>OY744533.1:29855280-29865280 GCA_963556195.1 Sepiola atlantica | reverse complement strand
TCGATGTATGTAATGAAAACAATTCTATGACGTTAATTTAATCTTTTTTAATAGCACCACGAAATTTATAATTACAACATTCATAGTTTTGGAGACACATTTTCTTCGATGTATGTAATGAAAAAATTCTATGGCGTTAATTTAACTTTTTTAATACTAATAACAAAAAAATTGTTTATAAAAAAAAAACTTTCATTCGAGTATTTGTAAAAATAAGACATCCTATTATGATAACTTTATGTAATATATTAAATTATATTTAATTTATTTAATATTACTAAATACATTTCTTTTCAATATTAAATATTTCTGTAAATAAACATATTTCAATGAAATCACTTTTCATTTTTCCTCATGTGTTGACCTAGATTTTCGTGTGTAAGTTGTACAAGATGCACCGGAGACTGATACATAGATTTACCGGCCAACGTGCTGCGCGTCTTTGGAGGTCTTGGTTGTTATACTGTTATACAAATTTAAAAGTTTGTTTAATGTCAATAACTATTATAGTATACATTTAAATTTATTTTCGATGATGTATTACTGATTTCTTTATCCAGACTTGATTAAACCGTAAGCTCAGCAAGTTCCAATACTTAGACAAAAAACAATAAGTGCCCCTAAAAATGAATCTTACATCGACTTTGTTTCATTATTTTCCCTCTTAAATTGTAATATTATTTCATACCTATAGTTCGAATGTTTTCTTATTAACGAAACAAAATTCATAGCCCAGTGTAATCGACCGCCTTCGGTTTTTATTCTCGATTACCAGTCATTCCGTTATTCTGTTATCCAATAATCCATTGTTTCACAAACATCAACATTATTATAACATCGAGCTCCCTATGTTCGTTAGAAAATATAACTCAATATATATCTACATATAAAGATATAGTTCATGTTTGTACGAGGGTTTTGTAGAGAAGCCCCAATAACAATATACAATTTGAAACTTACTTAGAAAAGTATATTTCATTTTGATCAACATAATCAGAGTGTTAGCGCTCGTACTTGACATCCTTAAAAAATATTTTTTTTTTCCGTTACTAACTTAAAAATTATAAAATAAGTAAAAATGTTGATTTAGCGTCAAAGATTTAGCGCAGGATTACACAGGGGTCATCTATGATTACCCTGAAACGACGGATGTGCCAAAAGGGTTAAAGAATATAAATATACGGAAATGTACTTAAATCAATGTTACTTTATTTACACCCAATATATGTTTAATATATTTTGAGGTCGCATTTCGAGATTTGAATATTAGAGAATAATAAAGAAGCTAATATGGCGTTATGGGACATAGACACGTAATAATCACGTCGACGCACCGGTTCTTGTGTGACCACTGAAGTTACACGACGTTGAATTTGGTCAGTACTATATAGGTGATCATCACTGGAATACCAGGCGCTGTATGTGGGAGGATGTTGACACCTCTTCGCAAGAACTGCAAAAACCTAAGGTCGTCATCTCCAATGACCGGTGTATACACGCGAGTGGGGACCGCTTGTGAATTTGATATTCCCTAGAAACTTTATTCTTTAGAGGAAGCCGGATCAACTTGCCTGGACTGAATGCTGCTCCGTTACGTTTTTTTCATGGGACATAGGATATAGGTTTCCTCATCCAACCCGGCAAAGCTGTGCCTTCCTTCTTATTATTGTTATAAATTTTTATCTGATGTACATAGTCTGTCGTCTTAAAGCAACTCAGGGGATGATATCTGAACGCCGACACGTGATATATATACATATACTATATATATATATATATATATATATATATATATATATATATATATATATATATATATATATATATATTTATATATATATATATATATACATATATATATATATATATATAGTAAGCAATGAAAATATATATGGCAATCAAGCTACACAGAGACTCCCGTGTTTTATCCCCGGGGGGAATCGTCAGGCTAAATTAGCCTGACGATTCCCCCCCGGGGATGAAACACGGGAGCCTCTGTGTAGCTTGATTGCCATATATATTTTCATTGCTTACTACCTAGCTCTACTTACGTATCGAGCACTGTTGAAGTAAATACTGAAAACTGATACATCAAAAATTATATCTCCTTATAATATTTTATGTGGATACATGAAGTACTAATATATATATATATATATATATATATATATATATATATATATATATATATATATATATATATATATATATATATAACTGCGATTATCGACTTAACATATCAAATATAAACTTTAATATAGTGTTCGATGCTTTCTCTGACTAAGCGTAAAAATCTCGGTCACGACTTCTGATTTTACATGTTGAGTCATCATCAGATCACCCAAACACGATTTTCAGAAAGTGCACAAATCAACTACAAGTTTGTGTTTTGATCATCTGATGACTGCCCAAAGAGAGAAATAACTAGTCCTGACCGATTAAAAACTAGTAAGAGCCAATGGGAGTTTTTGAAATAGTCTAGACATAAACGGTTACCCACACTATAGAAGAAAAGCTTTTGGGGGGTATTACCCAACTGAAACACCTCCCAGAGAATGGGAAAATGCACACTTAGATACCCGGCTAAAAATATTCCAGCCCCGAGTAATCAAATATATATCAGAACCTTCCTAACCACGATCGAGGAAGTCGGACCCCCCCCCCCAAAAAAAAAACGACATCTTTTAAATATTTGAACATTCCTGACGTTGTTTTCATTCATTAAGACGAACAACTCCGCTGACAAAGGTCTAAATTTCTCAAATCTGAAACTGATGGTACGGATGTTGTTCTAACTTGCTGTATTACGTACATATATATATATATATATATATATATATATGAGGGTAAAATAAACGCTATATCATAAAAGGAAATGCTGTGCAGACAGGATGCGTGAAATAGACAAAAGGAAAAAACAAAATATACAGGAATAAATAGTCAAAAAAACAAGAGATTTACTGGTTTCGTTCAGAAAAAGTCAAGATTTTAAAATTCATCGAATAACGGGAAAAGATAGGAAATAAGAAGAACGCACAATGGGATGTTTTCGGCATCAGTTAACTATTTGAAAAAAAACGAAAGTATTATGCATCGCGTGCGACAAAAATGTTAAAATAGGGGAAAAAGAGGTAGACAGAAAAAGAAAAAAGAGAAGAAAAAGAAAAAGAAATAGAAACATGGATGAAAAGTAGTAAAAATGAATATTTACTTTGATCGGGATCAGAGTTTGTAATGCAGTGGCGAAATATGTTGCATTGTTTCAGTGGGGTTTTTGTCAGATGTTAGCTTTAAGAAATAAGATCCGAGTCTAAGGTTTACTTTTGTTGGTGATGAGAGAAATATTACAGCTCTTTCGATGCACCTGTGGCGTGAGAGAGAGTATACCTCTAGACCGAATACTGTCGTTGATCCGAACGAAACCAGTAAAATCTCTCGTTTTTAAAAATTATTTATTCCCGTATTTAATCAGTTTTTTTCTTTTGTCTTTTCCACACATATATATGAATATGAAAAAAGTAAAATGAAAATTATTTATGTATTAATCAGTTTTTCATCATTATTTCAAGACTTCCTTTGGGTGAATAATATGAAAGAATAATACACAAGTACAAATATTTGAAAAAAGTTTGGTTCGTTTTCTTAAACGAAAACATAGTCGTTAGAATCTGTAAAATGTTTTTGTTTAAAAAAACACTCATTCTATTTCATAAACGCAGTACACATGTTAAATTCTAACGGCTATGTTTCGTTCTAAAAAAGAACAAAAACATTCTTTTCACGTCACAAACAGACCAAACTTTTTCAAATATATGTAATTGTGTGTTATTTCTTCATATCAATCATTCCGAGGTAATTTGTAATTAAAGAATACATAGATATTTTTGGTTTTCCTTTTTTTATTCCCCATCACGTTGGAATATTATTTCCATTTTGTATTATATATATATATATATATATATATATATATATATATATATATATATATGACTATCTGAATATTACAAATTATATTAACACCTCTTATGTATATCTTTTTATATTATTCATAAGATTATTTTTTCAAGTGTTTAGAAATAAACCACTTTGAAAGAAGACAAACACACTAACGTATCCAATGAGATATATGCAATGTACGGTTTGTGCCAATTTTGTAGCTTCTAAAATTAAGTTTTTTTTGTGCAATCTCAAAAGCGTAGGGACGTAATGTTTTTTTCTAAGGAAATCAAACAGTCCTACATAGAAAAGTTTTAGTCAGACTGTAAATGCAGCCGTCGCTCTGTTTTTGGTGAATCACATCACTATTAATAAATGTCATTTTTCTCCATGAAGAATATCGCAATTAGGAGCGACCATCAAACAGCGATTCCTGTCTTTCCTTCCCGTCTCTGAAATACTCATCGCGTCTGCGCATAATTGGTCGTATAGAGAAAATATAAGTTAGTAAAGAACATATTGTTTTTTGGTATTTACTTTTTACCTTTTGTGTTCTTTTCATCAAAGTATAAAAGCAAAGAAAATCGAATTTTTGTTTCTATTTTTACCTATAAGAATTTATTTAATTATCGAACAAGAACGAAGCAATGATATTCACAATAGTGAGACATTTCTATTGTGCGGCCAACTTACAACTTGTGACAGAAATTCAATAGGATTCAATCATTGATTCATCTATGGTTATTGATGATTTAATAACACAGACACAAGTGAAGATGATTGGAAATGATGATAATAATAAAGAGGATGAGTTGTGTCCTGTCAAATATCTCGTTCTCGCCAATATATATGAATAGTGATGGCATATAAGGTAGGTGAAAAAAACGCACACACCTGATTTCAACAGTAACAGTTCGTTTAGTACATATTCCTGAATTAATATATAACACTAATCTATTATTATAATAAACATGAGTTAATCAACGTTTGCTTCCTTGAGGCTTTTTTTCTATATATTTTAATCATAAAATATACAAGTTAAAATATTACTTAGTTCTTGGCTTGATTTATTCCAAAATATCAATGCTATTTCTTCATTTATGACTTCATTTATAAGTAACTGAACCGATCACAAATCTCTCATTTAGCTGTTTATATTTCACTGACCGTCTCTCATTGAATTCTGATTAAGCCACTTTCTAATAATTTGTAATGTCTCTGTGAGCATTTAGAGAAAGGATGACCACGGGGGTCAGCTAATTTAAATATTCGTAAATACCAATGTAAATTAGATCGCAAAATATTGAATCTATTTTTCTAAATTACCCGTGATGGGACAGGTATTATTCTAGTAATACACACACATTATATATATATATGTATATATATATATATATATATATATATATATATATATATATATATATAATATGTATGTACACATATATGAATGTATATATATATGTATATATATGTATGTATGTATGCATGTACATATATATATATGAATGTATATATATATATATGTATGTACATATATATATATATATGAATGTATATATATATATATGTATGTATGTACATATATATATGAATGTATATATATGTATGTATGTATATATAAATATATATATATATATATATATATATATAAAAGTGAGAGCGAAAAAGGAGAGGGAGAAAAGAAAATGATAATAAACCAAATGTAAAATTACATACTTTACAAGTTTATTATATTTAAATATTAAAACAAAGAATATTAACTATTCGTTGTTGTAATGTAAGAATATAATAAACTTGTAAATTATGTAACTTTACATTTGGTTTATTATCATTTTCTTTTCTATAATAATGCTCTATCCCTAATATTGAGCATACTTCGATCGCAGTAAAAATTAATATATAATAATTATTTTATAATACTTTAAAAATATATATAAGAAATCCAGGTAAGATTTGTATCCACGGCTTTAAATATTTTTTTTATGTAATACTGCTCTATGATTTATAGAATTATTTATATAAAATAAATGTTTTTATACAAAAATATGGCTACACACTGAGATATGTTTCAACCGCAGATTTATTGAGCTCTATTCTTTCAGGTGCAAAGAATAATGTCTGCAAAGAGCAGACGCTTGTTCTTTGGCCTTAAAAAATCGAGCTTATCAAAGCTGCTATTGATACATATCTCGATGGGTAGCCATATATTTGTATAAATAAAAGTGTTATTATATATATATATAGGTGTAGGTATCGGCTTATGATAACGTAGATACACTTTTATACAGTGCTCAATTTCTTTCTCAGACTGATCGTTATAATAATTGAATAAATTAAGTGTTTTTACTCGCCCGTGATTCGATGTTTAAAGTCTTGATCGATCATAAGTTTTTGGTATTATTTGTTTAAAACTTTTCGTGTTCCTTTCAGTAAACTGTAATGATTCACAAATCGAATTTATGTTTTTATTTTTGCCGATGAGAATTTATTTAATTTTCGAACAAGAACGAATCAATGACATTCACAATAGTGAGACATTTCTATTGTGCGGCTAACGTAAACTAGCGACACACATTCAATAGGATTCAATCAATGATTCATCTCGTATTGCTTAACACAGACACAAGTGAAAATGATGGTAAATAATGATAACAATAATGAAGATTAGTAGTGGTGTTTGTGTTCTGTGAAATATCTCGTTCTCACAAATATTGATGAATTGTGATGGCATATAAAGTAGGCGGAAAACCCACACGTGTGATTTAACCACTAAAAGCTGGTCTAGTACTTTTCTAGTCCTACATTCTTATATATCAGTAATCTGTTATCATAATAAATATTAAATTGGGAGAGTTCATTTGATAATGATATATAGGACTAACAGCATTAAAAGCATGTTTAGATGCGATATTTATTAATAAAAATAAAATCAGAACAGATTTTTTTCTTTGAGAAACCGTTAATAACACCATCACATCGATTTTCCATTCTGACGGATAACTACGAACAGCAACGGAATTGTTATAATCTCATACTCTGATGAAGCTAGGTATATAGCGAAAAAGACCAAAGTAAAAATGAAAAAAAAATATGATCTGATTTTTTTTTATTAATAAATATCGCATCTAAACATGCTTACAAAGCTTTTAGCCGTATTTGTTTTTATTAAACTATTAAAAATATGTTAAAAAAATATGAACGCTCCCAATTTAATACACATATGCATGCATACGCGTCAACTCATGTCAGCCGTCTCTTTAAGTTATCGATGTATTTCTCGTATTGTATCTTAATACAAACACTTTCTAATAAAGTTTAATGTCTCTGATTATTTAGAGAAAAAAATGAATCTTTTCAGCTAATTTACATAGTTCGTTCATACATACCGTAAACAGGTACGTAAATAAGATGTCAAAATATAAAGTTTATTTAATTCTATATCATCTATTAGGATTATATAGAAGAGATTTATTTTTATTTTTTAGTTATGCAAGAAATGTTTTTCACCAGATAAGTTACAGTTTATGACATTTCGACTGTAATTAATGAATGTGTGATTTTCCTGCAGTTTCATACAAACACATTTCCTTTTTTTCATTGATGTGTCACCGTTTTTCAAGGCCTGAGTGAAGGAAGAATTTAAGAAGTTAATTTTGACTCAGATTCTGTTAAAATATGACGATATTTTGACAGAGATTGTTTGTAAAATTTGAAACAAATCGGCACAGTGATGCCAGAAGATATAGAAGAGGAATCGTCAAGTGTGTAATACTATGATAGTTCCAGAAACAAATCAGAATATTCTCAGATATCCTTCGTGATTGTCTCCAATTTTAGCAGACATATATTACACGTGTAGCCAATTTGTTTTTTTAATTTGAAAATGGATCATGATAAATGGATAGGTGCCGACAAATTTTAAATATTCACAGTATTTTATTCAGCAAACCATTATCACCGGCCGGAGTTTGTAGTTGCACAAACGTTTATATAAACTGCATATTTACACTGATTTATTTTAGCAGCTCTGGACCGAATTCAGTATCCCAATGCTACTATTGATCAAGGATTAAACTGCTATCTATTTCAAATATGTCTTTTTTATACATGTGATTTTACTCAACCAATCATGGCGTTTGGTATCTATACACTCTCTTACCACATAATAACAAGTGCATTCGTAAAATAGCCATTAAAATAATAGTAAAACAACAGATTTAAAAAATACATTTTACGAACTATTGGATGAAATATGTAATGTGTATATTGATTGCGGCACAAAATGTCATACGTTGAGACAGAAACGTCGACCTTGTTTTGAAATAACCTAGAAGGTCATAAAGTACATCGATGTTAACGTACCTATAGATATACACAGACATGACTAAGTAAATAGACTGCCATATAAATTTAAGTATTTATTTTAAATAGTAATTATTTAACTAAAGTATTATAATAACCAACTTTATAATAAACACCAATATATACGTATTTGTATATTTATATATAGAAATATATGTACGTATATCCTATCACAAAAAGGTTAGCGAGTAAAACAGATGCCAGACGCGAGACAGCAAATAAGAAGTAAGCCAACTCACGCCGTCTGAAATGAATTCAGAAAATAAAAATCGACGTTCAGTGTTTTTTCTTTAGGTCAGCAGAAATGATAATTTACATGAAAAAAGTAAATCAGTGACGTAATTTGACGATTTTATATGAATGTTAGTGCAAACATTGGCGAAGCATATTTTTCAGTCCTTATTTGATGGAGGCTGTACGCTAGTAATACTTTTTTTTACTTATACATAATTGACATGCGCTTCGGTTGAGGCGCGTTTGTGATCAGTCAATAAACATTACGTTGAGGGATCGCTTGCTATGTTACAGACAGTAATACCGAAAGTTTTATTTTCGGAAATACTTTTCGGATCTTCTTTCGAACGTAGGTCTAAAATGCTCCAGAAGTGCTTTCATTTTGATGCAATCAATCTTGTCCGTTTTTAGCAGTGTCACAAAATATTCCACAAATGAAGACTCGTATTTAATCATTTATTCTGTTAAATATGTTTCCTTATTTCTTGAAAGGGATCCTTCCAATATTAAAACGTTGTAAAGCAATAGAATATGAGTCCTTATTTATGTTTGTCTTATTTCTGCTACAATATAAAATATTGGTTGCATAAAAAGGATATTTAAAAAAAACTTCTGTAACCATGTCAGTCGCCAGATATAAACATAGACCGAAACGTCATTGCTTTAAAAATGCAAAGAGGATTCTTTTAGACGATGGGCTCAGCATGTATTGTCCGTCTGGGTAATTTTAGCAATATATGTAAGGGAAGTTACTCCATTTATTTTCTCGTCGGAGCAAAGTCGCTTCCCTTTATAGGACAGAAAATAAATCAACGAGACTGTTTATTATCTTGTATTCATAATAAGTTTTTATTCCACAGTTAAATGCATTAACAAATACACAAACGAGCAGTTGTCATACTGACCCTCTTGACTTCTATACTAGTTGCCAGTTAAGTTCTTTCTGTCTTTCAACATCAAAAGTGCACATGTTAAGTAACTTTTGCTTACGTCAGCCGATCTTCTCTTTGATGTCAATAGCTGATCGCAATGCCGACTTACCGCTTTACAGGACAATACTTATCTTTTTGGGGCGTGTCTTTTTTACCTACTGACGTCATGGAGAAAGGAATGGTTTCGGCTTTGTTTTCTTTTTCCAAAATAATTTTTTGTTCTTTTTATTTTGACCGTAAACCCGTTTCCCGGCGATTCCAGTTGAAAACGCGACTTCTGCTTCATAATGTTATATGTCAACTTGTAAACATACACGGGGCTACATGTTTAGTGGGTTGCATGTTTGCAATGCATGGTAATGAGAGGCTTAGATGCAAGTGATAAATATTTAACTAAGGGAACAGAACCAGACAGGAAATTTGACATTTGTCTGATCTGGAGTTTTTACTACTCAACTTTGTATTTCTCATTTGAAAGGTTAGTGTCTCTTTAAATGTGTCTATCCCTAATGATAAATCATTTGAAAAGGTAA
>OY744533.1:29817780-29847780 GCA_963556195.1 Sepiola atlantica | reverse complement strand
ATGGATGGAATGTAGTTAAAAAGTGACTTTAATCGGGATCGCATCTGACAAAAAACAAACTGAAACAATGCAATATATTACGTCACTGTGATCTTGGTTTAAGTAACTTTTTTTTACTACATTTCATCCATTTCTTGCTTAATTCGTCTCAAATTTAATACAAATCTGGTATATTAAAATGTTTAATAAGAGGTTGTCGCAAGTCTGCCTCCTAAAACCCGTTTAAATTATTCCAATTTATTTATTTATATCCGATATCTTTTGTTAAAATTTCACAAAAATCGTAGGTATATGAATTTTCACGAAGCTTTCTACTTCTTTTTTACCTTCTTTGCATTAAAGCAAATTAAACGAATATAGCCTACATTAACACCCCTTACATCTTGCAGAATGTTAAAAAAAACATAATAATTGGTTAATTAGTTTAGTGTGAATCCAGTAGACACGAATATATAAACATATACACTCACTTAACTTTATACAGAAAGAGATACGTGTTAATGGTTGCTTCGTTATATGATGATGCAATCTGATTCGTTGAGCAAATGCTGCAGCTGAATTCGTTTTGAAGCACTACTTATTCCAAATGACGTCATGCATACTAATAAGCTGAAGGTCATGTGACTCTTTGGCGCGAAGCAATGGCTTTGGTTTTTCCTTTTCATAGAGACTAGTTTGATTCAGAAACAACGCGTGCAAAAAAAATGAGTAAAGCCAACGCGAAATGCGAAGAAAAAAGTAAATCCACATTTTCTTGGTTATCGATCTAGTTGAACTAAGACATTAAAAAAATATATTCACGAAGCGAATTCAGTTTGATGTGAAAGTTAATTCCACGAACGAATTTAAATTTTGTTTACAACCAAAAAAAACACACACAGAAAAACGATACCACCCTCCAAAAAAAGAAATATTCAGCAAACATAATAGAATAAAAAAGTAAAGTGTATTTTTTCTTTAAGCACATACAGAAGTCTAGGAGGTTAACCCTCCCAGGCTTTACCTAATCTCCGAGAAAGGGTTAGTTTATTGCTAGGCACCTGTCTGGACTCTACCGGCGAATACCGACGGGACTGCTCAGGCAAGAGTGCACATCATCTAGTGAACTTGCTTTTCAAATTCTCACCTGCCCTGTGTCTAACTTCCTGTAACGGGGATAACTCAATTTACAGAGAACTGGCGCCTACCAACAACCGGGTCGTTCAGTTTGCTGCGGACAGGGTGGATTTAGAATATATCTGAAAGTTTCATTTTTATTTTATGAACTCTCAACTTGGATCATTTTCAGAAAAAACTATATAACGTTGCTTATAATCTACCCATTGATGTTTGTGTGTTTCTTATCGAAATAAAGTTTACAAAATCTTCATAAAATGTAAAAGAGTATCCTTATGTATAATTTACCGGGAAAGACAATGGAAGTGTTCCAACATATCTAAGCGTACGCCTAAGGGTGAGCTATGAGAAGATAACTCCCTTAAAACTTCAAATATATCTCATTTTTATAAAATGGATATCATATGTATAAAATCGTCTGGGAAAGACAATTGAACTAATCCCCAATCTCTACGTGCCCTCCACCTCTACATATATCCGATTTTAATGAAATTTAAAACATATGTATAAGACATTAATTCAGAGTTTTCCAAAATTCTAGCTTCTCTTGACTATATTATTCGGCGAAACGGGTGAAGAGGAGACATAAATACAAAGTAATATGGTGTTATGAGCATAGTGAAAAAGTACATCGTAGTGCTCCCCATTCCATCCCGAGCGACGTCGGGTCATCCTACAAGTAGTAAATAAGTTCGTATGAATCTACGACATTTAATATTTAGTTTGAATTGGTTACTCAGATTCTTTCTTGAATCAGGTACTTAGAGGGGGCGCCTGAACATCCACAAACAGAGTGGTTCTATCGAACCGCCTGAATTCGAACTCGGCATATACCGCTCGCAAATCTGCGTCCTCATCCACTACACCACGACCACCCACTACTTTACAGTGATAGCATATTTAATAGAAACAACTAAATCACGTTTCTATGCATGTGACTTAACTAAAAATCCATCAAACTGATAATCGTTATTATAAATTTCGTACATATAAAGTTTGGTATTTGTATATGTTTATATATTTCTATGTACAGGATTCATCCCTGAACAAATTAACCGTCATGATATATTTGGGAGCACAGCGGTAAACGTTCGTAATGTTATTAGTTTAAGAATATTAAGGAATATTATTTAGTTTAAGTTAATATCTTTGTGAAATTTAAACAGTAAGTTTTATGCACCAATTAATAAATATTCCCAACATTTCAGTTGCTTAGAGTATTTAGTGGGTTAAATAGGCGTAGTATGGACACAATCTCTCATTTAAAAATTCAAATATTTCAGATTTGCATAGTCAATAGTCGCCAATTAAGCTAGATTTCCTTAATTTCATTTTTTTCTTTAGGCCCATAAAACTTAAGTCTTGAATATTAGACATTTTATGGATTCAAAATCATGTAATAGAGTTTTATAAAAATTGCAACCAGGATTCAATATCTCTCTCTCTCTCTCTCTCTCTCTCGCTCTCTCTCTCTCTCTCTATATATATATATATATAGATAGATAGATATAGATATATATACGTATAAATATGTACATATATATACGTATAAATATATACATATATATACGTATAAATATATACATACATATATATATATATATACGTATAAATATATACATATATACGCATAAATATATATATATATATATATATAGATAGATATATATATATTTATGCGTATATATGTATATATTTATACGTATATATATATATATATATATATATATATGTATATATTTATACGTATATATATATATGTATATATTTATACGTATATATATGTACATATTTATACGTATATATATCTATATATTTATACGTATATATATATATGTATATATTTATACGTATATATATGTACATATTTATACGTATATATATCTATATATTTATACGTATATATATGTATATATTTATACGTATATATATACGTATATATTTATACGCATATATATATATATATGTATATATTTATACGTATATATATATACATTAAATTTACGTCTTTTTCTAACCTCGTACTACCTTCTACTATGAATACACATATATTCATACCTAGCTTGTTATTCAAATGTGGTTACCGATTGATGTGCTGCAAAATATGTCTGATCAACGATTAAACATATACTTTTGACACTGGTTCACCTCTCTGGTTCAATACGTTGCCTCTTTTTGATGTCTGACAAACGAGTATACCCGTTTTTGACGCCAGTTCATATGTCTGGTTCAATAGTTTAGATCACCTGTGATCAACGATTTTTGAGAAGTTTCGTATGAACTTTTGACACTAGTTCAGCTGTCTTGTTCGATAAATTTTTATTTTAAATCCAGACAAAGACATGGGGGGGGGGGC
The DNA here is from genome assembly GCA_963556195.1 of Sepiola atlantica. Taxonomy (NCBI): domain Eukaryota; kingdom Metazoa; phylum Mollusca; class Cephalopoda; order Sepiida; family Sepiolidae; genus Sepiola; species Sepiola atlantica. Next base: position 29,844,308 of record OY744533.1, on the reverse strand, counting down.
AGTTTATATAACTTTTTCTTACAATACCTATATGAAAAAGTGTAAGATATTTACGGACAAGGCAACTGCATAAAATACAAAGAATAATATTAAGAAAAGGTCATACCCGAATCTTGTATGATCCGAAGTGAGAGTTAAATGTTTAAACGTGATCAGTTGCAAGAGAAAGATGCATCAGACGCCAACTAGATAAAACAGCAGATGCCTGCCGATGCCAACCCCCTGACTTTCTGATTTGTGCAATATCTATGATAATAGATTTTACTTATCTGAGCAGTGTTCAGATAAACGAAATTAACTATTTATTGTTATAAATTGAACTCTTCATATGTAAAATATGTGTCTTGATTTGACACAGGATCGTAATTAATATATGAACATCCATGTGCAGACAATGTATACATGGTCCCAGAAACGATCGTACGCCATGTGTATTTATGTTAAATTCATGGTACACAAAATTGGTCATGTAATTGTGTTCACATAAGCCTATGCTATATATATATATATATATATATATATATATATATATATATATGATGAATAAATACAAAAGTTGTTTTATTTATTTATCACACCTATATTACCATCAAAATACTTCGCTGTTATTTAAATCAATAATGTAACTTAATCTTTTTAAATATTGCATTTATAGTAGAAAACAAAGATCAACACCCGCTATTTGTATTTCTTTATTTGCAAAATAGTTTATAATAAATGTTTCGTGTTATTTATTTTTAATGTTATTGTCCTATGTTGCTATATATATAAGCAATAGTTGTGTTGATACTAACCGTAAATAATTAAAGTGATTTAATGAAGAAAGGATACATTACAAACATCTTTAAATATTATAGTCTTTATGATGATATTATAACTACTACTCCATGAGTTTCTATAACGGGTCAATAAAACGTTCTCTTTTTTGTAGAGTTAAGCAAAAAATATCAACTACAATAGAACCTTAGTCGCTGACATGGCCGAAGGCAATATTTGTGTTCGATCATTTTTCTTTTCTATTTGTCCATGAACATTCAGACAAACAATTTCACAACAAAGTAACCGGCTGACATTTGAACAGACGACATTCTCGACACTCACAATTGACATCTTTAATTAAAGGTTTTGCTTCGGGGAAACCTTCGCCAGAAAAAAAAATACCCACAAAGTTATTTGGGGCTTTCGATTAACATTTAACTTCTAACTCGTTAAGATCTTAAGAATAATTATGTATGCGTCTCAATCTTTTACTATCTACTTTATAAATATCTCTCTCAGACACACATATATATATATATATATATATATATATATATATATATATATATATATATACATATGTATATATACATATATATATACATATGTATATATACATATATATACATATATATATATATATACATATATATACATATATATACATATGTATATATACATATATATATATACATATACATATACGAATATATATACATATATATATATACACACATATATACATATATACATATATATATACATATATATATATACATTTATATATACATATATACATATAGATATACATATATATATAAACATATATACATATACATATATATATACATATATGTATACTTATATATATATATATATATATATATATATATATATATATATATATATATATATATATATATACACACATACACTAGAAGAATATTTGTCCCGGGTCGGATAAAATAAGTTTCACGAACAGAACAGAGTTGTACAACCTTTCTGTTTCCATACGAAGATTATCACATTATAATAATACTAAACCTTATGTCTAGAAAACTTATATCAATTTCGATCAAAATATTTTTCATGATGTGTATTCTAGAAATTTAAAGGTTATTGCTTAATTACTATGGATAAAATTTAATGCAAATGTGAAGTATCTGAATTTTCGAATAGGAGATTGTGTCCATATTATGCCCCATTAACACTCTTTCAAATCCCCCAAAGAAATTTGTTGAACATTTATTATTTGGTGTTAAATAACAATTGTTAATATTCTACAATAATCATAGGTATTTGAATTTTCAGAAAAGGTTACCATTCTATTTTATCTACTTAGTATACACTAACTTAAATTTAGTATTACCCACATTAGGACACTTACGCCTAGTAGTTGTATCCCAAAATACATAATAAACGGTTACTTCTTTTACCAGTGAATATTGTACATGTGAATATAGAAGCATATACACACTCACACACATATTATATGTATATATATATATATATATATATATATATATATATATATATATATATATATATATAAATTTTTCGTGGTACAAAATTTAATAACGGCGAGGAATACGGACGTTTGGGACCGTTTGGGGAGGGTAGAATGAGATTAAACAAATATAAAAACGAGAGAACACGATCAAAAAGAAATTAATTAATGTACTGAACCGGTTTTCGTCCACACTCATCAGAGTAAAACGTGGAAGTGATTAAATACGACTAAAACCTAAAAAAATTGTAATGAAAACTAGTGACAAATTTAGGAGATAAAAATATGGGGAGGAGAGTCACAAGTGGATCACATTAAGTCCTAAAAGCCACTCCTTTTGTTTACAAAGGGAGGGTTTGATTTACTTGATATATATGGCTTCCAGGACTTTGAGGTGGAATAGAGAATGCGATCCACTTATGACAGAAAACCAGTCACTAGTGTACGTCGACGCACATTCGGCGCTATTTATAAGATGGTCAGCAATAGCAGACCCGGATGTATTGACTAAATTATTTAAATTATTTAGTCGGCCCTGGCGTATGGCAGGGGGGATGTGTCGTTTGATTCTGGATTCAAACCTTTGCACTGTTCTTCCCACGTATACGGCATCGCACCGACATTTAAATTGATAAATAATATTACTGATATGCTGAGGTGGGAGAACATCCTTATGAATAGATTTGAGCAAAGGTCGAGCAGAAAAAACAATTCTAGGATTAGATGCCTGGTAACACCGACGCACAGCTACAGAAATTTGATTAGCAAATTTTATGCTAATATTACCCAACCAAGGTAATCTGATGTACGCCGGGCATTTTGGAGGACCAAAAAGTTTAGGCTTGTTAAAAATCACTTCCACGTTTTACTCTGATGAGTGTGGACGAAAACCGGTTCAGTACGTTAATTAATTTCTTTTTGATCGTGTTCTCCCGTTTTTATATTTGTTTAATCTCATTCTACTCTCCCCAAAATGTCCCAAACGTCCGTATTCCTCGCCGATATATATATATATATATATATATATATATATATATATATATATATATATATATATATATATATATGTATGTATATAATGGTAGTATGAAGATATATCAATAGCATGTAAGTTACTCAGGAACGTCGGTGATGATTTCCTCGGGGAATTAAATATGGCCGTTTTGGGGTGGTTTACTTGCCATAGATATATCTGCATACTACATACTACAACTAAACTTAACTCGAGTACTGATCGCCGTAAATAAATACTGAATATATATATATATATATATTTATATATATTAGAGATGAAATCAGAGTAAAAATAAATACGGCCCGACTGAATTTCGAACTCACATTTCGAACTCACAGCTAAATACTGGGCTAATATAACGAGTTTCAACTGTTCACTGCGTTTAAATATATCAACCATACATATTTTTCTTTCTTCTTTATTTATTACGAGTCGAAAGAAGGTAAGAGGAAAAACTAAGCTACAAATGAGAATCATACACGTTTCGAACCTGTACCACGCGTCAGGTTTTTCCGATTGCAAAGGTTCAGTTTCGAATTCTGAATCATTTTTCAGCTTTATATAACCAATAAGAAGCCGTTAACAATGTGGAAATCGTGATAAAGATAAACAAAAACAAGACTTAATAATGGCAGGCCCGTATCAAGAATAGAAAGGGTTACTTAATATGTTTACACACTAGGAGGGAAGAGGTAAACAATGGTTTAATACTTCCTGCCTCCAGAAACGGCTCTCCAGCCATGCCATAGACCAACCAAGAACAGCCACCGGGCTTTGATAAGCAGGTTCTGTTCCATATCTCTACAATATGCAGCGACAACAAATAGCAGAGTCCCAAAAGCCCAGCTACGATCAGTTGCACAGAAGAATATCTTATTATATTGCTACCACTATTCTAAGTTTGACAATGGGGGAAAACCATCAAATAAAATCCTAACAAAGAATATCGAGGAATCTGCTCTATCTTAAGATATCATACATGCTATGACGAAGCTACAAAATGATAGGGTTTATGTTAAATAGATGAATGGGAGAGCTGACTGGCAGTGGGAGTAAGGATAAAACATTTACTTTTCTTTTAACGCCTTTTCAGCTGAAGGACAAATTCTAGAGATTTCGTTTTCTTAACTTTCTGTAAATCTCGTCTTTTACCACACAACCGAATAATAATGGACGAGTTCTTTTTTCTTAATTCATTTTAATTCAATCATGCGATTTTTTTCTAGTTTCCTTAACAAAACACACTTTTTTATGATTTCGATTTAATGCTACAAGCCAAAACGACATTAAAGCTGGAATTGTACAAAAGAAACCATAAAAACACGCATTTCCTTTTTCAAAATCGTATTTTCTCTTAAGGCTGAGTAAAACCAACGACGCCATCTTTATTTTCCTTTATTTGTAATCTCGTTTTTCCGCCTTTTACATTTTGTAGTTTGACATTATTTAGAGTTACCAAACACATCCTGAGTAGACCCAGGTCTAAAAATCAGTATTATTTGTATTATTTGGACAAGCATTCTCATATAGGTGTTATTATCACAACGTGTCGACTTTCTTTATGTGAATCTTTTCGAACTCTAGAATCTATACGTGTTTTCTAAGTCAACTCTTTATTTAATTCATAAGGGTAGATTGTTCTCGTTCCGTCAGAATGGACCGGATAGAATTCATGAATAATTGTTATTTTATTCTTGTAGTGAAGATTGAACCTAAAATAAAACAGTCTCTTAGAACTGATTATTACTTAACAACTTTATCCGTTGCGTAGCACATCCATGTGAACCATTGTTAGAATAACATCCAAGACGAGAACGGTAGTGCGAATAATCCAAATACAAATTATCAACACTCATCTAAAAAAATCCGAAATAGAAATGTTCATGTTTGACATGCGGCCATTAATAATTTATATATACTAAGGGTGAAACCTTCAACCTTCAGAAGACCGGAACTTAGTTACTGAACCACAGTTGTGCCATAGACTCATGTGGTCAAGGATCAATCGTCATCTAAAAACATTCTGAAACCATGTTTAAGAATTTATAAATATTTTTCGTTTTTTGTATTAAGGAAAAAAAAAACAACCGACGCACATTTACTCATTCATGCTGATTCATCTATTTTTTCCGCAATGTACTTATTGGTGCAGCCAATAAGTACATTGCGGACAAAATAGATGAATACAATTATATGGTTAGAAATGATGCATTGGAAAATGTTTGATAAAATCGAGTAAAAGACTTTTTTTTCGGAAAATGGTTAAATCATATTGTAATCGATTCTTCAGTAAAAATTAGAGATTAAAAATAGGCTGCACCAAACTAATATACATTGCTAATCGGAGGGAGTATTTAGCAAACTAAATCTTAAATCGTTCATATCTGATGACTAACCAGACGACCTGACAATGTCAGTGTATTACATAAGAATTATATCAATGATTAATATAAAGTGTATTAACTTGCTAATATTATATAGCTTAGCAGAAAATAAAATAAATGAAGAAATCCAGTATAAATTATTTGCCAATTGATATTTGAATAAATGTTTGTCACGTGTGTTGTATAAAAAATGACATCAGCAATGCACACATTGAAAATAATGGCATTCTTGTCTTATGATTATATCCCTTGTATTTATTTCAACAATGTCAGAGAAAGAGGTCTACTAGGCAAGAGACTCTAATATCATTTAAACATCATGTGGAATTTAAGACGAAACATTAGATTCTTTCTGGCGCATCGCTCAAAGTCGTCAGACGTGGATCTTCTGGCTGTTCAAATTTGCATTGCCTTTACTAATCCTGACGCTGTGTCTGTCAGGTACCTTCGTGGTAGAAGTTACATACACTTCCAGAACACACAGAACACAAAGTAAGATTTACTTATTCATTGCTCACTCATACTCTCTATCTCTACCCCTGGCAACATGTTTTACCTATTGTTAAATGGGTGGTCCTGCCAATACCCGTATTAAAAACATTTAACATACTTTAAATAAACTGAAATTTGCGAAATATTTATTAATTGACATATAATACGTATTCTAAAACTTGAACAAAAATCGGAGGTATCTGAATTTTCGCAAAAGGGCTTCCACTCCTTTCCATAAAAATGCATTAAACTAAATACATCCATATTGACTCCTTACGCTAAGCAGCTGTGTTCGAAAATTATTAAGGATCGGTTAATTAGTTTATGAGTATTATATAAACATACATAACTTCATAAAGATATATATATATATATATATATATATATATATATATATATATATATATATATATATACGTATGTATTTCTGTTTCTTCATATATAAATCTTTGTTCTCGAACAGTTTGACTTCAATCCAAATTTCTATTTTATTCTTTCTATATATAAATATATTATTTTTAACCATTTTAAAATGGATCACAACGCTCGTATTGATTTCCCATGAAGTTATTTCAAGATCTTAATACTCTGCAACAGTTGGTACGCATAGACGTTATATATGGAATCAATTCAGCCTTCGTCACCTACAAAACCAGATAAAAAAAATGAAAACGCAATTTAAATCGAATTTTTATGAAAAAAACAAAAAAACAAAAGTGTTTTTGTTAATGTGCATTCTAAGTGGCATTGTGAATGGACTCTATAACACGATGTTATTTGGTTTGATTTCTTTTTATTTAGATTATGTTCGAAATGAACGCCTGGGTAAAACTCCTACTCACCATCTTTTGAGAGAAATGAACAACTTGTCAAGCCTACTTGTGGCGAAAAAAGAGCACTCTGAAACTCATTCCATGAATTAATTTGAGCAAAAAAAGTAAATGAATTCCGGATGTGGTCATTTTTCATAATCCCTAAGCGTCATTTTGCGACTCCAATATATATTATGTAGTAATCTCCCTCTTACCTCAGGTAGATGTAGCATACTTACGAAAGTGGGGGAGGGAAATGATTGCGCACCAGGTAATGCACTGTGGGCCAGCAAAAATAGCTGTGAAGCTCCGTCGGCATTCTTCACCGACCTTTTCTCAAAGAGAGTGTATAGCCTGGGGGTGGATCTCCTAGGACTGATCAGAATAATACTTAAGACCGACAAAGCAGAACAGCTGGTTCTACAATGGCTCTACTTCTCAGACTGAGTACTTACGATGTATCCTAGGATTACATCCATTTCCTTTTCGTTATCTGTCGCGTATTACTGTAGCACTACGGTGGCTTGATTTTTGTCATCAGCAGATCATTTGAACGACGGCTCATCACGTAAATAGCTGGAGACTTGTTGTATAGATGACAAGTAGCAGTAGTGTCTACTTTATCGTTGTTATTGTGGTTGTCGTCTTCTTTCTGGCAATAGCGTTTGTAAACGCTATAAATAAAGACAGCACACGATCATTGTAGGCTTTTAAAAACACTTTTGCGATTTATATTTTTATTCTTTAATATTCAGTACGGATTAAGTCTCGTTTGTTTGATGACCCATAGCAGCAGTTCGTTCTCTCTCCTGTTTCTTTCTCGTTGTTGATGTCTTAATCTTTTTGATGACAGTTGTTGTAAAGGTTAATAAGTAAGCACACGATTAATTCAAAATTTAACAATTATTTCGGTCTTTTTTTTTCGGTCTTTTCCAGTATACATACATTATGTCCGTAGGTCTTCCCTATGGTAAAGAAGGAGATGTCTCAAACACGACCTCTCTTTCGTCTTCTCTCTCTATGTTCGTTCCGAAAAAATATTTTATCAGCTTATCCGTTATGTGTTTGGTGGCTTTCTATCCTGACACGTATCCCTATTTCTAACCTTAAAATTCTAATGGGAATTTCTATTTTTTTCTTCTTATATCAACCTTTTGTAAGACATACCGTGTTGAACCTTATTATTACACACACAATCTCTCTACACTACGATTACACTCCATCCTCAATTACAACTGAGTGTATGCATGTACAGTCCAATCGGTTATACATACGCTCTGTTAGAAGCGGAGCACCGACTGGGATGACAACATTGAAAACCTGCACAATTAAATCATTTAAAACAAGGTTTCTCAACCTTATTCTAATCGTAGTTCTTTTTAATCTAATAAGACTTCTTTTTGGCCGGTTCATCTCAAGTTTACTTTTAACCCCACCTTCTCGCCCGTATTTCAATTCCATATATTTAGGGGAGTATTGATTTACTCCTCTCCAGGAGTTAGGCACAAGGCCAGTTTTTATCTTACTCCCACAAGTAAGATGTGACCCAAGGTCGGGTCCGGAAAGTGGGGTTTAAAAATTGCCTGGGCAGCCCCGTCGGCATTCCCCGGTAGGGGCGCCTCAGGCAGTAAGCAATAAACTTACTCCTCCCCAAAGAGGGAAGGCAAAGCCTGGGAAGGTGAACCTCCCAGAACTGCACAGGACAGACCCATTGACCGGCGTAAATCAAGACCCGAAGGCCAAGACAACACCAGTCTATGGGGTGCAGTATCCATTGGAACAGATACTACACTTTGATCTTAGCCAAAAGGCCAAGGAACAAAGCATTAGGGGAGTAGCGTCGATAGTATTATCGTATTAAAACAGTAAGTCTCAGTTGTAAGCCGAATAATAATATTATTTGAATACATATTGTACTAGAATGAACTCACGTAAACTTCGTTTATCTGATATACGGCATAATTACGTTGACACACCGGTTCACGTTAGATCACCGAAGTTAAGCAACGTTGAGCCTGCTTAGTAGTAGATGGGTCACTATTTAAGAATACCAGGCGCTGTATGTAGGACAACGTCGATGCGTATCTGCAAGAATTGCAAAAAAACTAACGTCGTCATCTAACCGGGATATACAGTCGACTGGGACCGCTTCTCAATTTGATACTGCCATAAAACTTCCTCCTTCGGGGAAAACCGGTTCAACCCGCCAGAGTGAATGTCGTACCAAGTACAGGTAGGTAGGGTTTATTTTGTATTTTTTCACGAACATCGGCTAGAAGTTTCATAAGTAGAGTTATTTATTATTTGGGTGAATTGAATTATTTTAGCAACCTAAATAAAAAAAATATACCTTAATTTAAAGAAATGTATTTTAATTCATAAGAAATTTAAAGCAAAATAAAAGTGTTGACTCTGAATTATTAACGAGTTATCTCTCTTAGACAAATCAAAGTTATTTCTCTTGAACGATTACTAGCCGACGAGGAAACTTAATCTTGAACTTCTGTAAACAAAAAACTATATTTAAATTCTATTAACATGCGAATTTAAAAATGGCATGCTTTCTCTTTGCATGGCTCTAGTCACACTGACGCCGTTTTCGGCAAATCTCTTTTCAGACGAGACTCGCAGATATAAAACAAGTCATATTTACTCATACATTGCTGTTTGCATCCCCCCCCTTATGTCTCATATTTCGTATATATTACTTACGTTTTATCGTGGACAACTGTTTCTGGGAGAATAAATGTATATATCTATATACATATATATATTTACAATATGAACTGCAGATTTTAGATTTTGTCCAATCAGAAGTCGATACGTAAAAACAACATTCATTGTAGCTGCTGCTTCAAATTATTATAACATATGTGCGCACATAGATCTAACATTTCACTTTATATTGTGTATCACGCTGCCTTTTTGTTGATGCTCATGTTTCTGAAGGTAATATCATTCAAGAAACGATTTAGTCCATGGGGGTAAAAAATAATATAGAATACTTAAAAGTGGGAAATGAGATTCGTAGAGGATTCAAACCTGTGCCTCAGATCGCATTAGTCGGTATCGCTTCTGGAGCACATGTACAAATCCTATACGAGTTACATTTTTAACTTTAATTAAACTTTAATTATTTATTTGTTTCTTTAATTATTTATTTGTTTCTTTGACTGAATTTATCGTTTATTTAATATTACTCCCGCAAACATGGGCGTCACATAAAAAGCAACGTAATACATAATACACTGTTGGTAAGAGTTACAATGTTAAGTATTTTGTTATTTCTTTTTATGAAATTTGTTTTGCTATTTCGTTTTATGGCATATCAACGCTTCTCAATCGATAACGGTCAATCGGTATCCTTCAAATCCCTGACATGTTATCAATAAATAGTCTGCAGTGGACACTATAAAGGGTTTCTTCAAAATTCTCTACAATTGGGATTAAACCATCGGGTGCAGATTCATGTCATACTCAAGACAAATTGTATTTGATCTATAAATGGGACCCTAAAAGATACAATTACTCTGGGTCAGAATTGACCTGGTAGTAATGGCAACAAAGAGGTGACCTTAATATTCCCCAATGTTTTCGCATTGGAGCTTCGCTACCGGATGTAGTTTAACGTCACATCCGTAACCTAGTTCGGATAGAGAGAGTTTGAGTAGTAATGATGGTGTCAGTTGAAGATTAGATGATAAAACAATCGCAATGCACAGCATATTTTGAAATAATAAAACATGCAAAAGTAGTACAATAAGAATAAAAATCTGTATCTGGAATGAAACGAGGATAACAATTCTAACAAATGTATTAAAAATAGCATACTAACATAGCGGGTTCGAAAGCTGCAACCGCTCATATTGGAGATTCTAAGGCTGCCACCGCTAACGTAGCAGGTTTCGAAAACTGCCACCGCTAATGTAGCGGGGTTCGAAGGCTGCCACCGCTAATGTAGCGGGGTTCGAAGGCTGCCACCGCTAATGTAGCGGGGTTCGAAGGCTGCCACCGCTAATGTAGCGGGTTCCAGATGCTGCCATCGCTAGCGTAGCGAGTTCCAGAGGCTGTCATTGTTAGCATAGCGAGTTCCAGAGGCTGCCATCGCTAGCGTAGCGAGTTCCAGATGCTGCCATCGCTAGCGTAGCGAGTTCCAGAGGCTGTCATCGCTAGCGGAGCGAGTTCCAGAAGCTGTCATCGCTAGCGTAGCGAGTTCCAGAGGCTGCCATTGCTAGCGTAGCGAGTTCCAGAGGCTGTCATCGCTAGCGTAGCGAGTTCCAGAGGCTGTCATCGCTAGCGTAGCGAGTTCCAGAGGCTGCCATCGCTAGCGTAGCGAGTTCCAGAGGCTGTCATCGCTAGCGTAGCGAGTTCCAGAAGCTGTCATCGCTAGCGTAACGAGTTCCAGAGGCTGCCATTGCTAGCGTAGCGAGTTTCAGAGGCTTTCATTGCTAGCGTAGCGAGTTCCAGAGGCTGCCAACGCTAATGTAGCAGATTCGAAGGTTGTCACTGCTAATGTAGCGATTCGATGGAGGTAACCGCTAACAGATGTGTGTAGGACGCCACCATTAACGTAGAGTTCGATGAGTTCAGCCGTTAACCTAGGAGTTTCAGTGTGAAACATGTTTTATTGATATTCAAGTATTTGTATACAGTACTTTTATGTAATCAAACCGAGGCGTGTATACTAAAATAAGAGATAAATATCGGTGAAAATTTCAAAGATGCGAAAGATTCGAACCCGTATATTAAAGTAACTACCATATAACCAATTATGGTTAGCATGTTTTTTCATTCAATCTCCAGGTCGCTCTGTTGTTTGTAATAAAATTGGCACACGAAAGCAAACATTTACTGCTTATAGAGACAAGCCGCGCAGTTTCGAAATCATATCAAGCAGCGACTGGGATTATTTCAAATTTCTCCCGTTATAGCGAAAGGTATCATATCCGAACATTTTAGCAAATTCGAATATGATTAAGCAACCTTAATTTTCTCTAAATACACTTTTAACATAGCATCCGCACAACTGTTCCTGCTTACAGTCTCTCCCCTTTTCTCTTAATAACTGTCTTCCTATCTTTTATACTATTCCACTTCAGGCACCTACGTATAATAGCTTAAGGTGGTGTCTTAGCGGACACAAATACACATGTCTTTTATATTAGTAATAATTTTCGCCGTTGGAAATGCAATTATATTCCGTTTCAAAACTGAACACATATCTTGGATTTGTTTGATCAAAGAAATGATATTTTAAATTAAAAATGACACATTTCGCATTTCGTTTTCTTACCTATTTTTTATTTATTCATAAAAACAAACATACATTGATACCGATTACTTCTCGAATATACACCAATTTGATCTATATTCTAACTACCAAAATTAAAGAAATATATATATATATATATATATATATATTCTATATATAGACATATACTATTTTTAAAATTATTCTTTTACAAATCTGAGAAAAACTTGGAATATTATTTAAAAGAAGCAATATATATATATATATATATATATATATATATATATATATATATATATATATATATATATATATATATTTATACAGACACACTAAAAGTATACACGTCGCAAAATTAATTCCCTGACCAGAAGAGTTTTACACCACTGTTATGTCCCATTACCAACATTATTAAGGAATACTAAAATGTTAAGGTTAAGTTTAAAGGGCCTTGTAAATAACTTCAAATTCATGGAGTCTTGCTTAATTGGTGTCTAATGACTATGAAAATTTGAAATGTTTAATTTTGTAAATAAGAGGTTGTTCCTATATTATGCCCACTAAAAGTTCTTGAAAATATTCCAAATAAACTGAACTTTTGAGGATATTTATTAATTGATGTCTTACACCTATTGATAAAATTGCACAAACATTGAAAATACCTGAATTTTCACTAAGAGCTTCAAAGCCGTCTTTTCATAAAACTAAACACAGCCAATATTGCCCACCATTACGCCTAACGACTGTGATATAAAATTCATAATTATTGCTTAATTAGCTGAGCAGTTAACCATACGTACCAGTCTGGGATACGTCCTTGACAATCAGTCTGACAGCGACTTTGTCACTGTTGGGCTAACGTATGGTTCTTTTCAGTTCTGGGAGGTAGACCCTTCCAGGCTTTGCCTTCTCTCTGAGAAAGGGTTAGTTGTTTGCCAGTCGCCGCAAGCGGCCCTAGCAAGGTATGCCAACGAGGCTGGTTAGTTGATTGCAAATCGCCGGAGGTGGCCCTAGAAGGTAATGCCAACGAGGCTGGTCAATCATTTTTGGTAAGCCTGAGTGCACTTCACCTCGTGCGCTGGCTTTTCAAACCCCACATTACCTTGTGTCAAACCTCTTACACAAGTAGTAATAAACACACAAATATATAAAAAATATATACATACACATAACTTTATGTATATTATTATTATTATTATTATTATTATTATTATTATTATTTTTTTTTTTTTTTTTATCATATTAAATTTGAATTGACCAACCTTTGTTAACTCAAGATTTTTTCCTATATAGTTTAATAAAATCAAATACATGCTTACATATACCTTTGATATAGGATTGAGTTATTTTCTACGTTCTGTTTTAGTTGTTCCAATTGGCCGTAATTTATAATTAAGTGTACATGTCAACCATCACTCTCTTAGCTACCTGTGTATTTCTCTTGCTCAGTCTAACTATGTTGATTCAACGATTTTCTAATGTTTATTAATGTATCTGCTAGTGATACTTTTTAGCGTTGCGAACTAATTTACATACGGTCGTGTGTGTACACCACCCAAACACGTCAGCAAATGATATGGTAAAATAATAAGTTTCTTTACTTCTAGCTACATAATAATAAAGAATAGTAATTATACTCGTACATAATGAGAAAGAATATTAAGGACGATTACAATGATAACCATAATATATGAATAAATAGTTTATTTTTAATAATTCAAGAAGAATGTCCTAACAGATATGTCAGTGTTTATGCAGTTTTGAATGACATCAAAGAAGCATAAATAGTGGTAGTGGTTCTGACGGGTCATGGGTATGTTCAGCATATATATATATATATATATATATATATATATATATATATGGGGGGGGGTTGTGTGTGTGTGAGAGAGAGAGAGAGAAGGAAATGAGAAAAAGAAAACCTAAATAATTATGTATGAGTTCATCAACGTTTCGACTTCATTTAAAAGACTTACTCGGGATGATTGACTTAAAGAAAATGAATTAAAAACACTAGTACAATACTTGGAGATGCTTGGTGTTTATGTGACGTGAAAAGAGTGTTTTTGTTTTGTTTTGCGAATGCAACATGGTCGTTATGATTTAAAAGGTGTTTTATTTAAATTGAAAGTGACGTCATACTGTGATCTATTGTCAGTTTCGAAGCAAAGAAAAGCTAACATGTTTCTAGAAGACTCAAAAACATACTTGATACACATTTAAGTAGTTAAAAAAACTCCAATTGTCAGACGAAAACCATACATCATGATTAGAAATTTTATTTCCGTAAAAATATTTCTGAACTATACAAAATAACAGGTTTTTATATTATAGCACATGTGGGTGCATGTGTATGTGTATATTGCATGTGTATGTTGCATGTGTATGTTGCATGTGTATGTGTATGTTGCATGTGTATGTTGCATGTGTATGTGTATGTTGCATGTGTATGTGTATGTTGCATGTGCGTAATGCTTCCTCTTGTTCTCCCACACGTTATTGCGTATGGTTTTCCGTTATCAAATAAACGGATATTTATCGTACACGGCTGCACAAAATTCACAACGAGCAAAATTTAACTCGTACAGGATTTGAACTTCTGCTTAAGACAAGGCTGACGTCGCTTTAACCAAATCGACCAACAAGACTGCGCTTGAGAGAAAGTCTAAATTGTAAAGATAACACACTCCGCTGTATTATGAACTATTTAATTTCACTATTTACACATAGCTCCTAAGAGTGTGTCAAGCGACGAATAATATATCATTCAATAGGTCTCGGGCCTGACATATAGATTGCGACACTAATTTTTAAAAAAAACATGATTTTTGTAAAGTGAAAACTATCAAGTTCAACATGTCAGAATTAGAGCCCAATCAGATTATAAGTTTAAAAATTACAGTTATTTACGTATATCTACTGTTGCAAATTCTTAAAACAATGGTAAAATCTGAATTTCGTGTGTTCATAACGCATTGCTTTCTGATTAGAAAAATACTGTTCAAGCAATGTAATTGCACTATAAGTGTTATTTTTACACTGCTGCATCAGAAATCGCGGTTCAAAAGTATTATTATTATTCTGATCTTAAACGCGGTCGTACAGACACAAATGATGTTGAACGTTCAGATTTGACAGCTTTTCTGGAAAATATACCAAAAGTTTACAAACTTGTTTTAGTAGATCGTAAATTGGTTTTACGGCATATAAACCATTTTCGGATTATTTAATGCCGAATACTGTCATTTTGGTAAAAAGTTTTTATGCTTCATATTCTCTATATCTTCAAATATTTATTCATGGTGTTTCGTTTGTTTGTTTTGTTTTACAACATATCAACCCTTTTCGGGTTATTTCACGCCGAATGCTGTCATTTTGTGAACACTTTTTATGCTTCAAGTTCCATATATATTCAAATATTTATTCATGGTGGTTCGTTTTGTTATTTTGTAAAAGAAAATTGTTGTTTTTGTTTTAGGTTTTGCAAAGGGAAAGGAAAAAAACAATAATATCAAGGTTTGGTCCATTTCTTGTCAGGAAGCTAGTATCTTCAGACAGCCTGATCGATCCTAGATCGCATTGGTATTAGATAGCAGAGGTATTGAAGATATCAGAAGACGATATTCACTATTTTGCATGCAAATTTGTCAATGAGAAAGCCGCGTTCAAAGTGGGTGCCGCGTTTGCTCACAGTCGATTAAAAATAACAACGCAGTCGCCGATACAGAGCGTTGTTTGTTACTATTTTAACGTTACAAAAAGCAGTGTTGCTTCAATATTTAACAATGGGTGAATCATGGATCCACTACTGAAGTCCGTAGTCAAATCAGCAATTAGATGAGTGAAGAGCAGCAGTTAACATCCGTGCAAAGCGACCACAGGCACAAACATCAGCAGGGAAGATTTTAGCCACCGTATTTTGAGATGCGCAAGGCGTTTGGTTCATCGATTACTTTGAGATAAGAAGAACAATCAATAGCGAATATCATATAGCATTATTGATGCGGTTGAGGGAAGCAATTGCCAAAAACGGGCTCAAATGAAGAAAAATTGCCGTTTCACCAAAACAATATACCGTGTCACAAGTCGATCGCAACTATAATAAACTACATAACTTATACTTCGAATTGCTTCTGCATCTACGCTATTCTCAAGAAGTTTAGGTCAGAAAGCCAGTATTTTCAGACAACCTGATCTGGTAGAATCAGTTCTTTCGAAGGAGGAAGTTTACAAGGAATATGAAATTCACAAGCGGTCCCCAACCGCATGTATATCCCGGTCATGGGAAGGTGATATACGGCCGATTAATTTATTTTGTTATTACATATGCAAGAGTTCGATGTAAAAAACACAGCTAAATATCTCGCATTTTACTTTTTGTGAGTCAGAATAATATGAGTCGTGTATATACTATTATACATTTTAACACTGTAACAATTAAAAAGTAAAGAAAATAATTCAATAAATTGTTACGATCCGTAATTCGAAACCCGGTCCACATGTATAGATCAAAATACTTTAACCATTAAACCACTCAATTCATAAAGGAAAAAAAGTAAACAACTATTTTAAACATTGATTCTAGCAATTTGTTTAGGTATACATGCCCTAAACGCTTTTTATGAAAATCATCTGTTTATAATTACGGACGGCCCAAATAATCTATACTTGTCGTCCATCTCACCCAAACACTGACCTGTTCTTATGATACCAAATCAGTAGTGCAGCTGTAACATATAAAATGAGATTCAAATGAGGAGAGATAAAACAGACGTCCGTATATAGAAATAAAAAAAGACTGAGTCTTGGAAATAAGCCAACAATAAAAAAAAAACGAAGAGAAAAACAGTGCGAAAAGGAAGGAGTGAACAAGACTATTATAGGACATAAGTTGTTAGATTTACAGCTTATAAATACTTATTGAGTACCAATTATTTTGCCTACGAACGAGGGAAGAGTTAGATACAAGGTAGGTTATTAAAGTGAGCAAATCCATCTCCTCAAAAGGGGCATTCTAGATTGGGACAAAAATAGAAATTGCCCTTGTCTATAAAAAGTTCTCTTTAACTGATTGAAGACAGAGAAGATAAAATGCAGCATCAGAACAGGTACTACACTTTCGTCCCGAATCATTTAATACAATGTAATTATTTCCTTAATTGTTTTACTGCTTCAACTTACTAATATTTTAAAATATTTAATCGATTAAAATATAATCGATTAAATATTTGAAAGTATACAAATGGTTTGTAAATTAATTTATTTTCTAGGCAAACATTTGCTATAAACACGCTTACCGAGGGGTATAGAATAAAGTGCTTTACGCGCGCAGGTTGATTCTCTGGCCGCCGTCGTCATCATAGTTGTGGCCCCTGGTTGCTGTATTAGTCAGCCGATACATTATCACGCTGACACATGTTCGTTTGTTTATGAAAAAAAGTTTATTCAAAAGAACAGAACAGAACAGAAACTTCGTTTTATTTACTTGCTTCTCACGACAGAAAGGTGGGGGATACGGCTGGAAGCTGGCCTCTAAAAATAGCCCGGGAAGCTCCATCTGCATTCCCCGGTAGGGGAGCCTCAGGCAATTGGTAATAAACCAACCCCTTTTCAAAGAAATGAAGCAATTCCAGGGTTGGTTGACCTCTTAGGATTTTCAAGGGCATAATATTTCAATCAGACAGATAAAGGCCACCGAAATGGCCAGTCGCTGTTGGACTGATTGTCGATAACGTATTCTCGACTGGTATTTAGGCGGTACACTCATCAGAAAACTTTCGCAGACTGAATCCTTTTGGAATCAACTTCGCATGCATGTGGGAGAGAGAGAGAGATAGAAGTATATATTGATCTCACTACATCAGTCGCCGACGCGTGCTGTCCCCATATTTGTAGCAGCACACAAAATACACATCTTTTCTGGTTCAAGTGTCGCCGGCTAAAGAACTTAAGAGGGGTCCCACTGCAAATCATGTGATTTGCATAACTTTCGCCCAGTGTTACTCCCTGAACTTTCTGACCCTAAAATGTTACATTAACACGACTACAATTATGTAACACATTTTGCAAATACAAGTCTGTAATTGATAAATTTCTTTTAAATTCACTCCTGATCAAAGTGAACCTGCGATTAATGATAATTAACAAGTGACTCAACATTCCCGATAGCTTCCAATTTGGGATCTCGCCATCGGACACAATTGAAGTTCGTAGCAAGAATCAAGAAAACATTCAGAATGTAGGCCATTGCCATTGCTGTTGTAATATTAGAAGACTAAAATTATTTTTTTCTAAAACACATTTTGGGTTATCCTACTTATATATATCCCGAGTAAATGTGGTATTGCGGTGGTTGCAATGATTCTAGCCAAGATCAGGTTAGTAAATTTTATTATTGTAGACCAAGGATGACCAACGATCCCCATTCTCCCTACACTTTTGATGGGCTTGTGCATACTTTTTCATATTGTAATTTATTTTATTATATGGAGAATAAATAATTCAAAGTGTAGTTTCTGTTATGTTGTCGGTCAGAGAAGAACAATCCTCCAAGATTGAGGCATTTAAAAAATGATTTTTCCGAACCCGGATTGCCTCTTTCCAGGTATCGTAATTTTCAATATATTAAAAAACGACCTTTTGCCAACTGTTCTCTCGTGCGAAGTCAAGTAAATAGAGAGCTCATACAAGCATTTATTTATGAAAATCTAACTTTTTGGGATACTATTCCCGAATCATTTTTTTAGATACTATTCCGGAATCATTTAATACCGAATCAAATTATTTTGGTAAATGTTTTTCTGCTTCAGCTTACTCATATCTTTGCTTGGTATTCAGATAATCTTGTCTAATTAGGGTCTAATGACATCCATCAAATTTAATCCAAATATGAAATATTTAAATTTTCAAATGGAAGGTTGTGACCAAATTAGGCTCACTAAAATCCTTTAACAATTCCCCAAATAAACTGAAATTTCACGAATATTTATTCATTGATGTATAATACATTTATAACAAACAATTTTGTATTTTCTCTCATTTCTTCTTAAAACTAATCAAATCTAATAATACTAAACAGTGATAAGGACATATACCTCAATGTCTTTTTCACTCGTCATTTTTATACAACTGTTTATCTGTTTTCATCGACACTTTTATCTCGTTATTACTTTTATATATGTTACATTATCAGTGTTGTTTCTATATCGTATGCTACGCTTTACTGTTGTTAGCGAAAGTAGGCGACACGCAGTCTTTTTCATTTTGCTAGTTCTTATTAATTGATTACTTTAAACGTTAACGTATCGTAACCCTATATATTTTTGTTGTTAGTTGTATCCTTGGTTAGTAACACACAAGACACAAAAGGAAACGCATACAATTGTTCTCCTTGGTTTAAATAGTTTTTAGTTTTTTATTAATATTAGGAAAAACAGGGCTAGTATCTGTACGATGTTATCTGTCCTCTCATGTGGATGCATGTGGCGAATACTGCTACTGGAAAGCTAGTTCGCCTCTTGAGAATCTCTGCATATCTTTTGTATGCCCTGAAATAACGCAAAGTTCATTATCTCCTGACGCTACACTTTGTTTTTCCTCTCTGTCAGTCTGTTTTCACACGGCTGATGTCTTTTCGATTACGTTAGTTATATCGATTTATTTTTCTGCGCAATAATTTACGTCATAAACATTCTTCCAGCATTTTCCTTACTTTCAACAAAATACCTTTCTTGTCAGAAGTTTAAGATATTTAGCGTCCGATACACTGTAAATATTTGGTGTTAAATACTAATAAACAATACATTCTATTTTTTCCTCAATTGAAGTCATCACATTCCTAACACCAATTGCGTTTCATTACGTTTAAAAACCAAAGGATTATTTAAAGTTCAATAAAAGGAATAATAGATTTATCACTTGTGATTATTATTTTGCTTGACTGATGCAAAAGAGAGTGTGCTTTTAGAATAGATGTATTATGTTGCGGGTAAAACGTTGTTTCTGCTATTTCTGCTGCCAGTTGGGAGAAGTTGATCTTCTTGGTGTCGCGATTTCTTCTCTCAATATTCGTACGACATTTCAAAAGACTTATTTAGAGTTTCACGTTCATCTTGTCAAACGAATATGTTTCCAAACCAGTAAATTCTTTTATTATTTTACCCCTTTTACAAGAGTCTGTAATTGCCCATGCGATTTTTATGTGTATAAAACTGATGGGTTTGTTTAAGTATTTATAATCAGAACTCCTTAATCATATTGTTTCTCATTGTCAGTTTGCCAATCTCTTAGAGAATTTAGATACAAGATTAGAATTTCCGTTAAATGGGTGCATACATAAAAACATAATGTAGGGTGAAAGAATTGTTAACCCTAACCAAAATCAAACAATAGAGAAACAGGCAACATATTATATCCCGGATTCAGTTTATTAGTCCTTATACCTTTTTGATATTTCCGTGGAAGGTGTTTCTTTCATCCTTGTAAGATATTCACAGCAAGAACTCGTGTTCTTACCATAATGAAAAAAACGTTCCTTTCTCCCACCCTAACCCATAGCGCCAGACGGAATTTCCATGAAAAGAACTTCTTCGTAATGGCTTCTCACATGTGAAACACATTACCACAGGACTGCTTCTCTGCTCATTGCAACTTGGTCGTCTTATAATGTAGTGTCAACAGATTCGTGTCATGGACCGCTCCAAAAGTAATCAAGCGAAGTTCATATCATTGATCGGGGTTAGTTTTCTCATAGACGTCCTCGTCTTTCGGGTGACATTTATTCCCGTCTCATTAACAGTTATCTTCGAGTGGCGCTTTGCCTTGAAGTGTGGTGACCCCGATAAAACAACGAAATCAATTTACAAACAATAAAACAAACTCAGAACACTAAGAACACAAGAAAATCGCGTAATAGATCAATAGAAAATAGCATGCAATAAATCTAATTTATTCACTTGTATTCACACTGTCACATATCGAGAAAGTCTATAGAAACCACCATTTTCGCGGCACAAAATGATGTGGCATATGTAACCCGTGTGATATTTTATAACGCTGTACTTTGGTGATTGTTTCCTTATTCTTGTTATATTTTGGCATGGATAACACGAATTTCGGACCACTCTGTAAACCCAGATGTTTATGGTAGATAGATATAAATTAGGTAATAAAATAACTTAAATTTAATAAGTTACATTTTGATGTTTTGTTAGAGTGATGTTTTGTTAGGGTTAGGGTTAGAGTTAGGGTTAGGGTAAAAATTGTTGAAATGGTGAATTAAGAATTGTAAATATATTTAATGCGATCTGATTTATTTATAAAAAATCCGCCTTAAAAGCCAGTTTTAATCCTACATCATGATCATTTAAAACATTTTTTTAACTGGGACAAGGTCGGCTCCACAGCAATCATCAACACATCAATCTGAGACTCACCAGAGTCATGTCCCCATTTTGATTAACCAACGACTAAATAAAAAATAAACGACTTACCTCTGTTTCAACAGATTCAAAATAGCTTGTTCACTCACCTATACAAATAAATAAAAATTGTATTAAGGTAGTTCACAGATGCGCCATCCGGGCGCAGTTATTAAACAGTTTTATTAATGCAAATAACAAATTACAATTACATCGAATATATGAAGTCAAGCAAGTCTAAGTCTCAAAATTCGTCATCGATAGCTGATGTCCTATTATATCCATATTTAATTCTAAATAGCTATTATTTTCTTCTTTGGACGATGCTCTTTTGTAATAAAATGAATTTTGATTTAGTTCCTTTCAAGCAATTCTTATTTCAGCTCGAAACATTTTTAACTGGAACATGGAAAACGTATATTGTTCACTAAAGGGCATCGTCTAGTGTTGACTCCCGGCATTTTTGGCTGGGATTAAAATGAAGCATCTTTTCTGTTCTCGCTCAGGAGTCAATTTCTATTTTTATTCGCAATCCTTTTCTCGAAAGATTTATTTTACTCTTTCATCAAAACTGTTCATGTCTAAGTTTGCCTTCTACTCGGGAGGCAGGTAAATAGAGTAAATAGAGCCCCCTCTAAGACTGACTAGTGTCATTCGAAAATACGTTCTAAATTGTAGCTATAACTGGTGATAAATATATATATATTTATATATATATATATATATATATATATATATATGTGTGTGTGTGTATGTGTGTAATATAAAGAGAGCAGTCGTAGAAGTCTATCACAATGAAATAAATGGAAATATGTCGGTGATCAGGCCAAACACGAAATGTTTTTATTTAAATCTTTAGTCACAAATTATACACATTAGATTATTGTAGAAGTTCTGACTTTCAGTAAGATTTAATATAAAAAATAAAATCATCCTTCTAAATACCCACATATTTCCATTTATTGCACTGTGATAGCCTTCTATGACCCCTCTATATATATTGCACGCAATGCTTGAAATATTTTATACATATCGCCACAAAGAATGAACTTTTTCGCATTTATCATGTCACTTTCATTGAAAACAGTTAAAAAAAACAAATAAAAAATACAATTATCCAGAATAGATTGTCCGTGTTTCGCACCGTTAAACTCCTGCATTAGCCTTACATCAAATATAATGGCCACCGTACTACGAAGATCGTTTGTAAAAATACGCAGATTCAAACTTTCTAGAAAATGTAGTCGAATTTTCAAATTGCAATTTGAAAGTTTATGTTCATGGTTTAATCAAAAATGGAGAAAATTTGTTCGGATAACTGAATTATAAAGTAATTATCTATAGAAGAACAATTTATGTTAGCAAATTAAAAAGGTTATGAGGGTACACTTGCAATATCTGCGTAATACATATATGGCATCAATTCTTTCACCCTTTTGTTTTTCTCCCCCAGTGCGAACAACTAACTGCTTTTATGGTTGTTTGATTAATAGCTATACAAATTAACCACCCGTGACTTTCACAGGCTCCGTGCATTGCACAGGTGACATCATGCTGCTTGCGATGGAGAGCATTTCTAATTACAATTAAACAGGTTGTGTTCTAAAATACAAATCCTAAAAATATCATACTAATATCATTATCCTTACTTGGAGTAATGACACATAAGAACGATATCGCGTTATGAAGTTAGAAAAGTGTTTAAAAATAAATATATAGTTAATTATGGAATGGCATATAGGGTGACATTAACATAATTAGCCATTATGTAATCACTGACTTTTATCGACTGTAATATACTATCATAATATATGAATATGTTAGTAACATTCATGTACGGCATCATCACGTTGACACGCCAGCCCGCGTTAGTTAACAGAAGTTAAGCGACACTGAGCCTAGTCAGTACTAAATAGGTGACCATTTGGGAGTATTAGTTGTTGCAGTGGGAGAGCGCTATACTAATTTTGGAAGTGTTTTCAATCGTCTTGGACTTGTTGCCCCTAGACTCAAGCAATGCCGGTTCAGGGGAGATCTCGTTTAGCAACGCGTAACCATTGCTTCACAATAGACTCTCCGTGCAGGGTTATCCATTGTCTCTCACGACCGAAAAGAGACTTCCAGGAAAATTCTCCATTTCCTCTTGCCATCGTCTCATTAGTAGCGGAAGGACAGGATTTCGTATGACGAACAGGAAGTGGGACAAAATGGAACGAAAAAGAATATAAAAAGACGGAAGGAGTGTATGGTCAAAAGAGGAAGGAACGCCTAGCCATTAACATTTTCATTAAAAAAAAACTCATATTATTAACAATATAAACGACAACAAACAGTTTCTTTCATTGTAATCTTTAAAAGTTGTAACGTCATCTTATCGACAGTTTTTTTTACATGATATTAAATACACGTTCAGGGTTTTTTTTAAAATAATTTATAACTCACATTTTTTTGCAGAAGAGTCATTAACAAAGAATAACAAATTTCTCCTAATTTCACAAATCCTAGCTATTTCCAGTTTTATGGAAGTCACCCAAAACAAATAATGTAAGGAGCTTATCATGATAATAAAAAGAGAGGAAGATAGAATCACTACAAGACATGCCAAGCCTGAAAGAGACCCCACCACCAGTGTTTGATCCCCTGGTTCCAAACAGGTTAGCCAATAATAGGCACTTCAAGAGCCCAATAGGGAAAGAAGAGGTTATAAGGCTGACTGACAAAAATGTCTACTAAAAATGGTAAATTTGATTCAACACATACACTGTTTCTTCTTCAGATTTCATTGCCATAATCTCAAATACTTTACCTCGGCCTGGCTATTTCTTATGAATACCATATACGAGTTTTCTTTCGTGTATTTAGTATATATCTATTCTAGGTATATTTGTACGTATTTTTGAATTATGAAATATCCCCAAAAATGTTGAGGTCATATTTTTAAAACCTTTACACATTTTTTAAAGATTTTTAGGGAGGTTTCTTGTAAGCTAATCAACCTAGATACCTTAAATACTTTAAATTGATTAACCAACGTTATTAACCGATAGGTCGCTCGAACATGTGTTCAATTCTAGTATTAATTTTCAGACACATACACCTGATCTTGTCTAAAACTGTAATATTACTACAGAATTATCTTTTGTTTTTCATAATAATTCGAATAACCAGATCGAAAATGATTAATTGTTATCTAAAAAATACGAAACTATAGTTAAATGTTTTATGATATGATCAAAGTAGCTGAATATTATTATTAGCCTTCTGTATTGAAGTTTGAATTATCTCATTGTGTTTGCTGTACACACGGCAACGCCATTTTGCAGTTTTTTCATTTGTTTGTTTTCGTTTGGATTTAAGATGACGGTTTTTCACTTTATCAAATTCGATAAATTTATAATCAATTTTCTACAGAATATAAAAAATGAGATTATACATGTTTAAGGCGATTATATATAAACAGCCTGCAAAGTATATGGCATAAACTTATAAAAAAAGAATGTTGAACGTGAGTGTGCATGGGTGGGAGTTTCTTATATAAATATATAGTAAAAGGCTCACAAGTTTTCGGAGATAGAGGAGGATAGAACGGATAACCAAATGTAAAGTACTACAAGCAACGAATAAACATACATGGACTGATTTTTCTATTTTTCGATGAAGTTTTCAATTATTTAAGATGCGTATTTGTGTCGGCTCAGTAGATTCAGACGTTATTTCCCTTGAAACATATTTGAGCTATCTCCCCCGATCATACTGGACAACAAACGATTAAACTCTTCAATTATGAAGTGCACAATCACTCTTGCCGGATTAAAAACAGTGGATTGTCTCTTTTCTGGTTATAGCCACGAACTAGGTCAAAGTGCTCGACCTCACTGTACTATTTTTACATCGTTTTCACGACTGACGCTCTTTACTGTTATATGTCCTCTTTACGGGTTGCAACTATAGTTCACAGATATTTAGCAATACCCCTATTTACCATTTCCGCATGACCCTTTCCTACTGGCCTAATGATTCGTTTCAGAATAGTTCGGAGATAATATAAAAGAAAATCTCTTAGAATATATTGTCTTAGAATGTTTTTCCCCCACCCCTCATCACATTGGTCACTTATTTGGAATAAGACGAATAAACCGCTTCTTGTCTTCAACGGTTTGTCTCATCTTGATCTTTATTTTCGGGGTATGAACGAACTTATTTGCTGGCGGCGTTTTTTTCGATTGGACAAAATCACTGTCGGGGTGCATGCATAAACGTACGGCAAACAATGTTATGAAAGTTCCCGTATTTCAAATGGTTTGGCTTGTAAAACATGTTACCTCCTCTAAGAGGGGAGGTATATATGTAACAAGTTACCCTTGTTTGAAATAATATTTCCGTTGGTGTGGAACGCTTGACAGATTGGATGAACGCATTTTAAACGTATCCGTTCTGCTTTTCAAATTTAAGTGTGTGTATTTTAAGACGATCATTGATTGTCGGATTAATATCGGAGATAATCTTTATCTCCGCTGATCTTGATGTTGAAATCATACGACTAAAAATTACTTCAATTTAATCGATAAAAACAGATTAGCTTCGTTGCCCGCTTCGTTTATTCCTAATCTAAATTACACTCAACGACAAACGATCTAACGATCGTAATTCGTTCCTATCAATTTAAAGCTTCAAATTGAACGTAATCAAAGAGTGGCGGAGATTTCAGGAGAGTCCTCATTTAAAGTAAATACGTTGCATTTCTCTCAGCATTCAAGTATGAACAATAAATAGAATTCGATATCCCATTCTTTGTTTGTGCTTATCAATAATCACTCTTTGAATGTATTCAAATAGCTCCTTAAATTCTGTAAAAAGCTTCGCGAATAAAACTTTAAAAAATCAAAAAC
>OY744533.1:29770280-29810280 GCA_963556195.1 Sepiola atlantica | reverse complement strand
CATCTTGTAGCCACGGAGAGAGTAATAAGAGACGAAATATTCCGACGATTTCTGATTAAAATCGCGTGTCATTATAAAGTAAAAAAGGGTTTTCGGATATTTTACTCTCTCTCTAATATATATATATATATATATATATATATATATATATATATATATATATATATATATAAATATATATATATATATATATGGATATTTTCCTCTCTCTCTAATATATATATATATATATATATATATATATATATGTATATAAATATATATATGTATATATATATATATATAAATATATATATATGTATAT
Organism: Sepiola atlantica; assembly: GCA_963556195.1. Classification (NCBI taxonomy): domain Eukaryota; kingdom Metazoa; phylum Mollusca; class Cephalopoda; order Sepiida; family Sepiolidae; genus Sepiola; species Sepiola atlantica. The sequence continues at coordinate 29,809,976 of OY744533.1, read as the reverse complement.
ATATATATATATATATATATATGTATATATATATATATATATATATATATATATATATATATATATATATATATATATATATATATATATGGAAAATAAGTTTATGGAATAGTGGATAAGCAACAGGTCAGTAGAAATAAGGAAAGAAACATATCATTGAAGATGAACGAAGATATTTCGGTTGATTCGTTCGACCATACTCATTTGGTAAAAACATATGGTCAAACGAATCGACTGAAATATCGTGGTTCAGCTTCAATGATGTGTTTGTTTCCTTATTATACGAGTATGTTGAATTGCTTATCCACTATTCCACAAACTAATTATCCATTTTGTCTGAAATGTGTGTTTCATATTTACTCCATCACATATAACATTTGTTTATCCGATGACAGTTGTGAGTTGAACTGCTTTTTTAAGGCTCTTAGAGTCGTATAAAATTGGGTTGCGATTTTCACTCAACGTTCGGGAAATATGATTATATATGTGAGCGTTTGTTACCCTTTATCTATTGTTGAGTACAATAATTTGTCCGTTCTCTTATTCCATTGTTATGTTTCAAGGATTCCCAGCTAACTTCAGGTTTGCTTTTAAGCGGTATCTGAAGCCGATTTCTATTTTATAAGCGCAATCGCATAACCCACATGAATTTGCCATCTTCACCACAACTTGCTTATTATCATAGTTAGGATACACTAGAGTGTATTCGGTCTGTCTGTAAATGTGGTTGTCAGAACATTCTGAGATAAGGATAATTCACCCTACAAATGACCTATTCAAAATAACATAGTATTCAAGGCCCAAATAAGATCCCCTCGGCATGTTTACACACTGGCTCATACAACGGATAGTGCACCTTCTCCTAATGAATCAACAAGAAATATAAAATATCACAATAAAGATAAATGTTACATGTGATCAACTTTCTTTTAACTAGACTGTCAGTATCTTCACAAGATCTTCACAGATACAGCGATGGGCAGATATTGAAATTAAAGGGGTAAAATTCGATCGGATGAATTAAACGACAAGTGCGTATCCATTTACGACTGCACATCTACGTTTTGTGCGGGTAAATTTAATGAAATTGGCTGAGAAACGTAAGATAACAAAACTAAACTACGATGGACATTTATTCGTGATTTCGATGACGTTAATGAAAACATCACGTGCACAGGCTGACACTTGTACTAAAAACACCTTCGCTTCTTTTGAGATAATATCATCAGCGCTATTTGTCCACAGAGTTAATCTGTTTTCGTTCCAATTCCAAACTGAGGAAATTAAATTAGGTAAAAAGAATGTACTTATAATTCTGGAAGATATACACCAGTTCATCTGCCGACACATCGATCAGAATATGTTTGTACTAGTGGAACACCCTGGAAATCGCACAGTGCTTTCTATATCAACCTGTATACTTTATTGTAAAACTTGCATTACTTCTGGAATACTAGATGTCTAGCAGGGTCAATAATATGAACATATGTCTCTTGCGTTGTAAGTTAAATAATAGTTTCAATAAATAAAACTAATATGTGTATTTATTTATTTATTGAAATTTTGGAATACATTTAGAGAACATTTGTTTTATTTATTAAAACTATTTAGTTCATAGTGACATTTATTTTTCCGGAAGAAGAAAAAATCATCCTAGCAATTTAATTATTTTTTAAAACAATAAAAAAATTTTTGTCGTAGAATAATTGTCAGCTAAATTGTCTTCAAATCAATTAAGTTTTTTATAAATGTATTTATTAAATAAATACATTCATTTAAAATTGTATTGTTTTCTTCGAGGAAACTACAATTTGATTTTGAAACAATTCATTATAAAATGGGTAAAGTAGATTGTTTTTACCTTATCGACATTAAATAAATCACTGGTTCGAAAATCTCATTGTTTTAATGCGTATGAAAGGTAATAACGTACGTGCGCGCATGAAAATCGTATGACGAAATTAATCTTTCTTTTGCCGTAAAAATAGTTGTTACTGTCATCTAAGTGATAGTTTAATAAATAAAACGAATATTTATCCATGTAAAATTGTAGAAATTTAATTCTTTTTAAAACAATATTCTCTGTCTTCATGCCTTTAAATAATTGTCAACTAAAGATTATTCAAATGAATAAATGTCACTTTTTGAAATGTATTTATTTAATTAAATTGTACTTTTTTAGTCGACGGAACGACCTATTTTATTTTAAAAAATATTTACCTTGGCGACATCAGATTAAAAAACAATCACTATCTTTGCTTATTGGATAATCTCCGTGTTTATGTGTGTGAACTAGCGTATAATTATATAGTTTAACCTACACGTTCTTATATGTCTAGTATATAAAGTAAAGTTACTGTATTTCCAGAATTTTGTCATCATAGCTTTCTTCCCACAAGATAATATTTGCTTCGACGGTTTTTTTGGTGGGTCGTTGCAGAATATTTTTTTGTGAATAAAATATAATTAGATTTAATTTCTCCCAGAAAATATTTTGACCGGGTTAGAATTATTTTCACACGGACACTATTTTAAAAAAGGATGTTCTTTCCTTGGTTTAGAACATTTAAAATAAATAAACACGGTACAGTTTTAAAAAACAAACTAATTGCAAGTAAAAGCACTACTGGAAAAAGCCAGACTGGGACAGCTAGTATATATTACATTTGCACTATACATTGCTAGGAAATGAATAAGCACTCATTTGTACACATTCTCCCAATCTTAATTAATTATTCTAATGATTTTACATTTCTATAATTTTCAACTTATCAATAAATTAAATACCTGACGCAATCACAGGCCCAACGATATATTCGTTAAAAAAAACTAATACACAATAAATATAACAATTGAATTCCTTAAAAATACTTGGGAAACGTTGTATTCGATCTTTGTATAGAGCGTTGTTTTTCAACTGCATTCCGGACAGAGTAAAAATGGCACTAATTGCCTTATTATTACATCATTATTATGACTTATTGCATCTATTAATAATGGAGATTATGTATCTGTCTGTCTGTCTATCTGTCTGATGCCGAAACCATATTATTAGTTTTGACCACTCTCTTTTTATATCTACTTATAAGCTTCTATATATACTTATTCCAAAACTTTTTTCTTTTTTAAACTAAAAATATTTCTATGTACGGGGGGAACATAACATTTTTTTTTTTGGGGGGGGGGGGGGTCAAAATATTTCTAAGTATGTGGGAGGATGGAAAAAAATTTTCTTGGGGAAGGCAACAAAATTTCTTTTTTTCTGTTTTTAACTAAAAATATTTATATTTATGATAGTGACAATACATGAATGAACACTATTTTGTTTTTCTAACACGACAGGGGCGCATTAATATAAGTTCTTACGTATACGAACTGGGCTGGAGATAGGTACATATATAGTATGTGCACCCTTGCAGAGATAGGTAAGTATGTAGTATGCGCACCAGAGCAACGATAGGTTTATATATATTATGTGCACCGGGGTGGCAATAGGTACGTATATAGTAGTGCATAGGGGTGGCGATAGCTACGTATTTAGCATTCGCACCGGGGTTGAGATAGATACGTATTCAGCATTCGCACCGGGGCGGCGATATGTACATATTTAGTATTCACACTGGGGCAGTGATAGGTACATATGTAGTATGAACACCGGGGCGGCAATAGGTACGTATTTAGCATTCGCCCTTGGGCGGCGATAGGTACTTATTTAGCATTCATCGATGGCGATAGGTACGTATATAGCATGTGCACATGGGCGGCAATAAGAACGTATCTAGCATGCGCTAAGAGGCGGTGATAGGTATGTATTTAGCATGCGATCTGGGGCAGCGATAGGTACATATATAGCACGCGTATAGGGGCAGCGATAGGTACATATATAGCACGTGCACCGGGGCGGTGAAAGGTACGTATTTAGCATTCGCACCGGGGCGGCGATAGGTATGAATTTAGTATTCGCACCGGGGCGGCGATATGTACGTATTTAGCTTCCGAACCGGGGCGGCGATAGGTACGTATTAAAATTCAGGGGTGGCGATATCTACGTATATAGCATGTGCACATGGGCGGCAATAAGTACGTACATAGCATGCGCTCCGGGGCGGCGATCGGTACATATATAGCACGCGCACCGGGGAGGCGATATGTACGTATATAGCACGTGCACCAGAAACGGCGAAAGGTACTATTTCGTATTCGCACTGTGACGGTGATAAGTACGTATTTAGCATTCACACCAGGGCAGCGATAGGTACGTATTTAGCATTCACACTGGGCCGGTGATACGTACGTATTTAGCATTCGCACCAAAGCGGCAATATGTAAATATTAATTATTCGCACTAGGGCAGCGATAGGTACTTATGTAGCATGCACACTGGGGCGGCAATAGGTACATATTTTGCATGCACACTGGGGCGGCAATAGGTATGTATTTAGCATTCGCTCCGGGGCGGCGATATGTACGTATTTACCTTCCGCACCGGGGCGGTGATAGGTACGTATTTAGAATTCAGGGGTGGCGAACGTATATAGCATGTACACATGGGCGGCAATAAGTACTACATAGCATGTGTTCCGGGCGGCGATCGGTACATATATAGCACGCGCACCGAAACGGCGAAAGGTACGTATTTCACATTCGCACTGGGGCGGTGATAGGTACTATTTAGCTTTTTCACCAGGATAGCGATAGGTACGTATTTTGCATTTGCACCACAGCGGCAATATGTACATATTAATTATTCGACCTAGGGCAGCGATAGGTACTTATGTAGCATGCACACCGGGGCGGCAATAGGTACGTATTTAGCATTCACATTGGGGCGGCGATAGGTACGTATATAGTATGAACACCGGGGCGGAGATAAGTACCTATATAGAAGGCGCAGATAGAGGTGTAACTTTTTATAGAAATATGTCATACTATTGCCCTGGGCAACGTAGGAAAAATGGTGGGGAAGAAACAGCTTTCGCAAAAGGCAAAATAAGAAAGTAGCAGTGAAAAGGGGCGATCAAAGAAGAGAAAGGTAGAAAGATAAAGAGATGGCTATAGGGAGAGGGGCAGAAATAGAAGTTTTAATATAGAGATGTTATACACGCGATTTTTCTTCAATTATATGTTGTTATGACCCCGAGCAACGCCGGGTAGCCCCGCTAGTATATTAATAATGGAGATTATGTATCTGTCTGTCTGTCTATCTGTCTGATGCCGAAACTATATTATTAGTTTTGACCACTCTCTTTTTATATCTACTTATCAGCTTCTATATATATTATTCTAAAACTTTCCCAAACAACACGCATCTTTAAAATTTACATAATTAATTTGTTTTAAAGCTTCTAATTAATTAATAATCGCAAATATGCACTCACGATTGTTTTTCTTTCAGATTTCCAGATGTATTTAAAATATTTGCCTCGATAATAATAATATTAATAAAAATTATAAATAGAATTAATTAAATGCATTGTTTTTTTAATCTATATAATTGAGTTACGTAATTAAATTAGATTGTAATAGGATATGATGGAACACCCGACGTCCACTCCAACATTTGGTTATCCGTCTGATTATTGTGTATAACGTTCTATTCCGAACGAGGGAGAGAGAAAGAGAACAAAGAGAGCGATAAAGAGAGAAAGAGAGGAAACGAAAGATTGAGAGCGAAAGAGAAAGAGAAAAGAGAGAGAGAGGTGGGCACAAGACAGGGGCGCACATTTGATTTATAACATTTAAACAACACATTCTCTGAGATTTATCGTACGAGTCGCTCAAAAATGATATATTTATTTTGATTTTTTTATCAAAACGTTTTGGGTTTGATTTTGTTTTGTTTTTTAAAATTTTATTAGAATTTTTTTAAAGAACAAATTTATTAAACCAAATTGTTTGATTTAAAAAATAATTGATTTAATTTTTTTGTATTAGAAAAACAAACACATTTTACTTAGAAATTAAATACCTAAATTTAGAATCGTATTTACTGTATTTTATTTGTTTAATTGTTGATTTTATTTTAGGAACACCTTTGTTTTTCGATTTGACAAACGCTAAATATTATTATCTTTTTACGCCATTAAGTGAGTTTTGGGTTTTTGTTGCTTTATGTTTTACGTCGTAAAGGGTAAATTTTGTTTAAAAACTGTTTTTATTATTCCGTGTTTTATTTATTAAAATAAATGATGGAATAATTGACTTTCTTTTTGTAGAAAATAAACAAACACAGTTTACTGAGCAATTAAATAAAACAGCTAGCAAAAATATGCTCCCTCCGTTCGCATATTTTTGATAGTAGTGTTAATTACGTTATTCTGAATGTAATTTTTACTTTACGATATTTTCATGATAACTACATTATTATTGTTTTCTATATAAAAAACGTAAGCGTATGTGTGTCCGGCTCGCTTCAATGATAACGTATGCAAATGTATTTTTATGCGCAAATCAAAGGAAATCTTAATCTTAATCTTAATAATAACTGATGAGAATAAAGAAAGTAAATAATAATCACGTGCGCAAATTAAATATTTATGAACCAAGAAGAGAAGGCTTAATCGTAATAGCTGATGATAACAAATAAAATAAATCATTTCTTTCACTTTTTATAGACACAAAATTATATTTCTTATTCTTAATAACTTGTCATTCAAGTTAATCTATGGGCACCCATATGCTTTATTTACAGATTTAGAGCGGATTTGTTTATTCTTTAAGTAAAACTTTAGTTTTTTGTAAAACGTTTCTCCAGGATTTTTTTTTTTTAATTGTATGTTTTATCTCGATTAGTTGTTTCGGTTTTTACAGTAAGATTTACCTCGTGGGTGACAACAGTAGGAAATCAATTGTTATTGCTAAAAATAAATTACTTTCTAGTCGCCGGGCAACACCGGGTAGCCTTGCTAGTTATTAATATTAGAATAGCGTTGTTGTTATGTGTATGAATATTGCGTTGTATTGCTCTGATTTAAAGTTGGTTTTATTCGGTGATTATTTTGTTCCGTACATTTCAATTATGTCTGCCTTCTGAACCTCAGTAAATCGTAAAACATGAAAATAAGAGAAAAGAGAAAGAGCAGGAAGCAATGAAGAAACAAACAAACAATAAAGTCGAAGGAAACAAGAAAATATCGCAAAATTGCACGAATGAAAATAAGAGTCCAGCAACGAAACTGAACAAAACAAAATGGCTTCCGAATCTGCGGCCATAAAAAAGAGGGATGTAGTTGCATGCACGACAGATAGGCGCGAAAAGACGTGAGAAAAGAAAAAAACAATTTTCAGATATTTGGGTGATTAAGTGCATTAGGGGAACAGAAAACAATATAAAAAACATGTCTAAACACGTCTGCGCATGCGCCACATTAAAGTCATATTTCTTCTTGAATCACCACATTAAACCTCGCCTAGTACTAGATCAGCTTCGAGAGACAATAGACAACTTTTGTAAGGATGCCTGCACGAGGAATCTATTGTGAAGCAAATGGTTGCGCAATCACAATCACACCTTCTCAGAACCGGCATGTCTTGTGTTTAGTGTCAACGATAAGTCCAAAATGACTAACCACAATGCTGGAATAAGTACGGAGGCCCCTACATATAACGCCTTGTATTCCCAACTGGTCACTCAATCTCAACGTCGTTTAATATCGGTGATCTAACGGAAACCGGTGTTCAACGTGATTATGCCGCCTATTTGCTGCATTTTTCACTCCAATTAAAGAAATTCAACGGTCGTAATAAGCGAAAGTTCAATGTTAAACGGCTGTTGCAAGACTAAGCTGATTTGTCAGGGGGATTGAAAAAAGTGGAGAGAGGCACTGAAAATCTGGGGAGACTTTCAACCAGAATTCAGGTAATACACCCTATTTTTGCCAGTAGGCAATCATACAAAACAAGTTGGCCAGTTAACTTGCAATTGTAGACTTTTCGCTCTGAACGTGACTGATTCCTCTTTCGGAAATAACAACCAGCTCGAATGTCTTCTAATTCCAGGGTAACGAAAGACAAACAGTGATATGTGATATTTAAATAAAATAATTAATATTAGCTCTTGTAACAACTTCGATCGAGCATGTTGATGTGATTTTTACTTACATGTGATACATAGTAATGTATATATCATGGACGGCGGCACCGGGGGGGCAGAGGGGGGGGGGGGGCTACAGCCCACCCCCACACTTTTTGATTTGCCCCCCCCCACATTACGGTAATCAATAATGAAGTTATATATGTATGTGTTTGACCGCCCCCCCACTTTTTAGGAGAGCCCCCCATATTATATATACACACACCTATTATATTTGGTTGAAAAAGCCGACAAGAGTTAGCGAAAATTTCGAATCCCGCAATGAGAAAAGAAAAAAGAAATACAAATATATATTTAACAATATATATATATATATATATATATATATATATATATATATATATATATATATATATATATATCATAGTTGTATAGAAAAGAGATGACACTGGGTCTAAGTGGTTAACGACGCGAACTGAGGACCTGCGTGTGTCGTGTTCGAATCCAGCTCGTTCCACAAAAAACACCTTCATCAAAACCAATACCTGACCATGTGTATAATCTCCTGAGGAGGAGATGAATAAAATACTTCTATAGAAAAGTTCTATCAAACCGAAAGGATGTAATGAACAAAACGATAAGTTGCAGCTATTTGTACGGAGCTTGTTGTTGTTTCCCACAATAATGCACACACATACACCCACATATATAATATACTGTAAACGCATAATTTAATGATATAAATATTTATTTATTTAAATAATCCAAATATTTTGTTATAGAAAAACGTTAAACAAATATAAAAACAAATATCCATCATAGTACGAGAAAGAAATTCAAAATACAAACAGATTTTTTTAGAGAAGGGGGCTAAAGAATATAATACACATCTATTAGTATTGTCTAGGCAAAGTCACGCAATAATTAACATGAAATAAAATTTGCACTAAAATAACACAGCATTGACTTGTTGTATGGTAATTGATATGTGCTCAGACAGTAGCGAACAGCTAACTGATTCCTTTCCCTATGACGCAGGCGGGATTTGTAAAAAAATGAAAGAAAACGTACGTTCAAACTTTTCAGAAAACGTAGCCGAATTTTCGAATATAGTCGTCAGCATTGCCATCTCTTCTTTCGCCACCTCGGTATTTACTGGCCGTCCACTACAGGAAGATGGAGCACAAGGCCATGAGATGCGGACGGGAGAATAAGCCAACTCACAAATTCATTGTGGCCCCTTAAAAGTTGTGTGAGCTGCTCCATCAGCATTCCGCATTGGGCATTTACTTCTTCCCACTACAAGAAGGTGTGGTTCAAGGCCGGAAGGTTGGAAGAATCAAGCCAGCGGCATTAAAGAAGGAGCACTTCTGCCTATTAAAGAAAAGCCACGTCGGCATTCCCCAGTCGGGCCGTCTCAGTTTGTTAGCAATAAACTTCTCCCCAAAGAGAGAAGGCAAGGTTTGGAATGATGAACCTCCTAGGACTACCCAAGACCAAATACCACGGCCCGACAATTAAAAGGTCACCGAAATGAGTCAGTTTCTGCCAGACTGATTGTCGAAGACTAGTCCTCGACTTGTATGCTAGACGAAAAGATTAAGGCGACTTTCTTAGTCTCATTCATTCTTTTCCGGTGCGAAAAACTAACTGCCTTTAGTTCAGTTTGTGTAACCGCTATGCGAATTAACCATCATCTATCTCGTGACTTTCGAAGCCTCCATTCATAGCACAGATGACTATTCTACTTACGATGGAGAAATCGGCTCTGTTTTTTTTTTTCAATTTTCTAATATTTTGTTTTTTTGCTGGGGATGGGGCATCCAATTAGATGCCAGACATTCTCCCGCTATTTCAGATGCTCCAACCGAGAGATCTTTTTTAAGATTCTAACCGTCACTTTGGTGCAATTGTTTGTGCCGCTTTTGCATTTTGTTCACCGGGTGTATTCGCCAGGTAGTTTTTTTAAAATTACTTTCATTAGTCCGGTTGTTCTTATAATACGTGGAATGATGAAGATCTTAATACGATTCCAGTTTCTTTTCATGCCATATATAAGGCCTGTTTATTTTGTTATTTTCTCTCTCTCAACTCTGTTTCAGCCAGCATCATTAAGGACACTGACTTCAACTAGGGTTGTTACTTTATCCTGTTGTCTCATATAACTATGCCATCTTTAACAGCTCTATTAGTGTTGACGGTAATGTGTACCAAATTAATTAAGTCTACCAGTCCACAATACTTGCCCGTTTCGTCATCATTCACGTCTGTGCAATGGTACTTAGATTTATTGCAGAGTCAATGTGGTGTTGCGAGTAAACGAATAGACGCAGCTTGAGTTTCAGGCTAGCCATTTGTACCGTGTGTATTTGAAGATTGCCATTCCGTCTGGTTACTTCCCGTCGCCACAGGATTCGTGATGTCGTTCGGTGCACTGTCACTAAACGGCCATAAATGAACATGCAGCCCGAATCCATCGACCGACAAACAACAGCCACAACCGAGAAATTCCACCCTTCAGCTCTATCAGTTTATTAATTTAAAACAGGAAGTGACAGCATGATAATGCTCGTGTTAACTCGAGAGGTTGGCGGAATTATAATCTCTCAATATTACACTTGTCACTCCACATTAGATCCATTTCGATATGCATGTTTGTTACGGCTTGGTATTAATAAGAGAAAGTGGCTGGATGAAGAGGATAACAATGAAATTTGAAGAGAGAGGGAAGAATAGTTTGAAGAAATGAAGGAACGTTTGTCCCCGTTGGAATAATTTAAAAATGTTTACTAAATAACCGAGGTCATATTAACAATTATAAAAAAATGTCTCTTAGTTGAAATGTTTAAATAATGCAACAGCAACCCATCAAGAACGTTACCACCACCTAAAGACTCAACCCTTTTCCACCGTTGTAAGGACAACAGGATAGGAAAAGAGCTTCCAAGCATATAGAGATCAGATAAAAATCATGGAAAAATCAACATCAGGATCCGTCGTCGTCTGGTCGTCTATCTGTATGTGGCAAGCAATAACGTGTCAGACACGTAACCGCAAATCCATAAAGTGAGGATAGCAAAGTTGCTTTTGCGCATGTGCAATCGTCATTCCTCAGTGTTTTCCGGGCGTCATCTTCCCAGACTTCGTATATAACAATTGGGTCTCGCTTATTTATTCTAGGTGCAGAGGGAAAACCTCAAATCTTTCACTTATACTCAATAGCTACGGCTAACGATAGGACTTAATTCAGACTAGACAATCATTAGGCAGGAACGTCGTGGCATCTGTGCCGAAGTCCGATTCTATAGCAACGGTTTCATACATTTTATTAAAACAAATGATGCATGACAAACATTTATTTTACGGAAAGGAGATTAATAGTAACAAATAAAAAAAAATCCGTAACCTAACTTCATAAACTTCCGGTTATTTTCATTGTCAATTTGATTCAATTTGTGGAGCAGTAACGAAATTTAGCGCTGTAATGCAATACCGTGTATCAAAGATTATTTTTATCTGAAACGATCGATACTCGATAGTCCTGCTTTGCGACACGAACTGATCGAGAGTTAAAACCTCGAAATGTGATAAACGCTAAGGGCTTTCCTCGTTTATTCGTTTTTCTCTTTGTACCTAGAAGAAACCAAAAACATAATTACCCCTCGCCCACCTGGTGGATGTAAAACTGGATTTAGTTTATCTTCTCTCTCGTTAGACGCAGCCGAACCAGCTGTCAAAACTCGGACACCGTTCCCTCCCGCGCTCAGACCAGACTCCCAGATCAACTCGTTATTTTCTCATGGGTTTTCCTGGTAGCAACTATAACGTATAGGTTCCAAGAATATTGTCCTCAAAGAAAGTATAATTATGTTATTCATATATCTTTCACTAGTTGTTTACACTGACAAAAGATGTCCTTTGTCGATTGTCTTTGGGACAGTAATGTAGTCTTTTAACAGTTTTTTCTATTACTAACGACGTCTGCAATTTTCTCCTTTGTATATATAATGTTTTATTATTTCCCTATTACATTTTTCTCTGACAAATTTTCTGAAACAATAGATGTATATATATGTAAATTTAACTATTTTTTATTATTACAGTTTTTTCACATTTTATTCCAACTTCGTGTGTACTAAAGAAAATACAATACACAAGGTGGCGGCGCTCGTGTTGAGAAGAAATTCCAATACGTGCGTCGCAAAAAAAGTAAAAACAGAATATAAAATATTCTTATTTTTCACAGTTGAATTTACAGACGACCAGTTAGTTTTTACTTACTTCCTATGTAAGTATGCTGCAGTAGAAATCCAGGATGTGGAATACAAAGCCAGCGCTCCGGCGTAAGAATCAGGTTGGCCTATAAAAATAGCCTGAACAACCTAGTCAGCATTCCGCAGTAGCGGCGCATCAGGAAATTATCAATAAATCAACCCATTCCGAAAAGGGCAAGCCAAGGCCTGAGAGGGTGGACCTGGTAGGACTACCAAAGACATATCTCAGTCCGACAGATAAAGGCTACCGAATTGGCCAGTCTCTGTCGGACTAATTGTAAAGAATAAGAGAAATACGGGGAAACAGAAGGGAGAGAGAGACAAGGAAAAGAAAAGAAAAGATACGGGGGGAACACAAGAGAGATAGAGAACAGAAGATAGAGAGAAAAACAAAACAGAATAGGAAGAGAGGGGGAAGAAGCAAGAGAGAGAGAGAGAGAGAGGGGACATAATGGGGGACAGAGAATGGACCAAAAGTTCGAGAAGAGAGGGGGAACTCAATACAGAGAAATAGAGAGAACAGAATAGAAAAAGGGAGAAGGGAAGAGAAGAGAGAAGGAGATGGAACTGAAAAAGAGATAAGGAGAGCAGAAGAGAGAGAGTGAATGGAAAAGAAGATAGAGAGGAGAAAGGAAACTCAGGGGGGAGAGCGAGTGAACCAAAGAGGGAGAGAGCGACCAGAAGAGAGAGAGAGAGAAGGGTCAGAAGAGAGTAAGATAAAACAGAAAAGAGAGAGGGGGACAGAAGAGAGAGAAAGAAATGGAAAAGCAGGGGGGGGAGAGTGAGCGAACTAAAGAGGGAGAGATACCAGAAAAAGAGAAAGCGGGGGAACAAATGAGATAGAAAGAGAGAGGGCGCACAAGAGACGGAGATAGAGGGAATATAAGAGAGAGATGGGAAAAGAAGAGAGAGATAGTGAGAGAACACTATAGAGACAAATTGAGGGTACAGAAGATAGAGAGGGAACATACGAAAGAGAGAGAGTGGGAACGAGAGAGAGAGAGGAATGGAACAGTAGAGGCAGAGAGAGAGGGGGCCAGAAGATAGAGAGAGGGGGAACAGAAGAGAAAAAGAGGGGGAACAAAAGAGAGAAACAAGGGAAACAGAAGAGAGAGATAAGAGAGAGAGGGGACCGAAGAGAGGCAGGGAGAACAGAAGAGAGAGAAAAGGGACAGAAAGGAGAGAAGGGGCGCAAAACAGAGAGAGGGGGAACAGAATTGAAAGAAGGGAACAAAAGAGAGAGAGAGAGAGAGAAAGGGAATAGAAGAAAGAGATAGAGAGAGAAAGCGGAAAGGACCGCTAAAGAGAAAATTAAAAAAAAAACACTAAATATTTCATGTAATTAAATTCTGTTCATTTTTCATTAGATTTAGATGCGAGTAATCAATACGATAATTGTTTCGATTTTTACAGAAAGCTTTTTAAAAATTGATTTCAATAAAAAAAAACTCTTTTTTTTACTGTATTTTATCTTGTGCCCGATACGTGTACTTGCATGAACTCTGTTGAAAACATGTAAGCGAAAAACGAATACAAAAAATTTAAAAAGACACTTGTCATTTTCCCAGAATTATCCATAATCATGAAATTATAAAATCACCCTTAACGTCTGATTCCTCTCCCCCAGATATTAACTTATACCAAGATGAGTCTTTCGGAGTGTGTAGTAAAGCCTCGAGAGATAACTCACCCTCAATGATAGTTAAATACAAAAAAAATACAGAATACGAAAAACAGATGACTAATATAAAAATTTATTTCAGACATACACAATTCATATACAAACATGGAAGAAAAGAAAAATATTTAGCAGTTAATTCCTTGTGATTATAAACGTTTGATTATTTTGTATACATATGTGGATGATGCTATATATCTCTCTCATATATATATATATATATATATATATATATATATATATATATATATTTATATATATATATATATATATATATATATATATATACATATATATATATATTATGTATATATATATTATATATATTTATATATATATATTTATATATATACATATATATATTTAATATATACATATATATATTTATTATATATATATATTATATATTTATATATATTAATTTATATATATACATATATATATTATATATATATATATATATATATATATATATATATATATTAGTCAGGTTCATTTTTTATTCCAATAACCATGTTTTCTAATTTTTATTCTTATTTTTTCACATTTCAAAAGAAAAATAACATTTCTGTTTCTTTTATGTTTATGTCAATATCGTCTCTGCAACACTAAAAAATCATCAGAACAACATATTTATTGTAAGCGTATATATATATATATATATATATATATATATATATATATATATATATATATATATATATATATATATGTATATAAATATATATATATGCTACCAATAAATATGTTATTTATTTATCCACATGGATATGTGTTTCATCTTAATTAGCTATCCATCTAGGTTCGACTAAAGTCACCATTTGACTTCAATCCAAGGTTTTTGCCCCCACGTCCACTGAGATAACCTTACGAAATGAAAATAAAATAAACCTATTCAAGATGTTATGCAATGTTACTACGCACTGGTAAAGGGGAACAAATGACGCAATATTGCTTCAATACGAATGATTTCCATATTTTTCTTTGCAGAGTGCTTCACCTTCAAATATTTTTTATAACAAATGTTTTATTTATTTATCTACATACTTACATTTGTTGTCTTAATAAGATTAATCAGTGCTGCTAGATAAAGTTACACCACCGGTCGCTTGGTTCAGTCGCCGGACTAAAGTAAACTTTGACTTCCATCCAACCACCATGTGTATAAATATATATAACATATAACTTTTTCATAGTTTTGTATATAGTTTTAAAAACATTTTGTAATTCAAAGAGAGATCACAGCAGAATTAAAATCACTAATTTCTTAGACGTTATATTTAACCTCACCCAAAACACATAAAACACAAAACACATAAAAATATATGAAAGAAAATGATGACCCGATATATGTTAATCCCAACACAAATCACTCCCCTTCGATTATTTTACATGAATAACTTTATATATATATATATATATATATATATATATATATATATATATATATATATACATATATATATATATGTGTGTGTGTGTGTGTGGCTGTATGTGTGTGTGTGTGTGTGTATCGGGGCAGCATTTTTTTTCTAAGGCACGTGTTATTAAAAAAATATTATAGTCTCGTATTTAAATTTTCCCGCCAAAATTAACTATAAACTCACCCCAGGTATTTACCTGATTGACATTATTCCCACTGAAGATGGACCCAGATGGGTCAGAAAGTACTTTGGACCTAAAAGAAAATTACGGCAGATTCATCAGCCAATTCTCATCCAAGATTACGACTTTAATCCGGAAAATGGAAGGGATCCATACAAAAATATCCAGACACGAGTTGTCGGTTATTTCTAATATATATATATATATATATATATATATATATATATATATCATAGAATACGTAAGAAACTTAGTTTTTCATTTATAAATTATTATTACCATTTTTGATAACCTAAAGAAAAAAAACATCACCCGTCGACTTTATTATAGGGTGGGGGATAGTTTTTCGACATCATGTCAGTTGGGAAGAGTAAGTCTTAAGTGGTTGCCTTATTAGCTATTTGCTTTCTAACGTACCTCAACACTAGAAGTGGTTTCGTCTCGGCACTTGAGAAAAGCACGTGTTTTACTTGCTAACTGTTGCGTGGCGGGATGGAAGGACATTTATATATATACAAATAAATACACATTGCTCTTTATTACATGGTAGAGGATTATATATATGTATATATACAGATGTGTTTGTGTGTGTATATTTGTGAATGTGTGTAAATAATGCAATCTGGTTCAAACATCAAAGGAATGAATATTGAACCCGACAAGGCAAAGAAAAATATATATTCTTGCTTTTGATGTACGTGGCTTAACGAGTTAACTTCAAAAGGAGGTAAAACAAAATCCGATTACTGGTAACAAACATATATATATATATATATATATATATATATATATATATATATATATATATATATACAGAGAGAGAGAGAGAGAGAGAGGGAGAGAGAGAGAGAGGGGGGAGATAGATAGATAGATAGATATTTATAATATATATATAATATATATAGAGAGATAGATAGATATTTATATAATATATACATATATATATACATATATATATAATATATATATATATATGTATGTATATATATATATAAATATATATATATATATATATATAGAGAGAGAGAGAGAGAGAGAGAGAGAGAGAGAAAAGGAGAGAGATAGATAGATAGATATTTATATAATTGTTGTGAAGTTGTCCCACAGTAAATAATAAATAAAGGAAGTCAAGTCGAGGGTTGGGTTAACAAGTGTATTAACAAAGTAAGAAAGTGCCTAGCACCCGGCTAGACAGTTACAAGACTGTGCTTTGTCTTCTCTGTCTCTGGTGACTCGCACTATTTATAGTCACAACCGGTGTTGTTTCTCCTGTGTAAGAACGGCCGGTGTAACACCCCCCTTTGAAAATATCCCCTCTGGGGATTAATAACGTTTTTGTTTGGGAATCACAATCATCAACTCAGTCGATTTCCGTTTTCTTTTTGATCTCCTAATCTCAGGAGCTATCTCTGGTATGGGCACCTGAAAAGTATCAAACACTGCATCCATGATCTCATTCTCGTCGCCAATCTGTTGTGAAGTTGTCCCACAGTAAATAATAAATAAAGGAAGTCAAGTCGAGGGTTGGTTTAACAAGTGTATTAACAAAGTAAGAAAGTGCCTAGCACCCGGCTAGACAGTTACAAGACTGTGCTTTGTCTTCTCTGTCTCTGGTGACTCGCACTATTTATAGTGACAACCGGTGTTGTTTCTCCTGTGTAAGAACGGCCGGTGTAACAATAATATATACATATATATATATATATAATATATATATATATATATATATATATATAGATAGATAGATAGATAGATATTTATATAATATATATATATAGAGATAGATATTTATATAATATATATATATATATATATATATAAGAGAGAGAGAGAGATATGTATATAATATATATATATATAATATATATATATAGAGAGAGAGATAGAGAAGGAGAGAAAGATGCGTATGTTGGTGTGGGTGTGTGTGCGTGTGCAAACGCATGTTCGAGCACTGCCAGTGTATTACAATTTGACTTATTGCTATCGATGCTAATATCGTTAAACTATTTCATAGAATAGGTTTGACTTGTAGACTACGGCCACCCACAGTCATGAAACACCGTAACATCTTAAGGTGTTCAAGCAATACCATTGTGTTAATCTTTTTTAAAGTGGGTAAAGCCTTGGCGCAAATACAATCTCACTCTTTAAGCGACTTCCACCCTGAATAAAAAATGAGAAAATCTACATCATTGGAAGCAACAGTCCCGACAGGTTATATATATATTTCTTTGTTCTAAATTCTGAAAACGACGCATTTATATCACAACACGCACACATTGCCAGCCTGCTATCGCTTTGCAAATTACGCTACTTAAAACCAAAATTTAAAATAAACATTTCATTCAGAAGTTTCTTGTAAACAAGACTCCCACTACATCATTTGTTCATATAAATAAATAAAAATATGACCATTTTGGCAAGTTTTATAGTAATTTATCTTTTAAATAAGACCAAAGAAATGAAAAGAATGAAGAAATCACTTCGCCTAAGCGATGGTGTGTGTATTTTGAAGTGGTGGGGGCTATTTAAAACGATTAAAGAAAACGTTGCGTCATGGGAAAGAGAAAAGGGGATACGGGTGAGGGATAAAGTAAATGAGAGAGTAAGCGAGAGAGAGGGAGAAAGAAAGTGAGTGAGAGCGACAGCAAATTTTAATTTGTATTGTTTTAAAAGAACTCTCTCCCTTCACAGAGAGAGAGAGAGAAGGAGAGAGAGAGAGAGAGAGAGAGAGCAGTTACTTCCCCCTCTTTCTTTGACCTCTTATGTCCTATCGGTATATCTTTCCGGATAGGTACAGTATATTTGTTTCATTTAGATTATCTTTCTTGGTAATTAATCAGCATATTTTGAGTAAGGTTTTCGTAATTGATCGTTATTTAATTATTACTTTAATTACTATTAATATCGACAAGGTTTTTGCATATATATAGGTAAAATAGGATAATATAATTACAAATTAATAAAACCAAACATTAATTCATTATGAACTGTTTAAAGTATAGTTGTCAAATTAGGCATTCCTTCAATTGATCGTCTGCACTTGATATATTTCAAAATATTATGTTATATAATTGATTTAGATAAGAGTCACCCACATTTATTCATTTAGATACAGGTAATTTTGAATCGGCTTTTTGACCGGTTCAAAATTTTGATTTTCACTTATATATAGCGATCCATGACTTCGCAGACGAAGCTTTATTTTACATAGAAAGATAAGTTTCTGTTTTATACCGTTTCCATGATCTCTAGCGGACGGCATGTGAAACAGGGTCAGGATCGAGTTGAATATGTATAATCATTCCATGGATTTTAAAAATAAAAACTCGATAGAATGAATAATAGTTAATTCGACACAACCCCGTCTCTCATGCCGCCCGCTCGAGATTAGACAGCTATGCGATTGTGCAAATGGTAACAGTATAAAAGAACAAATTATCTTTGAACGCTATCTCTCTCTCTCTCTCTCTCTCTGTCTTTATATATATATATATATATATATATATATATATATATATATATATATTAGTTCAAATGCAGAGTTGTATCAAAATTAGTGAAGCAAAATGTATTTAATAAACATTTTATTGAAGCAAGCAGAATCCATTTTATCCCGTCTCTATATTCGCCATAGGGCACAAGCATCACATGTACGGATACAATGTCGTATTTTCGATGTTGATATATATATATATATATATTTATAAATAAATAAAATAACAAACGCAAATATATACGTATATATCTATACACGGATATACAATTATATACACATATATACCATATACATATGTTTATATAACATACCTACCCGTAAATATACATGAACATTTTCGTACAGTACAAATATAAATAGAAACATGGGCATATAAATATGTCTATTAACCTACGCATACATAAATATAAAAATTAAAATTAAAATATACAACTTTTACACCTGTATAAACATACCCATACATATAAGATATTTGTTCAAGCATCCATACCCATACATACGCATATATCTGGATCCAATTATACACATATACGCATGTATACATATATACACATACGCATATACACACAAATATATACACATACATATAAATATATAAACCCATACAAATACCAGTACAGGAACACATAGACATCTAAATACATACATATACATCCCTAGATATGTATATATATATATATACCGTTATATATAAATATATAACATACATAAACCATACAAGTATATACATATACACCATTACAGATACATGTGCATATACATACACATATAACATAAATATACATAATAAAATCATTATATATGACCGCAGACAACGTACACACGCATGCTCATGTGTATACAGACATTTGTATGCATGCACACAAACACGTACACATGTACACACACATCGATATTTCTATAATTAAAACTAAAGTGCTTATATCATTTATTATTGCTTCTATCTATCTCAGTTCAATTTGCTTACATTTATACCAGCTCTGGTATTAATACAAAGGAACTTAAAAGATAAAGCACACAGACATTTGTATATATATATATATATATATATATATATATATATATATATATATATATATATATATATATATATATATATATATATATATATATGATAATTTTATTTACACAGACATGTACAAAATCTGCGACACTGGCATGTCGATGTTATCGATCAACAATTACTATAAACTGAGATCTCATCAGGCAGAGTTAGAATCCGATCTTAACCTCAGATCATATTTGGAGAGAATGAAGTGGAGGGATAGAGAAAGAGAAGAAGAAGGAAAGAAATTTAACATTTCAAAAATTAAAGCCGTTAAAAAATTAAAATGAAAAATTAAAAATTAAAAAATCAAAAAATCTAAAAATCTAAGAAACAAAAAACAAAAAACAAAAATCTAAAATCTAGAATCTGAAACAGACAGGGCAAATAAATAAATAAATAAATAAATAAAAATATAAGGTGGAAAGAGGAACAAATAATGATGAGGGGAGAGACGCATAGAGGAAAAAGAAGGAGAGAGAGGGCGTCTGTTGATTCAGATCGAGAGGGAAGGAGGGGGGTGGTAGACATGCACGAATCAGGTGTCAAAACACCGTCGAGTTTATAAATGTATTTTTCCAAGTGAACTGTAATATTGTGTATATGTGTGTATGCGTGCGGGCAAACTGGGCTGATTGTTGTGGTGGTGGGGCGGTGATCAAATGTGTCGCGATTCTGGGTTTATATTGTCTTTATAATTTGTCTGGAGTTAATTTGAATAAATAAGTATATTCGTTAAATGTAACAGGAATAGTAGTAATAATAATAATAATAATAATAATAATAATCTGAGACCATACAAAGGACAGTAATGATCAAAACAGCTACAATCCTGAGAAATGTCCTCGAATGCGGAAACCAACCCACATAAGCAACGAATGGAGAACAAACACATGGAAGCACAAGACAGCAGAACCAGGGAAAATACAACCGCACGAGAGAGGCGCAAGCATAGGCTGACGCCACAAAATTATGGACAGAGGGTCGAGGAGAGAAAGCGCAAACCAGACCTCCACTGGAAGAGCGCGGACAGCTCTGGGACCTTGGGAAGGCTTGTTGCCACTCGGGCCCCAGAGGGGACCAATGGCCCTTATCAGCGGGAAATCGTTGGTAGGTGGCTGTTGCGATTACCGCAAGGTCATCAGCGGTGATGAACGAAAAGAGGTGGAGCATACTGGAGGCCTGAGGAGACTTGTTGTCACTCGGACTCCAGGGAATACCACAGGTTGTCGGCAGTGGGTGACCACTGACGATGACCAGTGTGATAACTCCTAGTGAGTAAATAATAATAATAGATACCCCTAATAATTGAGGTAAAGTAATTGAAATAATAAATCAATGATAATAAAAAAAATGATAATAAAAAATGATAATAAAAATACTAAAAAAACTAAAAAAACTAAAAAAATATAACTAAAGAATAACCATAAAATGCCGGCGTTATTAGTTATTAATAATAATGATGATGATGATAATAATAATAATAATAATAATAATAATAATAATAATAATAATAATAATAATAATAATAATAATAATAATAATAATAATAATAATAATAATAATAATGATAATAATAATGATAATAATAATAATAGATACCGCTAATAATTGAGGTGAAATAATGAAAATAATAATAAATGAAGTATAATAAAAATACTAAAAAATACTAAAAAATATTAAAAAATATTAAAAAATATATAACTAAAAGAATAACTGGAAAATGCTGGCGTTATTAATTATTAATAATAATAATAATAATAATAATAATAATAATAATAATAATAATAATAATAATAATAATAATAATAATAATAATAATAATAATAATAATAATCATGATAATAATAATGGTAATAATAATATTAAAAATTGTAATAATAATAGTGGTCAATAATATTTTAGAGTTTATAAAAATAATAGTTTAGGAAAGAAATAGAATAATTAAGGAATATTAGGAATCCTAGGGGGTAGTGATTATCATAATAATATTAAATAATGATAAGATAATGTTTGCCGATATTATGATATGGGTTAATGGTTGCAATAATGCTGATCATATAAAAATAGTGGTTTAACAGACAACAGTAATCAAAGTGGTAATCCCAGTAATCTTAACAATAGTAATGATGATAGTGAAAAATTATAGAAGTAGTCATAATGGTGGCAATAATAGTAGTAATAATAATAATAATAATAATAATAATAATAATAATAATAATAATAATAATAATAATAATAATAATAATAATAATAATAATAATAATAATAATAATAATAATAAAAATTGGCAGTGGAGGCAAAAGTAAGGTAACGGTAAAACATGGCAATATCAATATTATTAATAATAATAGTGATACTGTTAATTTCATTGCTGCAAATAACAATAACTATGATAGTAACGTCAGACATGATGTCACCACTGATAACAATAATTATCTTGATAAAAAGTACAGAAATGAAAAAATGAAAAAATGAAAAAAATGAAAAAAATAATTCAATGTCAAATAGTTAAGTTTAAGATATTAATAATAGTAGTAATAAATAATTGATAATGATAATCTAAAAATAATCTGAAAAATATAATCTAAAAAAAATAATCTAAGAAATATAGAAATATTAATCAATAAATGGATAAGCATAAAAGGGGGGTATTTAAGAGTAAAGAAAAATACAGAAGATGACCATTAGTGTTAATCGTTGTGGGTATGATAATAATAATAATAATAATAATAATAATAATAATAATAATAATAATAATAATAATAATAATAATAATAATAATAATAATAATAATAATAATAATAATAATAATAATGATAATGATAATAATAATAATAATAATAATAATAATAATAATAATAATAATAATAATAATAATAATAATAACAACAACAATAATAATACCAACCAATACTACCGCTTACAGTACTACTACAAATAATACTACAAACAAAAATGCTACTACTAATAAAAATAAAAATAATAATAATTAATAAAAGGTATAAGATGATAGTTGTGTTGACAAAATTTTCAGTTGGTGGGGAGGTGGTTTTTTTGGGGGTTTTTTTTTTTTGGTTTTTTATATATAGTAACAGCCTTTTATTATCATTTTTTATTATCATTCATTTATTATTTCAATTACTTTACCTCAATTATTAGGGGTATCTATTATTATTATTATTATTATTATTATTATTATTATTATTATTATTATTATTATTATTATTATTATTATTATTACTACTACTACTATTCCTGTTACATTTAACGAATATACTTATTTATTCAAATTAACTCCAGACAAATTATAAAGACAATATAAACCCAGAATCGCGACACATTTGATCACCGCCCCACCACCACAACAATCAGCCGACTTTGCCCGCACGCATACACACATATACACAATATTACAGTTCACTTGGAAAAATACATTTATAAACTCGACGGTTTTTTGACACCTGATTCGTGCATGTCTACCACCCCCTCCTTCCCTCTCGATCTGAATCAACAGACGCCCTCTCTCTCTCCTTCTTTTTCCTCTATGCGTCTCTCCCCTCATCATTATTTGTTCCTCTTTCCACCTTATATTTTTATTTATTTATTTATTTATTTATTTATTTGCTCTGTCTGTTTCAGATTCTAGATTTTAGATTTTTGTTTTTTGTTTTTTGTTTCTTAGATTTTTAGATTTTTTGATTTTTTAATTTTTAATTTTAATTTTTTAACGGCTTTAATTTTTGAAATGTTAAATTTCTTTCCTTCTTCTTCTCTTTCTCTATCCCTCCACTTCATTCTCTCCAAATATGATCTGAGGTTAAGATCGGATTCTAACTCTGCCTGATGAGATCTCAGTTTATAGTAATTGTTGATCGATAACATCGACATGCCAGTGTCGCAGATTTTGTACATGTCTGTGTAAATAAAATTATCATATATAAAGCTCTATTTTGATATTGAGCACTTTTTATAAACCCGGTTAAAATTCTCTGGATTACCACCCTGTGGATATTTTTCACCTGGATTATTACCATTATTATATATATATATATATATATATATATATATATATATAAGTGCCGTTCGAACATTAGAGACTGTATACGACAAGATACTTCCCCCGCTTCCCGGGTAAGTCTATCTGAATTTAAATTACTGTCTGTGTTGATATCTCGCGGCCGTGTGGTCCTGAGCGTTTGACTAGTGATTCAAGCTTGAATCTACGAACTGCGTTCGAGGGCATGAAACCGCTTGCAAGCACCAATCTTACACTTACGTCGTCTGTAGGTGAAACGCTCTAACATATATATATATATATATATGTTCCATGCATTTTGGCCTGACGATTCCCTACGGAGATGAAACGCGGCAGCCTCTGTATAGCTTAATCGCCATAAATATGTTCTCATAACTTATTTCCCTATATATTTAAGGTATGAGAACATATTTATGACAATTAAGCAACATAGAGGTGTCTGCGTTTCATCTCTGTAGGGAATCATCAGGCACAAATGCATGAAATATATATTTTTATATATATAGTAAGATTAGCTAAATAGTTTGTTTCATAATTTCATTTTTTACCAAGCACTTTTAGAGCTATGATTAGGCTCATAGCTTTTTTTAAGAAGTTATCAGATGGCGTGCGTTGATTGTTTTGTGCATAATAGCATTATGATGACTCGCCTTGCTACTGTAGAATTCACATCAGCTTTTTAAAGCAGTTAACAATCGAGGTATTTAATCACGAAAGACCCTGATTTTATTTAGAGTACAACAGGAAATAATGCTTTATTGTGCTATGCATCAAAAGGTGCTTGACCCAAGCCATGTAGAGTGATTAGCTTGCTGGCGTACGTCGAAGGTAGTCATCATATCGCTAGCGTCCCGGGATTTAGTCCTGATAATGGACGAGGTGTTCGCACACTGTAATTTGGTGAGTTAAAAAGTTTTCTTGTCGAGCTTGTTCAGGTCCTTTGGGAGAAAGGTACAAATTAGATCGCCATAATGACATGATCGTTTCTTGTCTCAAAAGCTGAGATTAGCAGTCTGGGATAGAATACAGCGCAAGTGTTAATGCTATGATTGGTATCAAAAAGGAAAATCTATATAGGTGTGTGTCATAGGGAATTGCGACTGGATGTGGGTATATATGAAACAAACTTTATACAATACCGAGGATCTGAGTTAAATAGAAATAATCTTAGGAATAGTGAATTGTAATTGAACAAAGAAAATCACGTGATAGGTTATGTAAAATAGATTCTAAAATGGTCTAGTCTTCGCTCATTATCTTGAGTATTCACGGGATAGGAATTCTGGACATTTTTTACAATCCAGAATATTTGGTTTCTATCACTGAAAATAGATATATTAGCCCGAGACGCTTCGTTCGTCGATATTTTTCAGTTTTCCATGAGTCTCGAATAATTTTAATTCTTTGTGCAACGTGATAAGTAAGAAACTATTTTAGCAATTGCGGTATTTTTAGCTACTATTTTCAAAACAAATATAAGAGAATACTATTTTATTAGTTTATTTCTGTATTGTGTAAAGAATTCAAAATTGAAACGGATACTGAGAAAAATATAACTTAAATTCTTATTTAAAAGTAAAATTTCACTTTACAAAACAGAACTAATGCCATGAGAAATGTAAATGAAATTATTAAACTCGCTAAACAGATTGACTTTACTTCATTATATGAATGAATGTTAATATAGTTTTATGAAGTTAAATGACTTTACTTTAATATATGAATGAATGTTAATATAGTTTTATGAAGTTTAATGACTTTCCTTTAATATATGAATGAATGTTAATATAGTTTTATGAAGTTTAATGACTTTACTTTATTATATGAATGAATGTTAATATAGTTTTATGAAGTTTAATCAAAACAGGTTTTAGAGATCAGTTAAGGAAACAGTAGAACTAAAAGATCACTTTCTATGATACCATTGGAAACCTAATTAATTTTTCTTCTAATATCTATAAATGAAATGATAGACTAGACGAGACTTAGCCCGCTCGGGTGATAAAGTTTCTGCTCATAAATGGCTACAAAAGACAAGAGTATGTTTGGCATATTGATTTATGTTAGGCATATTCCAGCACAAACGGCGACACAAAATGGCGACTACGCGATGGCCCAACACAGTGACTCTTGCCTAGTTCAGAGCCATTACTCTTAATTTCTCTGAACGAAATGAATAGGCTTAAATAAATGCAGTTCACATGTCAACGTAATTGATTTTATCTTCAATTCCCAAACAAGAAGATCACAGACATGAAATCTTGAAAAAATGTAGAGAGACATTTGGTACACTCAATTCCTGAAATAGGTAAATAAACATATTAAAAAGTAAACAGCATAATAATGCGGTGTCGAATGTACAAAACCGCAGAAAATAAAATAAAAACTGTATTCCTAGATATCGCGGCAATGTGTAAAGTGTCTCGACATTGTACGATGAAATGATGAAAAATAATTTAGATCGCTGCTAATAACAGTTCGGAATATATGACATTCAATCCGATCTTCTTGTATTGCAAGCTAAGGTAGAAAGTGTTACAACGTTGTGCATTTGAAATAAGTACATATCAGAGTATTAATTCAGAGAAAGAAAGAGGAAGCAGGTTCAAATAGGAAGTAAGGAGAAAAGTTTACCGACGCAGAAATCTGTAGTCTTATTGAACATTTGTATTTTTAGCGATGATATTCATGTCGATTTTGAAGGCGTTTGTTAAGTATTCTGAATTAACCGTGTTTGTTTAGTTCTTAAACGATTATAAAGTAGGACACAGTGATTCTGGTGGCGGTATTAGTAGATAAATAGTAGCGAGTTAAAGTTGATGACACGTTTCTTCGAAAGGTATGTTTGGTAGAATCCGGGAGAACGAGTTAAATATAATAAATATGGAATTAGGATGAATTCAACGCAGAATTTCTTGAAACACACATAAGTACTTAAGGTAATTGGAGTGCGGAACATATTAGCATATGGAATGGTCGGTTATTTTCCTATCATGTCTAAACGCGGAGGAAAAAAAAAGACTTTATGTTATTATATATATATATATGTATATATGTATATATATATACTAGCAAAAATATGCAACCAGAGATCGTATAGTATTGCAAGTATAACACCCCCCCCCCCAATAAAAAGAGGATGTTATCATGATAACAGAACAGATACTACACTACATACTGCATTAAGCATTGTACAATAGTACATTAATAGAGGTTATAGTATAGTTTTGGCGTATCTACAAACAGATACCAAATCCCAATATATATATATATATATATATATATATATATATATGTGTGTGTGTGTGTATGTGTGTATGTGTATGTGTATGTATATATTACAACGAAAATACATGACTCACTGATATTCCATTCCATACATAAGTCTAAAGAAATCCTCATCATATGTAAAATATAAGGCTTATTTCCCCCACCCCGATATCATTCCATTTTTTATCAAATTAATTCCTTCCATACAATATAACACCTCCTCCCCTGGATGGATTATGTTATACTTATCACATCAAAATCTCCCCTACCAAAATAAATATAACCTACACTCGCACCCTCGCAATCCCTACCTATCACAAATAACATACATTTTAGATATCTCTGCATATTCCCAATTTTTAAAAGACATTTAAATATATTATGTCTCACAAGTTAAATACCTAGCAATATATTCATCGAATAACCTTAAATCAAAAAAAAATTTGACCAAGTTTTACTCTTCATCGATTGACACAGAACCTCCGATAGGCTCATAAACGTTATTAGATAATAACTAACAGAGTTAACTAAACACGAGTATCCCACACGAACAAATACATGCAGCACACATGACGATAACAAGCTTATATTGATCCATCTACTCATTTTGATATCCTTTACGACACTTTCTTTGCTGATTAA
This sequence comes from Sepiola atlantica, assembly GCA_963556195.1. Lineage (NCBI taxonomy): Eukaryota > Metazoa > Mollusca > Cephalopoda > Sepiida > Sepiolidae > Sepiola > Sepiola atlantica. The sequence goes on along the minus strand of OY744533.1, from coordinate 29,781,892 downwards.
GATATCCCTCCATTTACATCAATTCTCCACATAGATAATAAACTAGAATTATAAGAATAGTTTTATACTCAAATATAAGCACTATCACAAAATTAAAAAAGTAATATAAACATAAGACTTGAACCCTTTAATAACAGGAATACACCCCGCCCCCAAACTATAACATCACTGACAAATAAACTACACCACACACTATAACCCCTAAATATGAATATATCATTGAAGCGGAGAAACATGCGTCATCAATGATCAACAATTAGTTTATTCTAAATAATACTTTTGTCTGATGATTTGAATGATAACTAATGAACTTTTATGGTTTTTAAAAAAAAACCATAAAAGTTCAGCCTATCTAAATGAAACTATGGTACGTCTCTGCGATCAAGCACTTTGATTTCTTTTCGACATGAAATGAAGCACTATACATGTATATATGATGGACTCTCCCGGCGATTTCGACGTATGAGTGCCCCACCAGTAGCTGCCCGCGCGTGAATTTGTAATTGCAAGGGTTGCGCAATCCGCAACAACCGCTCTCCTGAGTCGGCATTGCTTCATTCCAATGGCAAGTAGTAATACAAGACGACTGGAAACAATGCCGAGATAAGCAGAGAGCACATACAGCACCTGGTATTCCCAAATGGTCACCCATTTAGTACTGGCCAGGCTCGACGCCGCTTAACTTCGATGATCTTACGGGAACCGGTGTGTCAACGTGATTGTGATTTTTTATATATATATATATATATATATATATATATATATATATATATATATATGGATATATGGATATATATGGATATATATATATATATATATATATATATATATATATGTGTGTGTGTGTGTGTGTGTTTGTGTATTTCAGTTTGTTTTAAATTAAAGCTAACCTCCCGTTTGTGAGTGTGGGATGAAAAGCTTCAGGTCATTAGAACTCTGTAAATAGATTTTATAAGTTCTTTCACGCTTACGTTTTCCATCAACCGAAGCCGAGACACAGCCGGACATTTAATAGAATTAACTCGAAAAAGCTTACGAGTGTATTATATAGAACATCAACGGGGGCGAAGAGACATCTCCGCAGGAGTGAATTGGAAGGCACTGAGGATCAATGAACAAAAGAAAAACATATGACAGACCGACGAAACTGAGATTTCAAACTTTAGCGTAATAGAGCGACGAAAATGAGAATGTAAACGCTGGCTGACAAACCTGCAAAGGTTCTATTTAAATTTAAACTTAAGAAAATGCAAATACCGTTTCAAACTTTAGCGGGACAGACCAGCGAAAACAATATTTCAAATTTAAGCATGACCAACCGATGGACAGACAAAGTCAATTAAAGACACGCGTGCACGCATATAAAAATGTCCACAGAATGCGTATTACTGCTACGTAATAGGTAACATAAACGTGAATATCTTCGAGTGCGTGGTTAGGAGAAGAAACTCTGGGGTTCAACCAACACAAATATAAACAAGTAGCAGATTATTGATTTTGCCTGGAGACTGAAAACAACTTTTTCAAAAATTAACGTCACAAAATAAAAATAATCAATAACATTTTTTTCGAGTTTAATTTTTTTTTACTGTTTTTGTAATTTTTAACCGTATTCACTTTCTTCGATGTTTGATCTTTTTTATTGGATCTGTGTGTGTTTTTTTTAATTGGGAAGGGGGTACCAAGTATATTCAGTAACCCCTCCAATTGTGCTAGCGGCTGAGAGGAACTCGTTTAGTATGACACCGGATCTGTTGTATCTCAAACACAAACTGTCTTTATTTATTGCTTGATGAGCCTACCTAGTCTTACCTCGGATGCACTTAAGTCATTTTAGTTTTAGATTTTTATTTGTTTGCACATTTGAAAACTTAAGTTTGATAACTTCTATTATATTCTTCAATTTGGAATGAGTAATTCCCTTGCTGATTTTTATATTAAGGTGATTATTTAAAAATGTTTCATGTCAGCAGTGATATATGCGGGAGTAAATACAAAAACAAATTTTAGCTAGATAGATTATTATAGTGCCAATAACATGATAAAACACTAACCAATAAAAGTGGCTAGTCAGAAGAAAAGTTTTATTGGTCAGCTTAAATTCTATTTTACGACAAGATAACTTTATGGCGTAAATTGTTCAAAAATGAAATTTATCGTTTTTCAAAGCATAATCATTTTCTTTCTTCTATTTTGTTTTTATATAATTAGTTATTCGTGGCCTAGATTCACTTTTAAGTGTATTTTTCTTCAGAGCCAAACTGCATTGTCAGTACTCCAATTATGTTAGCTACTGTAATGAACGGGTTAAGCATCATTACATATTAATTAGAGTAATATACTTTCGAGTTAAACATACATATAGTTTGCATAGTAGCCATAATATATCACATCCAGCCGTCGTAGAGAGGTTGCTGGATAGCGACGCGCAAGCTAGACGAGATACCGACCATAACATATTGTGAAAAAAAAACCCTCTTCAAACCGGAAGCTAATCGCGACCATAGGTTACAGACATTAACGTATTATAAAATGAAAGGAATATAACAAATGACTAGAGGAAGCAGCGGCTCAGGCTTATAGCGACCACATGATAGGAACCTTAACGTATTATTAAAGGACGAGGACACAACGGATGACAAACCCCGTTCTCCTCGGACGGAGCAGCCTTTCAAGCTTACGGCGATCACAGGATATTAACAGTAACATATAGTGAAAGGAATAGGGTATAACAAATGAGTATTGTACCAGAGAGAGCAGCATTTGAATATTATCGCGAGCACAGGATTGTGAAATGAAAAGGATGTAACAAAAGACTAATTATTCCCCCCCAGAGAGAGCAACGTCTAAGGATTATCGGCGCTATAGCATACAAACCTTAACGTATTGTAAAAAGAAGAGGGTATATCAAATGACTAATACCTCCAAACAGAGAAGTATTTGAAGCTTATAACGATCACAGGATACATACCATAAAGTTTTGTTCATGGAACTAGATACAAGCACTAACTATTCAAATCAGACAAGAAAGAATCACGGTCTTCCCTGATGTAATGGCGCTCTGGCTAATTGTATCTATTAACAATCAATAACAAGTCTCTTCTGTTAACTTGTCGCCTCATACATGTGAATTAGACATGGCTTTTTTTGTTTACCATTCAACAGGAAAACACGATTTAGATTTCAGTTGTGCATGCGCTTTTAAAAAAATCTTTTATTCACACCAAACAAGGCATATGGCCATTGAGACGTGAGCGGATACTGTGATAGGGGCCGCACCAGATTTGGGATGCAGGGCGGGATACCTAAGTGCAGAGTTTCACAGCAAGATATTTGTTCACATTACATTTTAGAAATCATCGAGGTTCTAATTCCCCAGATATTTGTAAAATAGAACCTCAAAGAAGGAGGCGACTTTTTTGTTGGGGGGAGGGGCTGGTTTGATCGTTTTATTATTGGTTTTATTTTCATTATTATTTTTTGATGTAGTAGATTTGGACAAAGGGAATGTTCGTTGAATATCAGAAAACAAAGTTCAGATAAGTAGACCAATAGTTGAATCTGTATTTATGGAGAGTAGTGACCTCGGAAAACCCTACCGAAGATAAGTGCAGGATCACTTTTCCATGCGTTACATTGTACTACAGATACCTTGACATTATACAACTGTTGATAGAGAAGCCAGGTTAGGGCTCCTGTACTACCTGTTGGAAACATCGACCAAAAAAGCTATCATAACTGTGTTTTCAACCTGTCATGAGAGCGAAATTAAGTGACAAACAAGTATCCTCATCCCGCTGTTAGATAAAGAGAAAAAGGGGACTGCGTTGATTGTCCTAGTCAAGAAATAAGGCCAAGCACTGGTCGTCTTTGACATTTCCCTATGATGGTACTTCTTTGTGTGTTTAATAGACAAAGAAATAATGCAAGCCGGATAATAGACGGATCTTACTAACTAAACAATATATTATCCTATTAGATGATGACCGCTGAGTCATGTGGAAGTTGGTGCACTAAAAGTTCCTTCTAAGTGTAGGAAAGATGACCATATACATAGTAAAGTTAAAATGCAGTTGTATATTAATGGCTGTTGTCTCGTTTTTTCTTTCCTGAGTACTACAGCCGCCCCGAGAGAAAATAACACAGGCAACGTTTTCAGCACTGACCCCAGAGAAAGAAAGAGCAGACAATATCTACATCTTTCTCCATTCCATCGTTATCTAACAGCATCATAACGCAGTATAGGTCACTGTAACGTTTCTTCATTGATATTCCCCTTTATATTCCGATCAATTGTTATCTATAAAAACATCACACATTCAATATGACGCCCATATTTGAGAGAAAAGAGAACAACACGTGCGTCGTTATGAAAACGTAAAAATTACACAATCAAACATTCGAATTGTATAGGGTTATAAAATTCTGAATCATTAACTTATTTTCGAGTCAACCAGAAGTCAAAAATGGCGTTCATGAAAAAAAAAGGAATAATCCTTAATTAAACTATACATATATATATATATATATATATATATATATATATATATATATATATTCTCTAATATTGTGAATTATATTATTTTCATTTTTTAAAAATTGTCCTACTGTTTCGGACACGATTTTTTGGGGCTTTCTTTGTGATGAGTTACACTCATAGAAAACCCAAAATATATAACTTTGTACTTTGGTTGTCTAAGTGTTAACGAAATAATCCGTCAAGAAATGGATCTTTTTGAAATGAATAAAGACATTCTTACTGAAATCTAACTACATATATATATTTATATATATATATATATATATATATATATATATATATATATATATATATATATATATATATAGTGTGTGGGGGGTGTACTTGGGGAGCATTCTTTTATTTAAGCAAACATTAAATATGATAGATTTGTTCTGTTTGATTATACATTTTTCATTTTTTTCAATTTTCCTTTAAAAAAAATTTGTGTCAAAATAAATTAAGTAATAAATGTTCCATCTGTGTCACTGGCATTTTACATTATTCGTCCAATAATCTTCAGGTGATAAAAAACTAATAAACAAGAAGATAGTTTTTTTTAAATCAGCCGAGAACGCGTGTATGAAGTTGTTCGATGTCGAAAGAAAAACCCGGTGCAATTCCAGAAGAACGTTTACAATTTAAATTCAAGGATGCCAGAATTAGCGTCAGAGAATAAATAGTATTTCCGTTAAGCATTTTACAATGATTTTACTGGTTTTATACGTAATGTTATTTTGTTGCCGAATTTAAATAAACGATAGCTTTTTTTTATTTTTATCAATTCGTTTCAGAGGTGGGACGTTATGTTTTCTTAAATGCTGGTAAGTGTAGCTAGATTTTACCAGGTAGATGGTGAGTCTGCGGGAAATGATGTTAACGATGTTTGCTGATATATATATATATATATATATATATATATATATATATATATATATATATGTATGCATTTTATTACTAGCCAGAAAAAAACGGCCGCTTGAAGTGGATTTAGCAACTCTATATAAGTAATATAGTTTTTTTTTATACAGATAATTACAATTTATTTATTTTTATTTTTTACGTTTATATCATGCAAGCATTTATTCAGGTGGCAGGTGGTGTGAGAAACTGCCATTAATTGAAATAATTGTTGGTAACATTCCGAGAATCATTGAGAAGCCCTGTCGATCTCGGCTACATGTTCTGTATCCCCTATTAACATTTTTATTATCATCCTTTAATTTCTATAATTTTCAAGTTATAAATTAAAATATGAAAACTAAGAAAACGTACTCTGTGTTGCCCGGTTGCCACAATAGTAGAATTACAGTATTACATTTGGTAAGTGGTATAAGTTAATCGAAAGTGTTTTTTCTGTTGTTTTATATTGTATACTAGACAAGGAACGATGTTGCATGGAAGCAATGCATGTAAATTTACAGTATTACATTTGGTAAGTGGTATAAGTAAATCGAAAGTGTTTTTTCTGTTGTTTTATATTGTATACTAGACAAGGAACGATGTTGCATGGAAGCAATGCATGTAAATTTACAGTATTACATTTGGTAAGTGGTATAAGTTAATCAAAAGTGTTTTTTCTGTTGTTTTATATTGTATACTAGACAAGAAACGATGTTGCATGGAAGCAATGCATGTAAATTTACAGTATTACATTTGGAAAGTGGTATAAGTAAATCGAAAGTGTTTTTTCTGTTGTTTTATATTGTATACTAGACAAGGAACGATGTTGCATGGAAGCAATGCATGTAAATTTACAGTATTACATTTGGTAAGTGGTATAAGTAAATCGAAAGTGTTTTTTCTGTTATTTTATATTGTATACTAGACAAGAAACGATGTTGCATGGAAGCAATGCATGTAAATTTACAGTATTACATTTGGTAAGTGGTATAAGTAAATCGAAAGTGTTTTTTCTGTTGTTTTATATTGTATACTAGACAAGAAACGATGTTGCATGGAAGCAATGCATGTAAATTTACAGTATTACATTTGGTAAGTGGTATAAGTAAATCGAAAGTGTTTTTTCTGTTGTTTTATATTGTATACTAGACAAGGAACGATGTTGCATGGAAGCAATGCATGTAAATTTACAGTATTACATTTGGTAAGTGGTATAAGTAAATCGAAAGTGTTTTTTCTGTTGTTTTATATTGTATACTAGACAAGAAACGATGTTGCATGGAAGCAATGCATGTAAATTTACAGTATTACATTTGGTAAGTGGTATAAGTAAATCGAAAGTGTTTTTTCTGTTGTTTTATATTGTATACTAGACAAGAAACGATGTTGCATGGAAGCAATGCATGTAAATTTACAGTATTACATTTGGTAAGTGGTATAAGTTAATCGAAAGTGTTTTTTCTGTTGTTTTATATTGTATACTAGACAAGAAACGATGTTGCATGGAAGCAATGCATGTAAATTTACAGTATTACATTTGGTAAGTGGTATAAGTAAATCGAAAGTGTTTTTTCTGTTGTTTTATATTGTATACTAGACAAGAAACGATGTTGCATGGAAGCAATGCATGTAAATTTACAGTATTACATTTGGTAAGTGGTATAAGTAAATCGAAAGTGTTTTTTCTGTTGTTTTATATTGTATACTAGACAAGGAACGATGTTGCATGGAAGCAATGCATGTAAATTTACAGTATTACATTTGGTAAGTGGTATAAGTAAATCGAAAGTGTTTTTCTGTTGTTTTATATTGTATACTAGACAAGGAACGATGTTGCATGGAAGCAATGCATGTAAATTTACAGTATTATATTTGGTAAATAGTATAAGTTAATCGAAAGTGTTTTTTCTGTTGTTTTATATTATATACTAGACAAGAAACGATGTTGCATGGAAGCAATGCATGTAAATTTACAGTATTACATTTGGTAAGTGGTATAAGTTAATCGAAAGTGTTTTTTCTGTTGTTTTATATTGTATACTAGACAAGGAACGATGTTGCATGGAAGCAATGCATGTCAATTTACAGTTTTATATTTGGTAAATAGTATAAGTTAATCGAAAGTGTTTTTCTGTTGTTTTATATTGTATACTAGACAAGAAACGATGTTGCATGGAAGCAATGCATGTAAATTTACAGTATTACATTTGGTAAGTGGTATAAGTTAATCGAAAGTGTTTTTTCTGTTGTTTTATATTGTATACTAGACAAGGAACGATGTTGCATGGAAGCAATGCATGTAAATTTACAGTATTATATTTGGTAAATGGTATGTATACAAAAGTTATAGATATCCTAGATTGAGCAGTTGGGTTTTAACGCCGCGTTCCAATAAATTGCGTGGAAGCAATAAGATAAATGTGTTTTGTTACAGTGTTGTATACTTGACAAGAAACTGTTGTCCGGGAGCATGAATTAATAATACAGTAGAGCACTTGGATCGTGGTCGATGATGAATCTGAATGCGCTCAATAATTTCAATAGAGCAAGTGTGTGTTATAATACAGTATTGTACTTTATTAAATGGTATATGTTGAACCAAATACTCTAACAATAACAGTTGGCTGTAATAATATAATATTACATTTAGATATATACACTAAATATGAAGATGCTCAATACACTAGATAGAACAGGTGAGTTTAAGAATACATTATTACACTTGGTCAGTTGTATATGATAGAGAAGATACCTGGAATATTGTCTGGGAATAAATTAAAACAAATATATGTTTCAGTATATTATTAAGGGGGAGGATAGAAGATAAATAAACTCGGAGTTGCTCAGGAATACATTAAAACAAATATAGATTTTATTATATTTTAAAGGAAGGGGAACAGAAACTCAGTGTTGCCCTTGAGCAATGACTTTTAAACTGAAAGCCTCGGTAAATGACTTGAATTATGATTACTTTCAATACCTAAAGACATTACAGAGGAATGAGATGGGCGGAAGAAAATGAGGAGTTTAAGGAGTATGAGGAGGATAACTGAGGGAGAGGCAAAGAAAGAAAGAAGGATAGAGAGACGGGTAGCAAGAGGTAGAGAGATTTAAGTTTTAATAGGAATATGTTACACTTTTTACCTCTACTATTTTGTTTTTGATAGCCCGGGCAACATTGACATTTAATCTGTAATAAATTGTCTATTCTTTTTAGTCATAATATATACGCACACATAAATGATATGTGTTATTGTAATGGCGGCAGAGACATAGTAAACTTATCTACGGTCAGGCATTGACATGAATGCTATCAGGGGCTTATGAGCCTTACATTGTCGTACTCTCTGGAAAAATTTAAATATTTCATTTATAAAATAATTATCTATAGACGCGCATGTTTCGCCGGCTACGGCGGCTCAGCGTAGTGTTGCCTTTGACGAAATTACTGTAATCAAGCGTCCTTCCGGTTAGGCTATAGAACCTCGTAAGAATGACTGGATAGTTTTATTACTCATTAACGCGTACACATTAATTTTGTTTATTATTGTCTTGGCGATGGAAACAAAATTCACTTATCTACGATGACGCACACACACACATTATACACACATATATATATATAGAGAGAGATATATATACATATATATACATATGTATATACATATATATATACATATGTATATATATATATATACATGAATATATGAATATATACATATATATACATATATATATATTGGTGTATATACATGTATATATGTATATATATACATATATATACATATATATTGGTATATATACATGCATATATGTATATCACACTATTTTAAAGTGTTTATATCAGATCTGCATTGAGTGTGCTCCATAATCCTTAGACACCCATGGACCAAGATTCCCTTAATGTCTGTTTTTTTTCTCTTTAGAACCCTCAAGCCTACAATATGAGTCATTTGTTAGAATCAAATTCTAATGAATTTTGATCAGAATTGGAATATGTATTTTAGAACCAAGGTTTAGTATTATTATATCTTGATTTTCATCTCTGTAAGCGGTTATAAATGTGGTGAAAAACAGTTTTGTTTGGGAAATTAATTTTACCCGTCCTGGGACAGATAATCTTCTAGTATACACACACATATATATGTAGAGTTTGAATTACCTACTATCCTCAAGTGTCCTCGGACTCACTGTACAAGGGTTTGTCAGGACAACTGCACATGAGGATACTTCACCCTACAGGTAAACCCTGACCAAATATCCGAAATAACATCATATTTGAAGCCCAAATATGATCTTCTCGACACGGCTATACACTTGCTCATACGAGGAACGGTGAACCTTCTCCAAGTGATGTGGCGTTAAGTAACAGTACTTGGTTCGATACTCAATCAGACAAGAGTAAAACTTGTCCTGGAAACCGGTAAGACCAGGAGACCAAAAGAAAGATATACTGTAACACAGTCAACTTGTCAATTGAGGAGAGGAAAATTAATGTTTTATAATACTTTACTAACTCAACGTTTGAGGGATAAAGGAGAACTTAATCGAATATTCGAATATCTATGTATCTCATATAGAGATCACGTGTTAGTCCCAGGAAGGAGCCCCTTGATTTCTGAGCTCTTCGACTGAAGTAAAATGAAAAAAACGTGTGTGTGTGAGAGAGAGACAGAGAGAGAAAGGAAGAGAGAGAAAAGAAGAGAGAAAGGAAGAGAGAAAAAGGAAGAGAGGTATCTTGACCTACTACTTTCGGACTATCCTCATCTCTCCCTCATTCTCTCTGCATATTCGTTCTGCTATCGCTTTCATCTCCTCCGTCGTCTCTTCATTTCTTTTGTTATTCTTGTTTCCATCTCATTTCATCGCTACTTTTCACCGGCTTTAAAATGCCTATCATAACCACCCCCTCCTCCTATTTGCAAACTTAATTCCATTCCAACACCTCTCCAACCTCACGGAAGAAAAGTCAATTTTCAATCAATAAGTCAGCGCGTTCCTTTGAATGTTTTCCCTTTATGCAGGATTTAGTTCTCTCTTTTAACTGGATTTATTTCACTCTGCCTTAAAGAAATAATGAAAACATTAAAGTAAAAACGTCTTAGAACAAGAATACGTCAACAGAAATAAAATATGAAATTAAATATGTCTCTCACTTTTTCCCCTTTTTATATATCCTGTGTTATACTAAACCTGAATGGATCAACACTCGTTTTTTATATACTTAAGTGACTCAAAATATATGCTAAAATATGGTTCAGTTTTGAGGATTGAGTTATGCTTGAAAGAATCAATATTAATACTTCTTACTAGTTAATGTCCGCTCCTTGTTGGTACAGTACCTGGGTGGGTCAATCTGGGTGTGTCAACTTTGTATTTTTATCTAGATTCTACCGCTTTAGAGAGTGTACGAAGTAAAATAATTATAATATTCTATGGAAAAATACCGTAGTTAATATGTGCATGAGAGAGTAATTAACTACGATGAATGTATTTACATTTTTTTTTATTGACGAAAACATTAGAAAGTATGTTTTTAAGAAAAGATAATTCACTTTGAACTAAAGCAGAATACTCTTTATTTTTATTTTTGCTAATTATCAAAAAAAGTCAATTAGTTCTAAATAAAGTTATCTAATGTTTGTTCATGTATTAATGTTGTTTTACTTTCTTAAAATTTATAAAACACGTATCCAGTTTAAAATAACCATTTACTCTTACGTATTGACTTCGTAAAAACTACCGCCTTAGTAATGTGTACCTTGTCTATGCCTTTTTGGTCAATCAATCGTAAGTTTCTATTTTCATACGAACAGACAAACTCCAAAAAACACCGTAAACCTTTTATTTTAATAGTATAGGGTGGCCCAAAAGTAGGTTTACAGTTATCATTTAATATTTGAAGTTTTTTAACTAGGCTATTCGAAAACCTTTAAATAGGTTAAATATTTATAAAAATAACTGTAAACCTACTTTTGGGCCACCCTGTATAAAGATTTGCTGTAATTTGTAATTAACTGAACTGATCACCCATATTTAATTTAGCTATTTCGATCGCTCTTTGTATGTTGATTCAATATGTCTAATATTCTTGATTTCTAATCGAGCATTTAGTGAAAATCGGACTTATTTCAGTGTTATTTTTAATTGCTTTATAATGCCATCGTATTTACACAGTGTTTCCGTGCAC
>OY744533.1:29730280-29767780 GCA_963556195.1 Sepiola atlantica | reverse complement strand
GTTACATGGTAAACAGCTGATGATCCCCGTGTTAATATTAGACACTTACGTTAAGGTCTCCTGATTTTGTTTCACTGTTAGATACATAATCCCCTGTTTTTATGTTATTTACTTACTATTATATTTTTTTATTTATGAATTTTCCAACGAATGTTCAGTCTGCAATATTTCGAATTTAGTTAGTTTCTTTGGGAATTTAAACTGCGTTTTCATTTTCTTTTCTTTTTTAAATAACGTAAAGCTTCTTTAGACTATATATACTACATATATATTTTATATAAATATACACATAAATACAGATGAGAGTCATATACTCTGATTTAATGTTAATATCGGAGCAAAAGATGTAACTTCTGTTTCTTAAAAAATATATTAAATATTGGTATTTTATAACTCTGATTTGCAATTTTATTTATTTATAGCTCGATCGCAATTAAAAAATTAAAAAGTGTGGATATTGAGCTTTATTTTGTTTCCAAATTGATTTTTACAAGAATCGATCTAAACTATATAAATAAATTTGTTATATATATATATATATATATATATATATATATATATATATATATAAACGAACGGAGATATTCATCTTCGAATTCTGCCAGTGTTAATAATACTTTGTATACACATGTCATAAAATTTTGAACTTGCTTTCTTCTCAAAACTCTCATTTACTCTAAAACCCGAATAATGTCCTATTTTCAATCCGACATTTTGATACTTTTAACGTACATTGTCCCCATGAACTATTTACCTCAGACCAGGCCATTATCTTCTTTATTCTCTACAGTTTTGTCTTACCTATTTTAACAATATCCCCATTTAATAACTCACATGTTTTCATACAATCTTCTGTGTCATTCTTGTTCCTTCAGCGTATAGCGTGTATTGATATTTTCGAGATTCAAAGCAAAGTCCTAGAACGCATAATCACTGTTTACAACTATTACTCATATTCCTACTTGAATCTAGGATTTTTTTGTTCACGCATGGCGATAACGTGTCCCCTTGTGTGACGTGTCATAGCCGGTCCGTAACAAGAGACATAGAGATATAAACAGAGAGCCAGACACAGAACGAAAGAAACAAAACGAGAAATGTAAGGCGATCTAAGGGTTTCAAAAATCTAAATTCGAGAGTAACAAAAATAAATACAAACATCCAGTTATAAACGTATTATTTAAGTAAAAAGAGAAAAATATTTAACTTTCGATTTGTTAAAATGACAACAAAATTGATCAAATGCTAAAAGAATTTTTAAAAATGATAAAGATAAATACTACATTAACAACTATTTTCAGGTTTTTCTTTTTTGTAAAGTATTATAGAATCGAGGTTAAATGGATAAATGTATGTTAGGAAGTAAACATAATAGCAGAAACGTAGCTGGGTGAATGGCTGTCATTGTAAGCAAGTGAAAAGCTACGAAGCTGAATGGAAAGAGAAGACAAGAAATTGGTGACTTGAACCGGCTTCCTGTCAACATACAAAGCACCGGAAGTGAAACGAGCATCTGCGCAGATCAGAGAGCATTTGTAGATATAACCAAAGTCAATTTTATTAATTTCATAATGGATATGGAAGAAGAAGACTAAGAAGACGAAGAAGACAAAAGAGAAGAAAACGATGACGACGAAGCAGGGAAAGAAGAAGACGACGACGATGACAACAAACAAAGAGGGAAAAAGGAAGAAGCAGAATACGACACCGATAAAGGCGGGAAAACGGAAGAAGAAAACGACGACGAATGAGAGAAAGAGGAAGAACAAGACGATGATGACGACGGCGAAGGGGGAAAGGGGAAGAAGACGACGACAATGAAAGAGGTAAAAAGAAGAAAATGAATAAGACGACGAAAAAAGAGGGAAACAGGAAGAAAAATACGACGACGAAAGAGGGAAAGAGGAAGAAAAATACGATGACGAAAGAGGGTAAGAGGAAGAAAAATACGACGACGAAAGAGGGAAAGAGGAAGAAGAAGACTACGACAAAGAAGGGAAAGAGGAAGAAGAAGACTACGATGAAGGAGAGAAAAAGGTAAAACAGGACGACGACAAAAGGAGGGACAGAGTAAAAAGACAACGAAGGAGGGAACGAAGAAGACGACGACGACGATGAAGGAGGAAAAAGTAAGAAGACGAAAACGACGAAAGGAAGGAAAGAAGATGAAGGCGGAAAAGGAGCGAAAGAATAAGACAACAAATGATTGAAATAAAGAAGACGCAGTGTCGAAAGAAGAGTTCACGTCGAAGAAGCGTAAAAAAGAAAGAAATGACCGAAAGAATAATGAGACGACGACAACGAAGAAGAAATGGAAAACGATGAAGAAGGGAAAGAAGAAAATGACGAACAGGGAAAGAAAAAGATGACGAAAAAGGAGAATAAGAAGACGCCGGGGAAGGAAAAGAAGAAGACGACGAAGAAATAAAAGAAGACAACGAAGAAGTAAAAGAAAACGACGAAAAATGAAAAAGAAAAAGACGACGAAAAATGAAAAAGAAAAAGACGACGAAGAAGGAAAAGAAGAAGACGACGAAGAAGTAATAGAAAAAGATGACGAAGAAGGAAAAGAAAAAGACGACAAAGAAGTAAAAGTAGAAGACGACGAAGAAGGAAAATTAAGACGACGAAGAAGAATGAAAAGTAAAAAAACGACGAAGAAAGATAGGAAAAAGAAGAAGAAGGAAAAAAAGACGACGATGACGAAGAATGAAAAGAAAAAGACGCCGAAGAAGGAAAAAAGAAGACGATGAAGAAAGAAAAGAAAATGACGACGAAGAAGGAAAAAAAAGAAGTAAACGAAGAAGGAAAAATAAGACGACGAAGAAGGAAATGACGACGACGAAAAAGGTAAAGACGACGGATAAGTGAAAAAGAAGACGACAAAGGAGCCGAAGGATAAGAAAATAGGAATCGATAGAAAATGAAGCGAAAGAAGAGGAAACGACCAAAGAAGAAACAGCGACATAATTAGAATAAAGGGAAACGTTCAAAATAATTTAAGTGTGTAACGATTGTAGGTTGACTTTTAATTATGTAGAGTAGATGTCAAATAAGAAATAAGACGCCATGTGTTTAAAATTAAAGAAATAAAAGCGGATGATGATGTTTAAATAACTTCGCTTCATCGTAATGACGTGAAGTGTGATTTATGTGTGTGTGCTAAATACCATTAAAAGACATTTCTAATACCATTAAGAGACATTTCTTTATCTGTAACCGTTTCTATCATTTCTTATATTCATTTTGAATACAAGACGTGAAACTATTGTAAATGCGCATTGTCATTCAACGTCGATTTAATGTCATTCAACGTCGATGGCATTGCCCATACTAATTATTTATGAACGTAACATAAATACGGAGGATGGAAAAGGTGTTTATCTAATACAACAATACATAGTGTGTCTCTGTTTCAATAAATATATATATTTGCTTTAAATGTTGTGTAATAGATTATTAGTTTGGTCGTTTTATGCTGGTCGTTAGGTTTAGTGTACTGTTGTATTATGTGAATTATTGCTTTTTCGTCTAGTTTGCAGTTAGGGGGTATCTGGTTTTAATAGTAGAGGTTGGAAGCGTCATTGTGTTATGGGTTTTGTTTTTGTTTTTATCATGCATTTATTTAGCATGTGTTTATTTAAAACAAATAACCTAATTATTAAAAATAACACTGTCAATGCAACTCTCAGCCAAACTAATGTTATATATAAGTTCTCATGTCCCTTTCAGGAGTGTATATCTACAACCGAAACAGAACAAGTACATAGCACCTATATTGGCCAGACTACAACTCTCTCTCTCTCTCTCTCTCTCTCTCTCTGAACGTCTACTTACAATTTATCCGATACCAGCGCCATCCAACGTCAAATTACCTCACATAACAAAAGACTACAGTCGACCGACATATGGAAAATATTAACATTTAACACCAAAATTATTTAGAATAATAATTGCATAAACCGACTTAAAATACTAGAAGCAATATTCATTATAACCAAATGACCCAATATTTACAAAATAGCTTTCAACACCGGTACTATCATACTAAATGTATTTCATAATTAAATAAAAATAACGTAATAAAAAATTAAAAAATATAAATAAATAAAAAATAAAAAAATGAATAATACAACCAAATCAACAAACAAAAAAAACAAACAAAATAAAATACAATATTTCGCATTTGTATTAGTCTGCATGGGATGTGATGGAGATGGCAGTTCGAATGTGTCCATTAACAGATCGAACGGAATGGTTGTTCTGTTGTCAACTAACTTGTCTTCAGTGTATCTAGGACTAACTGTTTTTTGTGCCGTGCCCAGAATTGACTCCCAACATGAACATCATACAGGAATTGTCCATTTAATTTGCAGATGATGGCCAGTACCCAGTTTGGCTTGCCAGGTCTGTTATTCCGATCAAACACTGATATGCCAACTAAAAATGCTTTTGTTTGTTACGGCTTGGTTGTTGCCTTTGTCGCTGGAGCCGTAAAGCGTCCAGTGTGGTACGTAGTTTTCGTCCCATGAGTGCTTCTGCTGGTGAAAGACCATTCTTTACAGCACCATTTGGTGTTATTCGATATGAAAGAAGAAAAACATGTAATATTTCCTCTGTTTTCCATCAACCTTGCTTTGAGTAGTGCTCGTTTGAATGTGCTTACAAACCTTTCGGCTAGTCCATTGGATTGAAGATGATAGGGTGGCGACCGGATGTGTGTTATGCAACACGATTTGCAGAATGGTTGGAATGGCCTAGACGTGAATTGTGATCTGTTGTCTTAGATTAAAGTCTCGGGCAAGCCGTGTTGACTAAATATCCGCCTGACTAATGTTACCGTAGACTGAGTGTCAGTCTGTTGCATTGAAAAAACTTCTGGCCATTTGGAATAGACATCCACAACTACCAGGAAACTAAGGCCATTGATATGGCCAACAAAGTCTACGTGTATTCTGGGCCATGGTTGCTCTGGGTTTGTTCAGCGAGAATCAACAATCCGAAGTGGAATCTTCTGTACTTCCATACACTGGATACAACGTTTGACAGTACGCTCAATTTCTGTGTCAATGTAAGACCAAGAGACCACATATCGGGCTAGTGATTAATAGTCAATTAATGACTGGCTGTCTAAGCTTAGCAGGAAAAACAACACGATTTGCAAACACCAAACAACCATCAATGACAGAAAGAGAGCCACTATTGGAAGTCTCCCGTGAGGTTAAAAGGCAATTAATGTTGGGGAAATCTGCACACTTTTTGTATCATTGGATCTTGTTGTGTTTCTTGTTTTATATCAATAACTAGAATTGTCCAGATACAATCTGTGAACGGGCATTGAAAATTGTCCTCGATGCTGATGGCAGCAATGACAGTGTCGTAATCTGGAACTGATTGTGCACTGATGAGTCGTGATAAGGCATCAGCTTGGCCGAATTTTGTTGTCCGGCGGTACTGTATATCGAAATTGTACCCAAGTAGAATGATTGCCCACCGTTGTCATTGGTCGGCTGAATATACTGGAATACCCTTTTTAGAGCCCAATATTGAAAGTAGTGGATTGTGGTCTGTCAGAAGTGTAAAGTGACGCCAGAACAACATCTTATAGAATTTCTTTGCATCAAGAATTTGTGCTAGCGCTTCATTTTCCACTATTTTTAACCATTAAGAGACTTATTTAACGAACACACTGATTAAATTGAAATGTAGACAACCGCTGAATGCGAGATGCTTGTTTGATCGTGACAGTTGTTCTGTTTATTTTTTCACTGTCCAGGCAGACGACCTCTTTTTTAGGGCGATAATTCTTTCTTTTGATTCAAGGAAAATCACTCAATTCTGTTTTGTTAGGTTGCCTTAACAATAATCTTTAAAATAAACAGGATAAATCATTGAAAATTAATTAAACATTTAATTCTGTGTTATAAAAATGCAAAACTAGTTGAAATAAATATAAACAAAGTTAGTATATCGTTCATTGGACTTGATTTAATTTATATTTCTTATCATGGATTAAATTTCTTTTTTTTCAAAATTCAACTTTCACAGCAATTACAACGTGATCATTTTTTAACTTCTAACAAGCTAGACTCATTCAATTCATTTTAAATAAATCTCGGCGAAATCTTCTTAAATCAGCACTCATACACTCTGACAGGATTAAACAACGTACAGGTTTCTTCAATTTATCTCCCTTAACCAGTAAACTAATACTAACCGAACAAAACTTAAATTTAGATTCAGGTTAGCTATTTTACACGACATTCACAGCAAAACATTGCACATGACATCGATATTAATAATAAAAACCACAGAAAAACACGTTAGTTCCACTTCATAAACGCGCCATATTTTGAATTTTAACGTTCGAAAAAAAAAAACATTCCTTTCATATCATAGACGCATCACGTATTTTCAAATATTAACTGTTTTCTTTAAGTACGTCACTTTGGGGGTCTTGAAATAATTGATGTATATATAAACAATTTTCGCTGTTTTCGTTTTATTTTATTTTCCTATCACGCTAGATTATTTGCTTAATTATCATATATATATATATATATATATATATATATATATATATATATATATATATATATATATATATATATATATATAGTCTAAAGAAGCGTTGGGTTATTTTAAACAAAACAACAACAAAAAAGAAAAATGCAGTTGAAATTCCCAGATAAACTAACTAAATCCAAAATATTACAGACTTAACATTCGTTGGAAAATTCATAAATAAAAAAATATAATAGTAAGTAAATAAAATAAAAAGGGGGATTAAGTATCTAACCGCGAAACAAAAACAGGAGACTTTAACGTAAGCGTCTAATATTAACACGGGGATCATCAGCTGTTTATCATGTAACTGTTTCGGATATTTAAAAACAGGACAGTTATAATATTCATGGCTCTCCAATAGTACTGATCAAACTACCATTTCCTCTTTAATCAAGTGTCGAAATAATTCGGCTTACAATTTCACTAATATATACATAAATAAATAATCATGATAAAATAATAATAATATATTACCTTAAGACTACCGTGTGATATGGTAATTTGCATATCAAATAATAACAATAATAATAATAATAATAATAATACTATCCAAACACTACACCCAAGAACACTTATGCGATATGGTGGCTAGCAATAAAATTGTATACGAATTAAAGTTGCATTTAAAAAAAAGCTTAAGTACCTTAGGTACCAGAAAGGCAAGTAGATAAGAGGAAGGAAACCTAGCCATACAGATTCTAATATATATATATATATATATATATATATATATATATATATATATATATATATACGAAGGCGACATCTTACAATACATATTTAAATGCTACTTTCAAACGGGAATATGTCAGTAAAATAGTCATTGTTGAAGAAAGGAAAATATCAGTGATGTTAAATACGCACTCGGAAACAAATCGTCATCGTTCACATTATAAATGACGTACAGTGTGTGTAATTTCAATAACTAAAGGTTAAATGGCGTTGCTGAATGCCAGCAAAACAATCGACTTTGCTTTGCAGACGTTTACTACAGACAGAATCGAGTAAACGTATCGAGAGTACAATTACTGTTAATGAGACGAATAATCTATATAATAACACGCTGGTCATTTTCGTACTACGTTATCACTCTCCACACCGTTTTTAAGATATGATTTCCCAATCGCCGAAGATGCAATGCAAGAAAAGTATTAATGTTTGTTTTTTTAATTCTATCTGACGTCACTTCTGTGCCGAACGTGGAACTCGTACTAGAATACACTGTCTTGGTCTTTGAGTTTTGATCACAATATATATGTTCGGTCCCAAGAGGGTACAATGATATCGTGGTCTCTGCGTTCGCGTCTGACGTTAATAGAATGGAAATATTCCACAAACTCTTACGAGGATTTCTGATGTAGACCTCCTTATACAGAAATATTCTGAAGTTATATTAACCAGAGTATTTAGATGATAATAATTCAGTTTTAACAAAGGCGGTACACTATCGTGGGATCTTAGTTTCTGGCAGGCGTCTATAGAATAGAAATAGCTCACATATCTCTTTTCAGCACGGCAGCAATATACAACAGATGACGAACACAACTGTGGAATTTCCACGGTTCCCGCTAGCACATTTTTAATATAACAGCAGGAATACCCATCGAGGATGTTTTTTATGATACGGAAATATGGTTACTCATATTAAAATTTCCAGAGTTTGTGATAACGAAGAAATGTAGACACACAGATTCGTGAAAAATAAAAGTACATTATTCATCAAATTCGTGCCCAGGAAGAGGTAAATTTAAATATGCCATCTTACAGGAAAATCTCTTCCTCTATATTTATCAATCTATCGCTATATCTATCTTTATATATATATATATATATATATATATATATATATATATATATATATATATATATATATATATATATATGTATATGTATATGTATATATATATATATATATATATATACATCCATTTATCTATCTAATTCCATTAATCTCTACGTCCATCCATCGTTACATCCATCTATCTACCTATATCTTTATCTATATCTCTACAGTGTTTATGGTTCAAATAATGCGTCTCCGGTTAATCAGCTATATGGGAACTCAAATATTTAATTAATGATTAAAGAGGGAAAAGGGAATATGCACTTCATGACTGATGTTGAATAGTTCGCTATCTTTTCTTGAACGATACACGTGCCAGGTTTTTATCGAAGCAAAGAAAGTATCATTTTTTTATATGTCCACCATTATTTCATAGCTGGTTCACTATTTGTTCACTATTTAAAATACTTAAAACATTAATTTCAAATAAAAAACATTTCATTCCTAAAACGAAACAATTGTTCTCATTTATTGATATGAATAAATAAATATTACATTCTTGTAAATGTATTTATCTTTTAAATGTGACCGTGAAAATTTTTTAATTTAGAAATAGATCCCAACTTGTTGAAAATGAGGGAAGTTTATCTAAAAACAACAACATGTGAACACAAATTGTAAATATTTGCCCAGGAAATGAAACAATATTACGAAACAACAATTTGTCATATAAAACTAAAATAATCATTCAAAAAAAATAACAAATAATTAATAAAAATCTCTTTTTTCAAAACAAATATGCAAATTTGTAAACCTTGTGCCTGATATCGCATATATATAAGTAGTATATAAAAATGATGGTGCGTCTATTGTCTAGTGTTGAATTCACTTGAAATAGGGCGTTTTGACTTTACCGCTTGTACAAAAAATAAGTCAAGCTTTCGAATTTATTGATTTATAGATATTATATATTTGTTCCTGTTTCTTGTGGTGCAACTGAAAAACACAACCTTATAAAAAGATCAAACTTTTCTTTGGTAAAATATAAAAAAGAATCCAATAGTGTTATTTTTTCTGCATTAGTCCGTTTACATTGATATTGTGACGTCAGAGATCATGCCGGACACTGATAAATAGAAAATACTACATTTTACTTTACTTAAAAAATCGAAAATAGGAATAAAAAAATAAGAACGAAAATGTGAAGCTCAATGAGTACAATATTCCCCCCCCCCCCGAATACATCGGCAGTGTATTTTATTCAAATATATGCATATTGTAGCATTTCTTATATTTCTAACTCACTCAATACATTTTATATATAAAGTACGAGATTTTCCTTTTTATTGACCGGAATAGTTTAATAAACAAAAATTATATATAAAAGCTGTGTCTCCATTAATTGTCTCCTTAACTAGGTTCGTTTCATGTAAAACATTATTTTCACTCACATTTATCGATACGATATAAACTCCGAGCAAAGATTTAATTGTGTTCCTCATATATACGGAAAGGTTGGGAGAGTTTTTACTCTTTTATTTTCATGTACTTCGACCGTCACCCATAACACCAGGTAATTTATTTTGGAAGCTATATAATTTCCCCTTCACCGGTTTGTAACGCTAGGGGTGCGCTTATAGTTATAATCTGTTACATGTTCTAACATCAAGACATGACTTACGAATTGTTTTAAAAAGGTATATTGTTAATTACGTAACTTACAGCAAATACCGAATATATATTTGTAGCATTTTTTAAATTTACTGTTTAAAATAAAATGCATTAATCAAATGCACTTTGTATAAGATCAACATATGAAAAAATATTACAGCTACATAGAGATACATTTACGTAACTTAAAATATTTATTTTTAATATTAATCAACAAGAACATAAGTCTGTCGTCAGATAATATAACTCTACCTGAAAACATAAGGATGGGTCACAGCCTTATCTGGGCCTGACTTCTCCATGTACTTTGTTCTATGAACTATTCCCGAAATTATGCCATGAAAACATCAATAACTAAAAGAATAATTATCTGATCAGTTTAAAATTTCCCATAATGGTTATTGTTATCAAGAAACATCAGATCCATACACCTAACCTGGAAATATCGGAAGTTGAAACTCCGTGACAATTTCGACCATGTCAAGGTAAAAGGTCAAGATCATATTAGACGCACGACTTTATTCGCTACAACATGGGCCAAGTAGTGAGTCCCAAAGTAAGCGCCAAAAGTGAGACTTTCACTATTTCCGTGACCTAAATTGTTGACCTAGATATCCCCAAATTATGACCGATAATTGCTAATTTGGTGACGATTGGTCAAGCGATCTAGACGCTAGTTTATACACAAACAAACATAGTAACAAAGAACCTCTACCGAAAACATAATCTCCCTAAAGAATGTAATTATTTTTTTAATAGTGGACAAAAATAATGAATTGCCACTAAATGATTTTTGGACACTTGAAAGGAATTTGGAAACATTTTAATTACACACTTAAAATGTTATTAAAAGATAAATGAAAGATTTCCGTGCAAGTGCAGGACGAGACAGTTGATTATATATATATATATATATATATATATATATATATATATATATATATATATATATATATATATATATAGTCTCGGAAGTTTCTAAACCATTAAAACTATATAATATATATATATATATATAATAATGGTAATAATCCAGGTGAAAAATATCCACAGGGTGGCAATCCAGAGAATTTTAACCGGGTTTATAAAAAGTGCTCAATATCAAAATAGAGCTTTATATATGATAGTTTTATTTACACAGACATGTACAAAATCTGCGACACTGGCATGTCGATGTTATCGATCAACAGTTACTATAAACTGAGATCTCATCAGGCAGAGTTAGAATCCGATCTTAACCTCAGATCATATGATCTGAGGTTAAGATCGGATTCTAACTCTGCCTGATGAGATCTCAGTTTATAGTAACTGTTGATCGATAACATCGACATGCCAGTGTCGCAGATTTTGTACATGTCTGTGTAAATAAAACTATCATATATATATATATATATATATATATATATATATATATATATATATATATATATATATAAAACTTATAGTCTCAAGTCTTCCAGTGGAAAATCACTCATGTAAGTCAATTTATTTTTTACAGTTATTATATTAGTTTGTTTCTAACACTATTTTAAGGGATCATCAGTTGTTTACCATGAAAAACTGTTTCGGATATATATATATATATATATATATATATATATATATATATATATATATATATTTAATATATATATATATTTAATATATATATAGAATATATATTCATAATATATATATAATATATATATAATATATATACATAACATATATATATATATATATATAATATAAATATTTAATACATATATATGTATTTTATATATATATATAATATATATAATATATATAATATATATATTATATATATACATTTAATATATATAATATATATAATATATATAATATATATAATATATATATACAATATAATATACATATATATAATATAAATATAATATATATATATTATATATATATATTATATATATATAATATATATATAATATATATATATAATATATATATATAATATATATATAATATATAATATATATAATATAATTATATTATATATATATATATATATATATATATATATATATATATATATATATATATATATATATATATATATATATATATAGTAATCTATGTAAAGTAGACATTCACAGGATAAAAATCCACAGAATTAAAACCGGGCTTATATAAAAGTGCTCAATAGTAAATAGAGTTGGTCATATAACTCTTTTTATTCACACAGACATGCACAAAAAGCCGCTACATTAGCATGTCGATGTTATCGATCAATGCGTTTCCCCCACACATTTTGTTCAAACCTTTAATCTCGGCATCCCAACCACTCAACTCCTACCTTTTAAATTACAACTTGCTACCTAATTATTCCCTTTTTCCCCATCTAAACTTACAATCTGCGACCTTAAAAATATGTTATAAATAGATCAAACTTTCGATCATTTAACTCACCAACTAAGCTTCCAAACGTTTTTTCTCAATTGTTTAAATTTGACCATGTGACCTCCCGGTTTTGAATTTGTATTTTTTTTACTTCTTCCTTACTTTTCATTCTAACCCTACATAAACATCTGAGTGAAAGATCAAACATTTTCCTCCTGATGAGATCTTAGTTTCTAATTTTCTAATAACTATTGATCAATAACATTGAGATGCTAGTGTAGCGGTATTTTGTACTTGTCTGTATGAAAAAAAATAATTATATATAATAAAATGAACATAGCTTAATACTTTACTGGGTTGCACAGTATCACCGATCATAATAATGGCGTCCGACTGGAATTAATCGAAACGCGAGCTGGAATTATTAACTGTATTTGTATAAGTGACGTAGAGTTTTGCGCGTTTTTTTTTCATATATACTCGTGCCATATTTTACAGAGCTAAACAACAAATCAGATTAAGCCCATAAGTTTTTCTTATTTAATTAAGGATTAAAGAGCAAAGAAAATATTTATGTTAGCATTCAGCTATAAATTCTTGTTTTTATTTATTAATTTAGCTTTTGTTTATAATTTGTTTTTCTCTCTAAACATCATTCACTGTTTCTACTATTTATGTTGCAAGAATGAGCTAATTTCGAGATCTCCTACTTTATACTGGAGCTAATGATTTTATAACCATATATAAGTAGACAATATACTGCTATTTATGTATTTTACCTCCTGAATATCATACTGTTTGTATCAGTCCGACAGTGGCTTGGTTGTTGTATGGTTTTGTTCATCCCTAGGAAGTCCACATTTTCAGGCTTTACGTTCTCTTTAAGAAGGAGATAGCTTATTGCTAATCACCGAAGGCGCTCTTACTGTGGAATGCCGACGTGACTGATCAGGAAGTTTTGTAGGGCAGAGTGCGCGTATCCTATTGCGCTGGCTTTTCAAAACCACACCTGATCTTGTGTCTAACTTCCTGGAAAGGAGATAAATCAAATAGAGTTAAAAATGTTCGACGTGTGTGTATATTTTATTTCTATTATTTACTTGTTTTCTCTAGTGGATTAGTAACTAAGTCTCGCTGTTGCTTTCTTAAGTTTTTGAACATATTGTGTTTGCAAATGTTGTCATCTATTCTTTTCAGTTAATTGAATACATATTTTGATTACTTTTAGATCATTAAAATTGAATATAAAGTTAGGAAAAAAAACGTTTTTGAGAACTCCTAATTACTTTTATGTTTTTTTTTATTATCTCTTCCACCAAGGTATTTACAATCTTGTTGAGCGTTGGAGAAAAGTTGTGAACAACAATGGTGAATATATTATTGATTAATTAGTTGTATATTTTATTAAATCTTTTAAATATAAATTTAAGAAACGAATGGAACATTGTTGTCAACCCAATAAATACGATAAACCGTTGAACAGTTTATCATTACTCTACAATTACATACATTAGTATTATTAACAATTACACCATTACCACTACTATTACTGTTACAATTAATACTTATTTTATTGTGTTTATTATTGATTGGTCATTTTCTGTGCAACAATAACTAAGTTTAATATAATACATATTGGTAATTTTCGACTGCTTATTGCTTTTAGAGAAAAGCATTTATCTATTACCCTAACGAATACATTGCAAATATCTAATACTTCGCTATTATGAAGAGGATCGAACAAGATTATATTTCGTGTCCTATTGTTCATAACTACATACGCTGTTATGTACATGGAATGTTTATAATATTGAAGTATATATATATAAATATTACACCATAATTATTGATGACATAATAGGATAGAATGATAGTTAAAAGAAAAACTATTTAAAAAAATTATTTAATCAGATTACTACAAAAGTTATTTATAAGATCATAAGTGATTTATACGAGATGGATACTAAACGATATGATGAATTGTACGATTATGAAATCGATAAACATGATAAAAGAAGTGAAAAAAGAAAAGTGAATGAAAATAGATTGCTGTGGACCATTGTGATTGGTGCTAATTAATTATACATTTATATTAGCGCTTTGCCGTATTGTTTATTTTGTCGATCGAGTATGAACATTTTGAACGGAAAATTAAAATAGATCTGATGGCAATAACATATCTTGACCATTTCAATACAAGTAAACAAAGTGAAGTAATTAAGTAAATTTCGATGCCTTTTAATTTTTTCAACGTAATTGTTGCTAATATACATTTATCGACCCGTTTCGTTAGTGTTTATGATAGTCTTTATTATTTATGTATATTTTCAAAATGGGCAGAAAACCCTTTTCTGATAATGAACTGTTACGCGTAACATATTATATGTTTTCTGTATATACTATGCTTATAAGATATTATATATATATATATATATGTATTTTTTACTAACTAATTGGCTATGGCCGATGGGTAAGATCCCCGACTACGAATCAGTGGCGATTTGTGATCGAGGTTCGCGCCTACCGACCGTTGAGAATTAGTTCCTACACTGAAGATTGCGTTAGCATGAAACATCGATGTTTGTAGGTATTTAAATTATTAATATTTATTTATAAGATATTATTATATATATATATATATATATATATATATATATATATATATATATATATATATATATATATACTCGAAGAGAATGAATTCCCTGAACAGAACAGTTTTACTCTATTTTTATGGTGTTACGAATCCCTAAAATTCAGGGAATATTACTTTATTTCTATCTAATTACTATGGATTAAATTCACTGCAAATCTGATATATTTGAACTTTCTAGTAGGGGTTCAGCCCGTGCTATGCCCCTGAATATCCGTTACAATAATCCAATGAAACTAAGGTTTTGAAAATAGTTTTTAATTCATGGCTAATCCCTATTGTTAAATTTCACAAATATCTGAGGTATTTTAATTTTCACGATGGGCCTCCACGCCCTTTTTACCCATCTTTGCATGAAACTAAATTAAACTAAATATAGTCAACATTGCAAACCGTTCCGCCTTGTAGATGTGTTCAAATTACCGATTAATTTGTAATGGAATATTTGCTGAAAATACAAATATATAAACATACTATAGTTTATGAAGATAAAGTTATATGCATGCGGGAGTTCAGATACAAAATACTCATTAAACGAATATATATATATATATATATATATATATATATATATATATATATATATATATGTATTTATATATATATATATTATATATATATATATTCATATATTTATATATGTATTTGTATATATGTATTTATATATATATAATATATATGTGTATTTCTATTATATATATATATATATATTACATATATATATATATATATGTATTTATATATATATATTATATATATATATTTATGTATTTATATATATATGTATATATATATATGATATATATATATGTATAAATATATGTGTATATATATATTACATATATATATTTATATATATATGTATTTATATATATATATTATATATGTGTATATATATATATTACATATATATATGTATTTATATATATATATATGTATTTATATATATACATTATATATGTATATATATTACATATATATATATATCTATTTATATCTCTATATATACATATATTTATATATATATATATTATATATATGTATTTATATATATATATATATATATATTTATATATATATTATATATATATATATGTATTTATATATATATTTATATATATATATTTATATATATATATTTATATATATATATATATATATATATATATATTATTTGCAATTAAGATAATTATTTTCCAGTATGAGAATATCGTTTTCAACGAGCTCGCTGTTATCAGTGGAGCCAGGCAAATACTCATTAAGACTAATTATTGATTCATAATTAATCATTAATTTTAACAATAAATATTCCAAGTCTGGAAGTATCAATTTTACCCAGAGAAAACGAGTTGGAAATGAAACTTCAAGAACAATTCATTTTTAAATTTCTGAATGATATGTATTTTAAATCCATATATATTTTAAATTAAATTATTCTGTATTAGTTCTGCCTATCCGATTTTGTCCGGTAAAATTGTACTTTCATTTTCCTTTCGATTTTTTTATATGCTGTTCTTTTTTTGGTGTTTTTTACCATTTCTATTTAACTTTGAAAGTTGAGTTTAACTATTACGTTACGTTAAGTTGAATCTATAATTAATTGATGAACCAAATCGTTGTAAAACAAAAACTAATTATATTTTCAATGAAGATTTACCAAGATTACGACAGTTTAAATGCTTCGAAATTTCTTTCAAATATCGAACTCTCACAGAGTACTTTATTATTGTCTACCTATTGACGAAATATAAAAAAGGGTGACTTGTTTACGAAGACACGGACATGCATTTTGGTGGATTTACTTGCATATTTTATCAAACCGGAGACATACAATTTTGTTTCATTAATTTTTATTTCAATAAGTATTTATTTAGTAAATACTAAAAGTATAATTAAAACTGTAATTCTCGAAAAGAAACGGCATTTTTAAAATGAAATTTTAACAACATTTAGTTGTCTACGACAGGACTATAATCCGTAATCACTGGCTTAGGAGGCCAATCTGTTATATATTGTATATGGAACAAACTCGTAAAACGTAAACAAAATAACAGAGTGTAGATACTGACAGCAAATTATTAAATGTGTTTAGAAGGATTAGTTTAACTTTTTAAGTCCTATGTAAATATAGGTAATAGTATAATTATTGTATGGTTTATTTTATTGTATGGTTATTCTGGTCAAATCTATTTCGATTAACTAAGCAAAACACTTGAAATATTAATTAATACTGGTGAATCGCCATAATAATATTTGTGCATGTATATAATTCTTTTCTTTTATTTCTATTATTTTTTATTTAGATTTTATGTTTATTTTAAATTTTAAATTTCAATAAATTATTGATGTCTATATTAATCAAAGTGTGTGTATATACTTCGTTGTTTTTATTTCTATTCTTTTTGGTTTAGATTTTATATTTATTTTAAATTTTAAATTTCAATAAATTATTGATTTTTATATTAATCAAAGTGTGTGTATATAATTCGTTGTTTTTATTTCTATTATTTTTGGTTTAGATTTTATGTTTATTTTAAATTGTAAATTTCAATAAATTGTTGATGCTTATATTAATCAAAGTGTGTGTATATAATTCGTTGTTTTTATTTCTATTATTTTTGGTTTAGATTTTATGTCTATTTTAAATTTTAAATTACAATAAGTTACAATAAATTATTGGTGTCTATATTAATTAAAGTGTGTGTGTTCTATCTAAATAAACTGAAATCTTTGAATCATTAGGTTCTCGCGATTCTTGACGCCATTTGTATCATTTTCCAGTTCTAACAAACGCAGTCATTTCATTGGATAATAATCTCGTGGGATTATCCAATGAACGTAAACGGTGAACCTATGTAAAATACTTAAACGAAAGAAATATTTGACCAGATATATCATATAATTCATGAACTCAATTTGAATAGTAACATTTCGTTTTTGACAACAAAAAAAGGTAGGGAACATTTCTGTAATTGCCTGGCGATTCGGAATGAAACATTTACTAAAATTAACGACATATATATATATATATATATATATATATATATATATATATATATATATATATATATCGAGGCAGCATTTTTTCCTAAAGACCCGTATTATTAAACCAACATGTAAATTACGGCAGTTTCATCAGCCAGTACTCATCCGAGATTAAGACTTTAATCTGGAAAATTGAAGGGATCAATTCTAAAATATCCAGACAAGAGTTGTCGGTTATTTTTAATAATAATATATATATATATATATATATATATATATATATATATATATATATATATATATATATATATATATATATATATAACGGAAGTAGATAATAGATATGTGTAAACAGAACGAAGTAAATTGATCTGATCCACAGAGAAAGTTATATTCTAGTAAATAAAATAACACTTTTATTCAAGATCGCATTGAATACAATATCAACTTAAATGTAAGCGTTTTCAATCTTTATATGAAATTAACTTGCATAGGTTTCATTATTGTGTTAAAATCAGTACTAATCTTTAAACAACGCACATTATAACATATATATACATATATATATATATATATATATATATATATATATATATATATATATATATATATATATATATATATATATATATATGCTTCGTTCGAAATCTATTTTATTGAAAAGTGTATAAACTAAATTTGATAAAGCCATATGATTGTCGGAACCATATTTTGCAACCCGAACTAATTGATGTTGTTAAATGAGGACATTTTTAATTTTGCTTTTTCAAAAGATAATGTTCTCTAAGATGGCCGAAAGTCAGGAAATAGAGTAGCGCTTCCAGTTTCAACTTCAGGCGATGTATCATTGTTAAGAGAAAAATCGAGGAGATTTTGTTCAATTTGCCGAGAGAAAGTAAACTAAAAAATCGAATAAAAACATTAGATGGTAAAAAGGTGGAAAAAAATAAATGAAACTGATTAAAAGCAAGGGATTGATGCTAAATTTATAGGAATTAAATAGAAGTAAACTTTCTACTCTATAATATATATATATATATATATATATATATATATATATATATATATATATATATATATATATATATAACCGTCCAGTCACACAAACGATAGCGGTTAAAATCCTGCCAGACGAATTCATTTCAATAATTTAGGGAAATTGAGAAAGCAAATCTATTTTCAAAATTGTCTTTTTTTCTGATTTCTATGATGATTCATAAGTTTTTCTTTTTAAAAAACTTTCCAATTTTATTTCTCTTATTTCTTTTATAAATTCACAGATTCAGACTTTTTACTATGAAAACGAATATTATTGTTAACACTGGCGAATGATACTTTTCCTGTTATTTCTGACGTATATAAACAACAAAAAATAAATATAATTAAAAAATAAATAAAAATAATAAAAATTAAAAAATTAAACAGTAAAAACATAAAATAAATATTCTCATGAGAAAAAAACATTTAAAGGATAAAAAATAATGTTACGTTGAAACAACGAAACCAGTCGGGAAAACAGGGAGCAGTAATGGAATTCCAAAGGCAAGCAGTTTGAGGAAACAAGCTATTAGATTAGAAAGCTGTCTGATATCTGCGTATTTCTAGTGAAAATGGTCGGCTTTTGCTGATTTTCCGGTTAGGCAGGGCATCTTACGTTGAAGGGGTACAATTGCAGCAAGTTCCTCGGAGCATATTCCATTGATGTACTTTTAGAACCAGCACAGGTATGTAACATTGCGGCAGCGGGGCAGAGGCTGCAGCTTGGTAGATAGTGTTGACTTATTAGATTAGAGACTTTTTTTCAAACCCTGTCTAAGAGAAAGAGACTGGTAGTTGGTGCACCAATCCAGATGTGACAACAATACTCCATGTATGTGCGAATGGTGGCTTTGTAGAGATATAGGATACTTCCAGGTGTGATAAGTTTTCTAGCCCGGTAGAGGGAGACTACTTTCTTTGTAGCAGACTTGGCAGTATATTCTATGAATTTTTTCCAATTAATGTTACCTGTGAATGTTTAACCGAGGTAAGGTGGTATTAGCCATGGCAATCGGTGTTTGAAAATGTTTCTTATAATTGATATTAGTAGCATTAGGTGTAACCATCCGTGAGTATTTTTTACCCAGGGTTCTCCATTACCCTAAAGTTCCGGAAATAGTCTTTCAAGGTGAGATAAACCAATGCACTTTTAACTTATTTAATTTAATATACCTTATTTAACCATACATGTAAAATATATTCCTGTTTATTTTAATATTTTAATCTAATCCCTTATGTTATTAATAAAAAAAATGAACAATCGTTGAGAATATATTAAGTGATTCTTGCTCGGCGCCAGTGTTAAACCGCCTTGACTAGTTAGTCCCTACTTAGCCGACGTGACCTGAACGTGACTGAGTTTATAATAGGAAACATTTTAAAACTTCTGATTATTAAATTATGTATATGTGTATACTAGACAGCATGTTTAGTGGGTTGCATAGTTGCAATGCATGCGAATAAAACACTTGCTGCGAGGGAGAAATATTTAACTAAGAGAAAAGAGGTCGTACAAGGAATTGAAAATGTGTCTGATTTTAGATTTAGCCACACAGAATTCGATTTGTTCACTTGCGAAAATAATTTTCCTGCAGATACGGGGTTCCCTGCTGTGAGTATGGCTAACTTGAGTTTTGCCAAAAATAATGGCCTGCAAGATTTGGACCCCTAGTTATTACGTATTTTATGTGCATAGATAAGGATGGCTATTATCTGAAATTACCTTTCTGGGGTGGTCCAGATTATATATATATATATATATATATATATATATATATATATATATATATATAATTAACTTGTTACAAATATCCAGGGGTATAAATCCGAAGGAAGTTGAAACCGGGTTTATGAAAGTGCTCAATGAAAATTCAGAGCAAAATATATATTTTTTGATTTTATTCCATTAGTTGCGACAAAACAAGTTTTGTTTCATTGGTGCAAATAGCGACCAACTCATCGGGCTGGCGATGGAATTCAAATGGCATAAGTTTTAACTTCACTTTAACGGGAGATTGAAAATTGAAAATACATTGGAGGGGGAGGGGGACAGAGTTGGGGCTTTGTCTATAACGGTGACATATATATATATATATATATATATATATATATTCCATCAGTGAGGGAAAGTTGGACCTCTGGGCGTCTCACGGTAAGTTTGGTTTTCTGAGATATGACAATCGGTTGATTTTCGGTGGTCCTTGAAAACAAATGGTCTATTGGTGTTTGGTTGGGTTTGGGTTTCGATTTGTTCGGGCTAACAAGTATCATTAGCAAGCCTGTTGTTCAGTAAAAGAAAACGAATATCATTGTAACCTCCAAAGAAAGTAAACTAGAAGTCTACTTTCATTTGGAAGGAGACTTCTTCGGTAATAGCACTGATTAGAATAACATTGGCACTGTGATCGGTGTCAGAATCGAGCCACAGACCAGCACAACGAGCGCACGAGCATTGTATGTGCAGTGAACGCACACAGAGACACGTTCAACCGAAATGACAATGTAAATAAACTAATACTTATTTACTTATTTTCGTAAATGTGATGTAATACGTATGTTAATGAGATATGTTCTAACAGTCTGCGTATGTCATACTAGATATCAACATTCATGTTTCTGCGCAGAATTCCTTGAGAGATTATTTTTTTCTAAATGTTACGCGATAGTAAAATGTCGAGAAACGCTTGTGTATAAAGTAGTGTCTCACTGACGTCTAGCAACGGCTATAGTATTTCGCCATTATTGCTGCTTACAGAAAGGATCACCATGGAAATCTGGGGTTTCGACCATGCAGAATTTGATTTATCTTTAGACAAGTTAGTCTCTTTAAACATGGGTTCATGCTGAGGTATGGAGTCCCTGAAAAGCAATTTTCCTCCAGATATGAGGCTCCATGCTGTGATTATGACCCACTTGAAACGTTCGAAAAGTTACGATCATTTCAGATAGACATATCTCCTGGTTAATTGATTGTTGTGTCCATAGATTGTCAGCTGATTATCTCAAGTGTTCTTTGCTATGGCTCCAGTAATATCTATATATGTTCTAGAACTATCGCAGTCAGTTGGTTGGCTGTGTGCCTCACAGTCAGTCCGGTTTTCTGAGGGGCTCACAGTCAATTGAGGTTTGTGTGCATTTCAACGAGAGATTGGCTCATTGATTGTGTTCGGCCGGGCTTGCGTTTTGGTTTAACCAGTCTAAGAATGCTGATTTGCAAGTCTTTTGTTCAGTAGATGAAAATGAGTATAATTGTAACCTCCAGTGGATAAACCTTTGTTAGTTGCAGGTAGAATTTTATTTGGAATGAGAATTCTTCTGTTGCAGAACTGACTGAGACACCACACTCGACACTGCGACTAGTGGAATCTTGTAACGACTTTGGACCAACACAACGAGCGCTAGATCACGGCATGTGCAGTAAACGCACACTGACGCACATCCACCAGTGAAAATGGTATTTTAACGAACATATTCACCAATTTAAAAATAATTATAATTATTTTGGCATAATCTTTCGTGCTCCTTTTTAAATAAATCGCATGCTAACTGGAAACGAAACTACAATAACCATAAGCACGGCTTCATTTCGATCCAGTTAACAGAAAACTATTGTAATTGCTTCGTTCGTGCTTTTAACAATCAGGTGTAAGGCGTGACCTTTATGTTATTAAAATCAAGTATTGTTCATCGATCTTCAACTTGCAATTATTCAATTGAAGAGTTGCAGATTCGAACCGGGAGACGAGCGAAATGTTATTCCATTGACTATTTTATGAAGAAAGAAACAATGCTAGTGGCAGGCAAGCATCTTGACATTTAATATTGCATTAATAATTTAATTTGCTCGCATATCGAACACGGCTTCACGGCTAACATTTGTGCATACTTTTGTTTGTAGTGTACCAATGACTCAAATACCTACTCCTCTCTCTCACAAACACACACACACACACACAGACACACACACACACATATATATATATATATATATATATATATGTATATATATATATATATTTATATGTATATATATGTATATAAATATAAAATATTATATATATATATCAGATCGATTCTCATGAGAATCAATAGCCAAAGAAAATGAAACTCAGCATTCAAACGTTTAAATATTTTGTGATATTTTATAGGGCTGTAAATGAATAAAGTTACAGTTAAGAGATATACTATAGGTCGATTTAATGTCAATTTTTTAGCTAAAGAAAATTTACACATGTGTCTGTTAAAAATGTCAGAGCATGCTTGAATTAATACAGAGGCACATTTTCTGATAGACCACTTGAACACGTATATGTGTCTCTGCAAACATTACGTATATCAAAGGTTCGATCCTTGTCTAAGGTAGCAATGCTGATGACGGCTGTGAACTAGCCACACACGTTTCCATGGATTACTTTTATGTACGCATAAAATTAATACAAATATATATATTAACGAATAATACGTCCTATAAAGTTAAGGGCAACTAATACTGCAATTTGCTGCATTTAATCACTTAGGAAGTGAGACAATCGAAATAGTAGTAAGCAAAAAAACAACGACCGCTGCAATCACCAATAAAAAGAATTACATAAACATAAAGTATATATATATATATATATATATATATATATATATGTATATATTTACATGTATATATCCATATATAAAATGTATTTTCATGTAATTATTTTTTATTAATGATTGTATAGTTTAAAAAAGCAAATAGTAATTTATAAACGAAGAAGAATGCAGTTTAAATTCTAAGAGGTATTAACTACGTTGAACATATTGCAGACTTACCACTTGCACACGTAGACTTACCGCTGGAAAATTAATAGATACAAAACGAGATTCAATTATATTAGAGTAAAACAATATTTATATATATATATATATATATATATATATATATATATTCAAGGATATTTTGAAAGTATTTTATGAATACATTTTCAAATGTATCATGAATAGAATTTTTAATGCGATCCATTTCTGCTCGATACTGGTAATAGAGCATTATTATAGTGGAAAGAATGAAGATAATCATATCTATATATATATATATATATATATATATATATATATATATATATATATATATATGTATATTAGTTACATTTAGTTTGATATTTTCATACAGTCAACAAAAAAGCGGAAGTGCGTCTACGTATCTCCTTTAAATCTCGTATTTTTTCAAAGAAAATATTCTTCTAATCAGAAGGATATGTCTATTTGGGAAATAATCAACTTCAAATATATTTTTGAAAATAATATAAGTGAATAAATTATTTCATCCTTTGACAGGATTTCTCCTTCACTGATCGAGCAGAGAAAAGGATACTTCTGCAGTTTACGCACCCGGACCGTTTATCCTCCCCACCTTCTCCATGTTTAGAATTAGTAAGTAAACAGTAGCGGATTATTTCAGTACGGTCTTTAAAGTGCAATGTCAGTAGTATTGCAGAGTAGAATAAGTCAAATTTATGTATAATTAGATAGGAGAAAAATTGTGTTATCGTACGGAAAATGCTAGCTATATTTATAACATATAGCATGAATTGGTATTGGTATGAAAAGAAGAAGCCGTAAGAACGTGATTTACGTTGTAATATTTAGTAATGACAAAAAAACTTAATTACTATTTGTTTTGCAGGATTTAACTTGGTCGAAATGTACTTGGCTGTATTCTTGGCGGAATAATCTAGCTTGAAAATATCATCGTTATTACACTTCCTCCGTAATATAATTTCCGGCGAGAGTTTCGGTTTCTCAAATTTATTTAGTAAATTGTTAGGTAAAAGTACAGAATAGTTAACATAGCCCTCCTCTCCATGTTTAGAATGGCTTTCTAAATAATAACGTTATTATTTCAGCACGGTCCGTAAACTGCAGAAGTACAAAATAAAAGAAGAATTTGATTACTTATTTCTGTAAAAAAATATTTCCTCGAACTGCTAACTTTTGGAATTCCTTCCCTGTTCCCTTGATTGTACCAACATGCGCAACGCCTCACTTAGGATGCTCCTGTTCGTATGGTTCCAAATGCACAGTAGCCCCTTAGGTCTAAGTGGCAATTACCTTGTTTGGAGTGAACGAAAGTATAAATAAAAAATTATTTGAATGTTCAATAACACAAACGATCATTGACTTATATATATATATATATATATATATATATATATATATATATATATATATATACATATATATATATATATATATGTATATATGTATATATATATATATATATATATATGTATATATGTATATATATATGTATAAATATATATATATATATATATATATATATATATATATATATATGCATGTTTGGTAAAACAATAGCGCCAGCTTCTGTATATTTATTTTTTTATTTGTTTTTTCGATTCGTCGCACGACCGATTTGGTATTGTCGTCCATGTTGTGTAAAAAATCGCCATATGTTCGCGAACGTTTTCGACCGACGTCGGTCATCTTCAGGCGGATGAATGCGTATGCAAAATAAAAGATTGGTGAATTTATTAAAAAGAAGACGCGTTTAAAAAACATTTCAATACTACTTCAACAACACTTCAACATACCTTCGCCCCCCCTCCTCATAACGAGCATGGTTTATCCTAGGTGTATTTACTTGAATTAACAACGCTTCCATTATGGGAAGACCAAATCGGTCGTGCGACGAATCGAAAAAACGAATCAAAAAATAAATAAACAAAAGTTGACGCCATAGTTTAACCAAACGTGCATAAGAGAAGGAATGCTGCCTAATTACACAAATATATATATATATAAATATATATATATATATATATATATATATATATATGTATATATATATATATATATGGGAGAGAGGAGGTTGTTGACTTACGATGGCAACTGGTTACAATCAACCGGCCATAAAGTGATTTGCACGTAAGTTGGCCCATGTTACATTCCCATAAGAATATGAGACTGTTTGATGATATTGTAATTATCTTTGTCATAATTTATCAACATTTTCTCTGCTTATTATTTTATTATCAGATTTAAGTCATTTTTATTTACTATTTTCTCTTGATAACATTTAAATTCTTTGTATTCCACTGTCTTATGTAACGTAACACCGAAATTAGAACGCCGACCCGATATTTTACAAGCATATAAGAACATGCATTTCATCGTATTTTCATCAATCACTTTAATCTCAGACATTTGTTGTCCAGGTCAATGGCCTTTCTTGCCTACTTTTCAAACTGAGGATTAGATAATGCCAATTCCCCTTGGAACTAATCTTGGTGCTAATTCGAAGAAAAAAAATTCAAAACGCAAAATACAATCGGATATTGAAGGTGTTCACTGAAACGTTAGGTGAGTGACTGTGTGAGCAGCATCACCAGCGTGTGTGGAGGGGCGGAAAAGTGGCGCGCTGAGTGGAAAATTCGTTATGGCTGTAAAATCGGTTAATCGGAACTTGAATAGTTTGGAAGTCGGCGACGACCTGTGTATTTTTCCCCGGTAAAAAAAAAATGGCAAAAATCCTTATACAAAAAGCAAACACTTTTTCACGCATACAAGTTTACGAACAATCCAAACGGTGATATTGATTTCGTATTATGATTGTTTGTTTTTACACAACTATCGTGAGGTCTGCATTCGCGCTGGACATCTAACAACGAAGAGGACGCTTTATTTTATTTATAACTCGAAATTAAAACATTTTAAGAAATTGAAAAACAATTAATTTATAAACAACGTTAGGTGAGTCTGCTAGTAACCTATATTGCTGTCCACTTCTCCTTAACACTGACCCAGTCTTATGAAACTGTCTACATACATTAATTTCTGAACATCAAATTGTATTATTACGTGTAGCACAATAGACCTTTACGTTTAATCCATAGCTCCTTTACACTAGCTCAGTCTAAAAATACTTAATCAGCAGAACAAATCGGGGTTAAAAGCGTAAAATATGAAATGAAGAGTTCGAATGCAAAGCGCGATAAATCCAATTTCGTGAAATTGAGAAATTAGACTTTATAAAGACTATTATTTCAAATCTAAGATTCGATGGTAAAAGTTTATTTTTATGAAAAGCAAGAATATTAGGCACATTTCATATAAATTTTAGAGAGAGTGGGGTAAGGTGATCAAATTCAGTACTTTTCGTAGTGGTAATTTAACAATTTTGTAAAATGGCCACCACCGCGTTTTGCCTTTGAACAATTGAAATATAGATTCATGTAAGTTACACTCAGATAGGCATCCGGGCTAATCACGCCACTGCATGCTATAATTCTCGTTGCCTATCTCATATGGCGAATGTTGCGACACAAATTAAGTGATACACCTTAAATCTGATTCGCAATCGGAAACCAAGATTGCGACTATCGGTAAAATATATTCGGTGGTTTAGTCTTACGTGTCAGTTTATAGTACACCTGATTACCAAGATTGCGACTATCGGTAAAATATATTCGGTGTTTTAGTCTTACGTGTCAGTTTATAGTACACCTGATTACACAGGGTAGAGCAAACTAATCTGCCACGTTTATGAGGTTTCATAATTGCAAATTACAATGAATAATAAAAATAGTATTTTTATTTTTCAAATGAAAATATGATGTCATTCTGTTTTATATCGTTTCAGTTTAGCCATATGGATTGGACAGGCCAGCATCATTGTGAAAACGTTTATCAAGAACGAGTCGGTAACTGCAGCGAAAAGAGCATTCCGTATGTAGTTTGAGATTGGTAGACATTATCCCGTACCGACCGGAAACGGGATTTTATTATAGTTTATCAACTCCAGGGCTAATGCATCTTCATTGAGACGGAAATCAACTGACGTAAGCTTTTAAAATGTGATAAAACAAAATGGCATAATGAAATACCTTTTCAATTGTTTATTCTAATTTGCTGTTACAAATTTGCCTTACAAATGTGTCAAATCATTTTGCCACACCGCGTATGAGAGTTAAATACGCCCTAAGATAGAGTAGTGTTACAACCTCTGTTGAGGTGCCGCGCGGCGCAGCGCATCATTTCTTGCCTTAACACAGGACAGAATATACTTTGCAATCTAGTGAGTGATGATCTCCTCCCTACAGCTCATTTCTCATAGAAGGGGTGTTGCTTGTTTTTCTCTACTCTATTGTGATTTTAAAGGTAGATCCTTCAACTGAGCTTAAATCTCAGTAAACTTTTTCCCAGCTAGAACTTGTCCAGCTGCAACCACTGCAAATACCTGTTTTTCCTCTGTGTAGCGAAAACCAATTGTAACTTCCATGGAGAGAGTTTGTTTCAAAGAATTCCTATATGTGCAATACACTACCACGCAGCTACTTCGAAGCTGACTACATAGTCGTTCTCAAGTTAAATGTCAAATACCTGTCGAGTTGTTTTCTTTGATCAAATTCCACCCATCGTTATTAATCTTCTTATAGTATTGTTCATCATTCTACCGACAATCCCTTATCCTCGAATGACCTTTTGCCTTGGTAAGTGGCGACTCAGTACTTTTGTTCTTCTTGGTTCCCGACACTGCACTGCAATAGTAATATATCCAGCATCTGATACAAACAGGTCTCTGTTGTATTTACTCAAGTAAATTCTACAAGACATCCAATAGTGGTATTAATTTTGATTAAAGATTTTTTTTTTACAATAATATCGTGAGGCCTGCGTTTGTGCACGGCTTCCAATAACAGTAAATAAGATTTTATTTTATTTTATGTAAGTCTTGAAAATTGAAAATGAAAGCAATTAAATAATAAAAATGGTAATCTTGGATTCAGAGATAGGGATGGGCGTAAGCGGAAGTATTCGTTTATTTGTTCCGGGGGACGCCAGAGTTACCTGCCAATAAGAATTATTTGATGAAAAGAATATATGCAAAAGCTATCCGAAGAAAGTTGCGTATAAACGGGTGTCTGTATGTAAGCGCGCTCAGCTGCATATGAACGTAGCATGGCGACTGTAAATTCATAACAGGTTTAACTCGAAACAGTTAAGGGTTTGTAGACCGAGGATATTTCCTCAAGGAAAAAATGTCTGGATCTTTTTTTTACGGACGGCATATCAGCGCTAATTTGCGTTATTCATACCGAATAGCAGTGTTTATTGAACACAACAAACTGTACCACTTATTGATAAAAGTGGTGTACGCTTATGTGGAGATAGGGGTCTTAGCTTTTCCAAATATATGAGTGCGTACGGGAATGTGATGAGACGGCGAGTAACTTAATTCATAGTCTGCTTATTAGTCGGTGTTTTTTTTTCTTTGTTTAGTTCCCTCTCCCCCCCCCCTTTATGCGTCTTTCTTTTCTATTCAACAAAGTGTTCGATATTTCCTTCCTTTTTACTTATTTTCCTCTTCCAATATCTTCTCCTCTATCATCTGTATTTGTCTTTCTCCTCCCATTCTATTTCTTTGATTCTTTCACTTGCCTTTCTTTCTAGTGTAGTATCTGTTCCGATGGATACTGCACCCCATACTGGTGTTGTCTTGGCCTTCGGGTCTTGATTTACGCCGGTCAATGGATCTGTCCTGTGCAGTTCTGGGAGGTCCACATTCCCAGGTTTTACCTCCCCTCTTTGGGGAGGAGTAAGTTTATTGCTCACTGCCTGAGGCGCCCCTACCGGGGAATGCCGACGGGGCTGCCCAGGCAATTTTTAAACCCCACTTTTCCGATTCGACCTTCGGTCACATCTTACTTGTGGGAGTAAGATAAAAACTGGCCTTGTGCCTAACTCCTGGAGAGGAGTAAATCAATACTCATTTCCCTTCCGTTTCCTTTCCCTTCTTTTTCCCTCATTTCATTCACATTTCTTCTAACCACTTTCATTTAGTTGATTCCTTAATCCGTTCTCTTATTTTTGTTTCCGCGTTCATCATTATCTCATGCCTTTTTCTTTGGATTTATTTTCTTTGTCCTTTTCTTACTCTATATATTCCTTTGTTCTTCGCTTTCATTTATTTAATGTCAACTATTCATTTCTTTCTCTCCGCTACTCCCTCTCTGTATCAGTCTCTCCTACTGTCTATATTAGTTTCCCCTTCCATTTCACTGCTTTCCAATGGGATCACGGACCTCATTTTCCCCGCTTAATATTCCATTTATCCTTCACTCGCATCGGGGTACTACTCTCCAATTTATCCAACCCGCGGGTGGCGCTTTACTGAAATACCATTTTTCTCGACACGCAAATTAGCTTAAAGTTTAAATCCTTCGAAATAACCAAAGACAAGAATCATCCAACTTCATGGATTGCATTCCGCTGCTTTTGTAATTGAAGAATTAAATATAATGTTTTCACCAATTTATTATTCTTGTCAAGAACGATTTTCTACTTAATTCCTGATTACTGATGCATTTATTCGTTTTCTGTTATGTCTTATTGGGTATCGCCCTCTTTAACAATCATCGCAATTTAACCAATCAACAAATTACACAGAACATTTAATCTATTAACCACACATCTATTCGTAATATTAGATTTAATATCAATTTGTATGAAGCCGGAACTATAATACGACTTCTGCTAATGTTCTATTGTACTATCTTTCAATGCTCAATAAAAAT
Organism: Sepiola atlantica; assembly: GCA_963556195.1. Classification (NCBI taxonomy): domain Eukaryota; kingdom Metazoa; phylum Mollusca; class Cephalopoda; order Sepiida; family Sepiolidae; genus Sepiola; species Sepiola atlantica. Next base: position 29,737,164 of record OY744533.1, on the reverse strand, counting down.
TTAGCGTAGTACCAGCTCTCGAAAGACATCCTCCCAAGCATTACCTCATCCTTTGGGAGTAGCGTAGCATATGTTCGTTCGTCATGTGACTATCCTCCCAGAGAATTACCTCCTCCTTTGTAGGGGTGGTTTACTGTGTTATAATGATACCATCCTTCCAGGAATTACCCCCCTCCTTTGTAGGGGTAGTGTACTGTATTGTAATGACACCATCCTCTCAGGTATTACCTCCTCCTATACAAGGGGGTAACGTACGTAAAGAACAAATTATCACAATCAGCTGTTAATTAGAAAATTAAACACTTATATATACTCGGAAAAAATGCGACAGAAAAGAGAATTATTTCACTTGTTTTGTTTAATATTTCAGTCGATAGATCCCCCATTTTTCTGAATTCGTTTACCATTATTTTAGAATTCATCTAATATCTTCAACATGTGCTAACACTGTTTTTATTCTGATCTGAGGATTTTTTACACCCGAAAATATAAGTATGTTAATAAAAAAATTCAATTCGTGAATAGATCTAATTATATATTGCTCCAGATGGAGGGGAAAGATTTTAAAATGTCTACAATTGCTGATACAATTTTAATTCGTTAATCTTGTTTAATTATGGAATGATTAATCAAAAAACAATTAAGAAGCAACACATCAAAACATCGCTAAGTATTATTTTCACGGCCGATTTTATTTAAAAGGTCATATCTTTCAGGTTGTGGTGACAAACAACGTGAGAACTTCAGTTTTCTTTATAAATAACTCGCGGAAAAGGTCATGATTCATATACTGAAAAAATTGCCTTTTCGTGTCCGAGATGAATTGTGTTTGCAATTTATAAAGGTCATCAGAGTGAATCTGTTGCATTGATTTTGAAGTGTCAAACTGGAGCTAATAATTATTTGATTTTAACAGAGTCCGACACAAACAACCAATCTAAATTTGGTATTTTATTCAATCGGTACCAAGCATTTTAGTTGAGCAAATATCAAATGATTTAGAGATCCCTTACTTTGGGGTTTTTGCTACTACTGCTACAATGCCTTTTGGTATGTCTCTCTCTTTCTCTCTCTCTCTCTCTCTCTCTCTCTCTATCTCTCTCTCTCTCTCTTCTACTCCACCCCTTTTCTTCTGGCTGTCTGACTATCTATCTTTCATTTTCTCTGTTTTACGCAAACACGTAAACATGTTCGCTCTCCATCTCTTTCTCAAGAGATGTTTTTTTTAATAATTGTGGTTACAATTCGGATGTCTTATCTGAGTTAACGAACACACTCCTACGAACAGACAAAATTACATACTTTAAATGAATTTGTTTTTACTTTTGTATAAATATACGATACTGATAACCTACATAATTTTTTTTCCAAAGAATGTTGCGTTATACATAGTAGCATTAGGATAATCTGCATCTATAAGGAATTATTCACACCAAATATTAAATAGTAAAAATTATAATTAGCGAACACAGAGGCATGCCTCTTCTGTTAGTGTCAATTCTGGTGACAAACGTAAAGGTTTTAAACATTTAAAATGATAGTTTAAATCTCAGTAAAATTGTGACATTAGAGACTAGAACTTACATGTTTTAAAGCGTGCCAGATGTTATGCGTGTCGAGCGAACGTTTAACATCAAAAATAACTAGTGCGCAAAATGGTGGATTTTTATAGTTGTTACTAATTTGCATGCATAATACGAATCGACTTTAAAAAGACGAGAATAAACGCATACGAGGTGACTGATTGAGGGAACTGGTTTGGGTAATTCTGTCAGTGTTGTCAAGGTGTTGTATGAGCACGAGTCCCCCTCCCCCGAAGTTATGACAGTCTTGTGGCCTTATTACAGCTGCAAGAGGTTTATGTACATTTTTGTTGCTTACAGAAATCAGAATAAAGTGTAGGTCATATGATCTATTTGCAACAAATCGGAATTGTTAAAGATGATGATTAATATTAATAGAGAAAAAAGCGGCGTTAAATACAGTTGATTATACCGAGCTATGAAATTGACAGGAAATACCATTTAATATGACATACCAATAACATATGTTAATGTCTACACATGTGCTCTATGTAACATTTCTGCGATGTGATCGTAAAAAAGCAGGATAGCGACTAGAAATGATAGATGATAACGTGATGTAGGTCAGGGTGTGGGTAAACGTCGCGTTTGGAATGCGAATGCGATTGTTTTGATCACTTCAAGGTTAAGGCTAACATTTAAATTGTAAGCATGTATTTATTTTAATTTTGAAGTTCTGATTCAGGAATGTACCAAAATCAATTCAAGACTAAAGTCACCGATCGCGAGAAGACTGGGCAAAAAGAGAATAACAGACTTGACGATCGAAACGAGTAAACGTTCCATATTTCGCTCCCCCAGATTAAGGTTGGGGAGTTGATTGTAGTTCTATGCTACACTATGAAAAATGGTAGTAAAAAAAGGCGAGGAAGCAGAATTCCCACACACGACAGTTCTACTTCGCAAAGAGAAAGATTTTATCAGCTTATCGGCCCCGTTTCACTTAATACTTTTTGTCTGGGACGCAACATCCCGAACATTAAGCAGCAATTCTCTTTAACCTCTTTACTTATTCCGAGTATTAACAGGACAGGCGTTCTGAACATTTTTTTACAAACCAGAATTGATATCTATCACTAAAACTAAATTTATTAGCCGGAAACGCTTCGTTCGCCGATTTTTCGTTTTTTATGAGTCTCGGGAACTTTTAGTTCGTTATGCTGTGTGATAAATCTCGTTCTATATTTTCTTATATTTATTTATAAATGCAACTCACTAATATTCTTTAGAAATTATTGTGTCCCACTTACTTTTTAAAATATAAAATAATAACGTTTATTTTAGTATTGTCTTCAAAATTCCAAATTGAAACGGATACTGAAAAAACTTGTTTCTAATAGAATTCCAATAATTTTATTTTAAAGTCAAATTTCGCTTCACAGAACTCATCATATGAGAAATGTAAATGAAACAGTTCGGGCATCATTACAAATAAAGCAAATCTTTTTCCTTCAATTGTTTATATAAAAATAACTTTCATCAATTGCTATTTTCATTTTAACAAAAACACTGGACACTTAACCCGTAGAGTTAAAGATACTAAATGAGACCGGTTTATCACTCGATGGTATATTTAACCGCGTGGGTCTAGTTTCCAATGCTTCTGCGAAACCGAAGGGACAGACGGATGATCAAAATAATGTATAACATGTATAAAGATATATATGCTCTTGTACAAGTAATTGAGCACTATTATGGGAGGTGACGTTGGTTAAGTGGATAACGACACGGACTGAAGACCTGGGTGTTCCAAGTTCGAATCCAGTCGATTCCACAGTATCACTTTCACTTAGGGATGTTGGCAACCTTCTTGTGGTCTATATATATATATATTTCCAGAAAGTCTTCTAACTAGAAAAACATCGGGGAAACTAATGCCAACACGAGAATCATCTGATTCACACGAAAGAAGAAGCAATATTATTATTTCTCCTATAACCCTGAATTACACTACGTGAGTGTGTGCCTGTACGAGAATACTCGGGATAATAAAAAACAGAACAAATTCCAAACCTATATAATTTCTATAATATCAGTGATTTTATTAAAAATGTCTCAAATTTATCTAATCAAACATAAACAAGGAATAATTAGGCAAATAAAAAATACCTTGTTTTGGACAAGTCACTAATACATTAAAAAAGGCAGAAGTGAACTTCAAATGGAATTTTTCGATTTTTGCTTACTTTAACATCATGTGGAAAATTCTTATTTTAACACAGTCACATTAAATCTTCTAACAGGGTGATTCGATAAGAACCACACCTTCAACTTGTTTCGCCGCAATACACTTATCTAGAGATATCAAATAAGAAAATATATCGAAGCCAGAATTAATACCAAGGTAAGCTTCGGGTCGATTGTGATTCTGTCTTCTTTAATAAACCTCATGTATAAAATTATTTTGTTGTTTTCTTATTTTGTTCCCTGTCAGTGGAAATGTTGCTTCCCATTGCTCAGCAACCATTACGAAAAAAGGAAAAACGCATCAGGATTTGTCCTGTACATGACACGTTTTAACATTTCTATATTTGCTTCAGAAAGCTTTCTAAATATATTAGGATCAAAGAAACTTTTCAAGGTTATTCAAGATTTACGGCTAATATATTTTCCACGCAAACCCGTATTATCCTCTAAAAACCCATATCGATATATATTATACTAGAAAACTGTCGCTATTATTATGTGCGACGTAACCAATAGCAACGGGGATGCAAGGAGACTTGATTCCGGCGTACAATATCATCAACTGGAATATAAATCTAACTCTCCAGTTATTAACCCCAGCGCCAAGTCGTAGTCTACGCGTCACTCGCAAAAGATGTGCCACCGTCGCTTTCGGCACAATATAAGAAAAGCAGCATTTTCTGCCCGTATAGAAACACGGACAGAAGAGTCCGTGACAATGACTACCATATCCAAGTTTAAAGCGGCCTTTGAAAAAACCTTACGACTGTATGTGGATGTAAATGGATTTCATCTGTCTCTTTACATGGCTTTTTCCACTTTGCTATTTTTTGCCAAATAAATTTGATTCATTTAATGATAGTGAATCACCATTTATTTTCTGAATCTCAAAAAGGCATTATATTAGCCACGAACCATTCAAGAACAATTTAGAGTATTAATAGATATGCGAGTTTAGAGGTTACGGGTGGACGTGGGAACAGATTTCGACAAAACGTTACCGAAAATTGTGTCTGTAAATGTGAGAAAACGTATTCAGTAGGAAACGCAATCAATTACGTAAGTTGGCGGTGCAATGGAATTGAGTAGACACACAGCAACAGTTTTGTTTTACGGCATATCAACTATCAATAGATTATTTAATGCTGAAAAATATTGTCAAATGTAATTCTATAAATGAGATAATTATTTTATATTACTAGAATATATTGCTCTTGGACTACATTGTAATACTCCTAGAAAATATTTCTCTTAGGAAACATTATTCTTAAAAAGAAATTTTACAGATAGGATATCATCATTGCTCCCAGAATGCATTGCATTACCATTTGAAAACATTACTCTTTGAAAATGTATACCTTTGAAAACATTACCTTTTGAAAACAGTATTCCTTGACATTGGTAATCTTCTGTTTTCAACACGATTGACCCTCAGCCACTACCTTCTAGTACCTATTTGGAAGGAACATTAAAAGGAGAAATAAGGTTTTGATTTTTAGAAGAATAAGATTGAATGATACGATTGGGGATGAACTTATAGATACTAGGGTATGACGTGACCAATCGATTGATAGGATCATGCCTCTCCGATCTAGCTGAAGTATGGACTGCTCAGCCACCAGGATACTGTCCTAAAGCATCATTAGTTACCACTCACGGCCTACAGGTGGCCCCGTCTGCATGGGGTTGTGGTCGGCGAATTCGTGGCCCTGACGACAGGGAGAACGGCAGACTGATGAGCAGCCTCGACACGCTAGTTGAGCGTACAGCAAGCACTTCCCCACCTGCAGAAGCCGACGAACTGTCAGTCAGCTAACTTTGTCGAATGTCTTTCGAGCCGACTTCCAACAACCAATGACTTGTGAAAGCTCTTTATTTCTAGGTGTGTCTACTAATCGCTTATAAAGAGACAACCTATCTTGTATACGGCTGTGTCGAATGTGGTTTTACTTACCAACAATCGGACTATTAAACATAATACCAAATGCTCTTACAGAAAAAAATCTATATAATACGTACACTTTAAATGGATTCGTTGGTGGACGAAAAGGGGAATTATACAAGAATAAGGGAAGGGAAGTGGTGTGAAATATAAGAATAAAGGAAATAGTAGTATAAGGAAAAGCATTGTAAGAGAATGACGTAAATAATGTCAGCCGATAAACGTTCGTCTGTCTTGTCAGTTAGCATGCCAACAAGGATTTTTAATAGATGATGTGAATATTATTTTATTCAAAAGCAACAGTGTTTGAAAATGTTAAACAGTGTGTTTACTTCTTTATCTTAACTGACATCTCTGAAGATTGTGACTAAAATAACGTGAGACCATCCTCCCAGGAATAACATTTTCATAGACACTCGCAAGAATATGCAACTTACAATAATATTAAAGAGTAACCAACCCACACACACAAAAATGGCATCATAGAATCGTTAATAAGATTCCGAATACTTTCTGAAATCCAACTACATTTGTATGGATAAAATTCAGTCTACGCCAGACTTGCCTAGTAAGTCAAAGCCACGAATGTTTAACAGTTTTTTTTTCGAATGTTATTGCCGTTCAATGATGTAAGGGTCATTTTAATGATCGTCTTATCAGTAAAAGATGTGATCTTTTAATGGTTTGCTGAAAATATGCCTTGAAAAAAGCCTGGATACGACTGATGTTAGATGTGATGGCCGTCTTTGGTTCCAGAATTCTGGCAATAGTTTTTATAGGCATTCTCGTTCGGATAACCTCACGGATAAAAATAGGGGTGGATCAGGAGTAGTCAGGTGAGTGTTACACCCATTACGGATCATACCCTAAGTTGATGAGACATCACCAAAATGTGTCTCTCAAAACACTAAACAACGCTAAAATGAAGACTGTTGGATATCCGTAGCTGAAACATGGTGCTCAAGTCAGGCATAGTCTGAAGTTTATTTGAGCCAAATATGGTTAGATTGCAGAAATGATGATACATTTTATTAACCATTCCATGAGTATCATTTTTGAAGTGTCACTCCGTAGAATAGAGATTTTTCTACTAACGAATCTATCAATTTTGTTATTTCTGTAATTCAATAGGGAAAGCATGGCGATGTGCAAAAAAAGAGAACAAAAACATG
>OY744533.1:29697780-29725280 GCA_963556195.1 Sepiola atlantica | reverse complement strand
GGTCCACAAATTACAGAGAGGTTTGGTGATGACGGCGATATTTACTTTCAGCAAGATGGAGCTCCTCCCCACTACCATCGCGATGTACGAGCTTACCTCGATGCAGTGTTTCCTGACACATGGATTGGACGAAGAGGCCCCAATGAATACCCTACGCGTTCCCCAGACCTAACACCCATGGACTTTTTTTTGTGGGGATACTTAAAAGACAAAGTTTATGGCAACAAACCAAGGACAATTGATGCATTGAAATTGGAAATTGAAAGACACTGTCGTGATAATCCTAATGACATGTTTCGCGACGTTTGCGAATCCCTTGGTGCGCGTTATCAGCTTTGTTTGAACAATAATGGTCATCAGTTTGAACATTGGCGAACATGATTCTTCAATTACATCTGTCTCATGTATTCGATGCTATTTCATTTCACTCTATGTTCATAAATAAAAGTTTTCTCGTCATTCTACGAGTGAGTACATTTTTTTTGAGACACCCTGTATATATATATATCAGGTTGGAACGAAAGTAATGTGGTTTTGTCCAACACATTGATTTCATCTAAAACATTCACATGAGGGCATTTTTTATCTTTACAATAATTTCCCTCATTTTTTTACTTCTGTCTAACAATCAACTGGTTTCTTTATGTCTTCTTAAAAAAATTTCTCTGATTCTTAGGAGAAAAAAAATTAGGTCATTTTTTGGTTGGTCGTCAATTACATGAATTTTATTGTTTAAGTGATGCTGCAACGACCGAAAAAGATGGTAGTCGGTGGAACAATGTCAGGCGAATAAGGCAGATGAGGCAAAACTTCGTAATTGAAACTCATGACCTTTTCCTGAGTGAGTTTTGTTGTGTGAGGTTTCACGTTATCATACTAAAGTACTACACCCTTCTTATTGAGTAATTCTCGACGTTTTTTTGATAGAGCAATTCTTAGATGATCCAGCTGCGAACAATATTTTACTGCTGTGATTGTTTGATTAGCCTCTAGTAACTCATAATGAATCAGTCCTCTTGTGCCCCATCATAAAGGGGGAATAACTTTTGGGGGTGTAGTCCTTGTTTTGAAACAGCTGTGGACCTTGGTTTATATCTAACCATTGTCTTTTGCGTTGGGTATTGTAAATAACCCATTTTTCATCACCAGTCACATTTTTTAAGGAAATGGTTCTCGATGATTCCTGGAATCTAAAAATGTGCAAACAGTCAATCTTTGATTTCGTTGAGCGTCTGTCAAATTGTGGGGAACCCAGAGTCCAAGTTTTGAAACTTTTCCTTACTCGTGAAGGCATGAAATAAATGTGATATGGAGTGTATTGAATTGTTGAGCTAATTCTCTACTGGTACACATTGGGCCTCCACAGCGTCTTTAATGGCGTTTTAATGAATTGATTCTGGCCATCCCAAACGTCGCCGATCTTACAGGTTAAAATCTCCAGAAGAAAATTTAGCAAAACACCGTTTACATTTTCGATTATTCAGAACATTTATCCTATAGAAAGTTCAAATATTCCTTGTCTATTCTGCAGCTTAGTTTCCTTTTTCAAATTCATAAGGCATGCAATGTCTCAAATGCTCCTCACTAATATCCATTTTTTGACAGCTGAGACCGAAAAACTTAATATTTTCGAACTAATCACTATATCTGAAAGGCAAAGCAAGATATTAAGAGACCAATTCACCAATATAACGAGAAGTGTGTACAACTTAGAAGACTGCAAAGTGATAAAGAAAAAAATGCGACATTACTTTCTTTCCAACCTGATATATACATATATATATATATATATATATATACATGCACTCATACATAGATATACATATACGTATATATATACATACATCCTTATATAGATATACATATATATATATACAAAAATATGCATATATATATGCATATTTCCATATATAGATATACATAAACATATATATAGATATGTCCATATATACATATATATATATATATAGATATATATATACACATATACATATATATATACATATATATACATATATATACATATATATACATATGTATATACATATATATATATACACACATACACATATATATACCTATATATACACATATGTACATATATATATATATACATATATATAAACATATATATATACATATATATATGAACATATATAAACATATGCACATATATATACATATATATATACACATCTATACATGTATATATATACATATATATATACATATATATACACATATATACATATATATATACACATATATATATACATATATATACACATATATACATATATATACATATATATACATATATATACATATATACATACATATATATACATATATATATACATATATACATATATATACACATATATACATATATATACATATACATACATATACATATATATATATGCATATACAAATTTACATATAATTTAATATATATACATATACATACATATACATATTTATATATATATGTACACAAACACACATATATATATATGCATATAAACACACGTATATAAATATATGTACATATATATACATACACACATATATATATATGCATATACAAATATACATATTATTCTATATATACATACATATACCTATTTATATATATACATAAACACACATATATATATACATATATATACACATATATACATATATATACATATACATATGTATATGCATATACAAATATACATATAATTCTATATATATATACATATACATACATATACCTATTTATATATATACATTTACACATATATATACATATATATATATATACATATAGATATATAGATATATTTACATATATATATATACATATATATACATATATATATATTTTGACACATATATATATACATATATATGCATATATATATATATATATATATATTTACACATATACATATATACATATATACATATATATATACATATATATATACACACATATATAGATACATATATTTACATATATATGCATAGATATACACATAAATATATATACATACACACACATATATATACATATGCATATACATATATATATATATATATATATATATATATATATATATATACATATGCATATACATATACGTATCCATATATATATAAATATATAGACAATCACAAAACTTTCCCGAAGATTAGCTTTACATGTCTAGGATACAAGCTTCATTTGCCAACACCTAAAAAAACATGATTGTCCCCCATTTTCCAATACAGGCACATACTATTTTACAATACTAAAGTAACACACTACGATACTAATATCAAAACATTAAATATTCTTGATCCCATCTACATAAAAAATAAACACACCAAAATCAGTCATGTAAAGTACGAAACTAGCCATAATATTTTAAAGTCTCTAGCATAGTAATAAACGTTACCAACTTTTTAGCAATAAGGAATTATATGTTTGTATTCTTGAACGCGCTCAGAACCTTATCAAATGCGTAACGGAAAAGCGTTTAAAATTTTTGAATCTTTAACGCACTTAGAACTTAACCAAGCTCTCATTTGATATCACAATATAATTAACGCTCATTTAAAGTTGTAAATTACAGTCCGTTATAATAAGAAACTAAACTAAACACTAAACGAAAAGTAATACCGTCTGAAAATATTTGACGAATATAATCGCGTGTCCTTGCAAAAATGAAAAGAAACCCGACCAAAAACATAGAACTAACATACTGTAACTTGATTGAAGAACTAAAGGAAATTAAACAATTCAAAAAAGTCTCATCAAGCAAAAAAACTCCGTGTTATTTAATAATGTTTTCCTAAAAAAGATATACATATATATAGACATATATACAAATATATATATATATATATATATATATATATATTAGTACTTCATGTATCCACATAAAATATTATAAGGAGATATACTTTTTTATGTGTCAGTTTTCAGTATTTACTTCAACAGTGCTCGATACGTGAGTAGAGCTAGGTAGTGAGCAATGAAAATATATATGGCAATCAAGCTACACAGAGGCTGCCGTGTTTGCTACCCAGAGAGGAATCGTCTGGCTATACATATACACATATGTATATATATATATACATATACATATGCATATATATAAATATATATATACATATATATGAGCATATATATGAATATATATATACATATGCATATACATATAAATATATATACATATATACAAATATACCTACATATATAAAAATATATACATATATATATATATATGCACTAGGGGAGGTCGATTTTGAAACTGTAAATTATCGCACTCGAAGAAAGTTGCCAAATAATGTCAAAAGTTACCACAAGAAATATTTTTCTTCAAAATTTTGTATTTATTTGAGCATTGCAACTTTAAGATCAAATAAATCGAGATTTTTTCTCACTGCCGAGATTTCACCGGCAGATGTGTCGCCTTAAATTAAACCCGGGTTTTAACAAAAAAAAGTAATACATTACTTAATAATAAATATTTTAAAGTTTATTATTATTTTTCTTAAGAAATTAAATGTACATATTCAAATTAAAAAGGAATAAAACACTATGATATTTAATGTTATATATAAATAATTATTTGTTTACATAGGCGTTTTATTTATTGGATATTTTTTATGGTATTCACCGGTTAAAAATTCATCGGGCGAATTTGACTTCCCGTGTTGATTGTCTGTTTAATTATCACACATATATATTGAATTGTCGAGCGCTGGCTTATCTAATCCCACTTTTCCGACCTTTTGTCACACCTTACCTTGTGGGAGTTAGATAAATAAAAACTAGTTCAGCCAGGGGGTTTTACCCCACCAAATAAACCGGTATCGTTTGGGTCTGGATTCACGCCCGTCTATTGGGGCTTGTCCGTCCTGTGCAGTTCTAGGAGGTGCATCTCCCAGGTTTTGCCTTCCCTCTTTGGGGAGGAGTAAGTTTATTGCTTACTGTCTGAGGCGGCCCTACCGGGGAATGCCGACGAAGCTGCCCAGGCAATTTTTATATGGCCAGAGTGCTCACCTCTCGAGCACTGGCTTTCTCATCCCACTTTCCTGACCTTTTGTCAATCTTACCTTGTTGGGGGTAGATAAATAAAATCTAGTTCAGCCAGGGGTTTTTACCCCACCAAATAAACCGGTATCGTCCGGGCCTTTGGGTCTGGATTTACGCCCGTCTATTGGGGCTTGTCCGTCCTGTGCAATTCTAGGAGGTGCATCCTCCCAGGCTTTGCCTTTCCTCTTTGGGGAGGAGTAAGTTTATTGCTAACTGTCTGAGGCGCCCCTACAGGGGAATGCCGACGGGGCTGCCCAGTCAATTTTTTAATGGCCAGAGTGCTCACCTCTATAGCGCAGGGTTATCTAATCCCACTTTCCTGACCTTGTGTCACATCTTACCTTGTTGGAGGTAGATAAATAAAACTATTTCAGACAGGAGTTTTTACCCCACCTAAAATATATGTATTGGAGTTGATGGGAGAATGGATAAGGACACATTGATGTATAAGGAAATTGTGGATGAAAATAGACAGAGAATTATGAAAAAAACTAAGGGACCAGAACACCATTTAACTTTTACAAAAGAAACACCATGTGAAAGTAAATATCTGACACATAGAGTTCTTCCGAATAGTGGTGCAACAGGTGCTGTTCATGCAGATCAAGTGGTGGATGTTTTGCATGAATTCCACAGTGAGAACAGTATCAAGGCTATACTTGTTGACAACACTAATACCAACACAAGTTGCGATGGTGGAATGGTTGCAATTTTAGAAAAAAAACTTTTTAAAACTCTTCACACAATTGGTTGCTCTTTGCATCATAATGAACTACCTTTCAGATCCCTTTTTAAAAACATAGATGGTTGCGCAAAGGGCCCTACAACATTCAGTAGCCCTCTGGGGAAATTATGCTCAAATGATTGATATGATTTACCCCAAATATCATTTTCCACTATTAGCAATCCTCTAGAGTCAATTTTTAAAATTGATGAAATACATGATCTTAGTTCTGACCAAAGGCTCCTTTATGAATACACAGTAGGTATTTCTAGAGGTAAGGTTGACTCTAGATATGCCTCCTGGAAAATTGGTCCTTTAAACCAAGCAAGATGGTTAACTTTGGCCATCAGGCTTATGTGTTTATGGACTCGTGGTGCATACCCACAAAGGCACACAACAAAACTACACTATGTAGTAAATTTTATTGTAAATGTGTATGCCACTTTTTGGTTTGAAATTAAAAGAAATAGTAAATTCCACAATCAGTAAGTGCACATTTTTAATATGACCCAGAGGATTAAGGAGAAGCCTCAGGAAATCCAAGATATCACATTTAGAAATATACAAGGTAATACATTTTGTTTACTGCCTGAAAACTTTCTATATTCCATGGTTAAATCTGAGGAGATTGAAGTAAGAGAAGAAGCTTTAAAAAGAATTTTGGCCATTAGGTAAGTAATATTTATTCATATATCTCTGACTCAATTATTTATTCCAATTTATAGAATGATTTTTAAAGATTTTATCTAATTTCACCATAATTATTAAAGTAGTACAGATTGGAATTTTTTAATAATTCAATTAATTAATTTGTTTTTTCAGGAGTGAGGAGTCAACCAGAAAAAGATTAAAAAGAATACTACCTATTAATTTTAATGCCACACATTGGACACAATTAATAGATTTAAAATTATGCGGCATTTTTGAACCACCAATGACGGAAGATTTTACTGAATCTGAACTTCGAGAATCGTTGATGAATGGAACCAAGCTTGACTTGCCAGATTTGCCCTCACATTCTCAGGGTGTGGAACGGGCAGTTAAGTTAATAACAGAAGCTTCACAAACTGTATATGGTTTTGAAGCAAGGCATCAACACATTACAGCCAAAGTTTTGAGTCAGAAATTGAGACCAGCATTTTTGTCTAAGGGGTCTTATATGGAGCAATTTGACTCTCTATATTAAGCTTCATTAAAATAGTGTTAGGTTTTTCCTTATTTCTTTGCTTGTTATATTTTCACTAATAACAGAAAAAATCATTTTTTTAGGTATTCAAATATTACTGTTTAATTCATAACGTTAAAAGGTAGTTTATAAAAGCAGATACTGAAAATGAGGGGGGGGCAAATTTTCAATTGGAAGATTTCTTTAATTCATATCATTTTTATAAAATAAAAGGACATTCCCTGCTTTTAAATGCTAAAATTATTTGGTTTTCACACCAATATTCAAGCAAATCTTGCAAAAACGAGGAATTTTCAGTATATTCTTGTCTACGATCTTTGATACCAAACGCTCAAAAAACCGCTGAAGTTTTTGATCTAATTTTTTGCATGAGTATTTAATAGGTCTATATACAACTTTCGGAACGTGCCTTTTTTTAATATTTAAAAAAAAGTGTAAAATCGACCTACCCTAATATGCACATATATACATATATATATATATATATATATATATATATATATATATATATATATATATATATAGAGAGAGAGAGAGAGAGAGAGAGAGATAGAAGAAAAAAGAGTGATAAATATGAGACGATTGTCCAAATTTATTTCAAATTTCAATTGTTCAATGCAAGGTGGATTCAGTAATAAACTAGTGTTTATTATTCTTTCTTTAAGCCAAGGCTTTTCAAAGATCGAGATCTTATCATCAGAGGAGAAATACAGATAGATAAGTTTGCTTTCGAAAAAAACAAAGTTCAAATATTTGAAAAATATGAAAATTATTTTTTTTAAAAATTATTATTAAAAAAACGCAGTGAATGAAAAGAAAAGTTCCGTAAAAAAGATATGCAGATTGTCTGGGTGGTAAATTACCGTTGAAAAAAAGTCCGATGAATTGTAGAACGTGAAAAAACTCTTTGCGTGGGAGCAGTGTGGAGAAAGTGCTCAAAATTACAAGTAAATCCAAAACGCACTTAAAAGGGATTGAAAAGAGAGAGATTGGCCATCTTTGATATACTTCTTGGACCAAAAAAGGCAGATGACATCTCGTTCAAGGTTTAAAACCAAATGAAACAAAAAAAACAAAATGGTAAAAGATTTGGGGTTAGGGGGAGGGAGGGTTTAAAGCGCGAGGGGTTATGAGGTACGGAATTGTTTAAATAGCCGCTGTATAAGTTGGGAAGAAATAGAAAGGAAGAAAGGAAAAAAGAGAAAAGAGTTGAATATGGGGATGAAGTTAAAGTGACAGGGTGGTTGAGGGTGTGGACGGGCGATAGTCAAGGTTAGGATATAGGTTTTGGAGGGTGGGATTAATCTGAAGCGGGATGGGAGTATAGAGATTGCCGATTGCCGATTCTAAAAATAGAATTCCAATGAGTGAGCTTCTAACATTTCAGAGGTAACAAGTAAGGCAGCTAAAAGAAAATTAAATTGTAGTTACTAGTTAGGGTTTCTGGGGGTTTAAAAAGGGTTAAAATAGAATTACTTAAAAGCATGGTAAAATAAATAGAGGTATGTGAGACCGTGAATGATTAAAATTTAAAAATTAAAAATTAAAATTTAAAAGGAGCTAGAGAATAGTTAATTAAAAAAAATTATTTTAAAACCAAATTAAGAGTTAGATGAATAATTAGAAGGGACATAAAATGACAAAAGGAGAAAAAGGGAGAAAATAAATTACGGAAAAGAGTTAGTAATATTAAAGATCAAGCCTGTCCTACTCAGTTATATGTAAATTTAGGAGAGGGGAACAGTATAATAGATAAGGATAGATTGTTTGAAACAATTTGTTTCGATTATAAGTAATAGGGGGTGGAATTGAGTTAGTTGAATTAAAACTTAAGTACAGTGTCAGTGTTATAATCTATAGTTTAAATGGTAAGTGAGCAGTAACAGGGTAACAATTAACAATTACAGTTTAAAATTAAATTAGATTTATAAGGGAAGTTTGCAAGGGGTTTCCATAAATATGATTAGAGGGGATGGGGGTAATTGCTCTATCTCGTATATTGAGCTAATCCTCTTCACAATAGGTTCCATCTACTAAAAGTTTTACTTTGGTTTATTTTTGATCCTATATATACATATATATATATATATATATATATATATATATATATATATATATTTATATATATATATATATATATATATATATATATATATATATATATACATATACATGTGCATATATATAAACATATATATGGCACATATACATGTATACTAAAATATACGCATATATCCATTCATAGATATACATATTCATGCACATATCTATATATATACATATACACATATATGTATCCGGATATATCTATATATAGATATACATATGTATACATATATCTCTATATACCTATAACTATATATATATATATATATATATATATATATATATATATATATATACATATCTCCATATATATATACACATATATATATACATATATATTCATATATATACACACACTCATAATTATATATATACATAGACATATATATATACGTAGGTTATATATATATACATATATATACTTATGTAATATATATAGATGCCTATCTATCTATATATATATACATATGTATTTATATATATACATGTATATATAAATATATACATCTATATACATATTACTATATATACTCATATACACATATTATTTTATCTGTATATATTCACATACGTATATATATGCATATACATATATATATATGTATATATATTACTATATATGTATATATTCATACATTTGTATAACTATACATACATATATATATATATATACAAATACATATGACTAACAATATATATACATATATATATACATATCCATATATATACATAAAAATACATACAAATATATATATATACATATGTATATACATATACATATATATAACTATATATATATACATATACATATATAAATATACATGTGTATAACTATATATATATATATACATATGCAATATATATATACATATATATATACATATACATGTGTATAACTATATATATATACATATACGAATATGCATATGCATATACATGTGAATAAATATATATGTATATATATGCATAAGCAATATATATATATATATCTACATACAAATATATTCATATATATACATATATCTACATATATATACATATATATATATATACATACACGTATACATATACACATATATATATACATATACACATATATATATACACATATACATATATACATATATATACATACACATATACATATATATACATACACATATATATATACACATATATATAGATATACACATATATATACATATATATGTACATATATTTGTATACATATATACATATATATACATATATATACATGTACATATATACATATATATTTATTCATAAAAATATGCATATGTCTATATACATATACATATATATCTGTACATATACAAATATATACACATGTACATATATGTACACATATACATATATATACATATACATATACATACACATATATATATATACATATATATACATATAAATATAAATATATAGAGATACATATACAGATATATATAGAAATATATATATATACATGTATATAGATAAACATATACATATATAAATATGTATACAAATATATAAATATATACACATATACATAAATACAAAAATGTATTCATATCCATATACATATAAAAATATATATACATATATACATGAATATATATAAATATATAAATAAATATGTATACATATATATTTTATACATGAATATATATACACCTACATACATATATTTATAAATATATATAAATATACATATATATTTATAAAAATACATATACATACATATATAAATTTATACATATACATATACATAAATACATATACAGATCTATATACATAAATACATATACATATACATATATATATACATATTTATTTATATACATATATATATACATATATATAAATACATATATATGTGTATGTACATATATATTTCTATATGTGTATCTATATGTATATGTATTTGTATATATAAATACAAATACATGTACATATCGATACACATATAGTAATATGTATGTATATACACATACATATACATATATATATATATATATATATATTTATATATATATATAAATACATATACATATTGATATACACGTAAGAATATATATATATACACATACATATATAAATAAACGTATATATATACATGAATATATATATACATATACATATATGTACATATATATATATATATGTATCAAATACATATATACATATGCATATATGTACATATATATACATATATATCCATATATATAAATATATATACATATAGATATATATAAATATATATATACATATATATACGCATACATATAGATATATATATATAAATATATATACATATACATACATATACATACATATAGATATATATATAAATTTATATACATATACATATATATACATATGCATATATGTATAAATATTTACACACATAGATATATATATACATATATGTGATAAATATATGTAGATATATATTATACTATATACTATATACATGTACATATATATAAAAGCATATATATACATACACTTATATTTAAATATACACATATATATATACATATATATACATATATTTATATACGTATATCCATTTATAACATAGACATGTATATGTCAATATATATACATATATATAACCATATATACATATAGATATATATATGTAAATATATATACATATATATAAATATATAAACATATACATATATATACGTATACACATATATATATATATAAATATATAAATATACATACACATATATATATATATATACATATACACATATATGTAAATATATTTACATATATATATATGAATATATATACATATACATATATATATACATATATATAATAATGTATATATGTATGTATAAACATATATATATTAATATATATACATATACATGTATAGAGATATATATTCATATACATATATGTATATAAATACATACACACACATATATATATACATATACTGATATATATTAATACATATACAGATATATATGAAAATATATATACATATGCATATCTCTAAATATATATATATATACATATATACATATAAATATATTTTCATATACATATATATATAAATATATATAGATATACATATATACTATAAATATTAATATAGACATTATCTATATATACATACACATATACAACATATATATGTAAATATATATATACATATATGTATACATAAACATATACATATATTTTAAAATATATACATATACATATATATAAATATGTATACATATACATATACATATATATAAATATATACATGTACATAATATATATAAATATATATATACACATACATATATATATATATAAATATATATATACACGTACATATATATATAAATATATATACACGCACATATATATATGAATATATATACATATATATGTATTTATATAAATATATATATACACTGATATGCATTTATATAAATATATATATATATACAAATATATATACATATATATATATTAATATATATATATATATATCCCCATATACATATATATATATAAATATATATTTTTACATATATGTATATATCTACATATAAATATATATAAATAAAATGGAAATTATAGTTTGCTTGAAGCATTGCTGGAAGTATAAGAGTAAGTTATAAATCCGAGGAAGGAGCAATGTTAAATATACACTGGAAGGTGGAAAAGATGAACAAAAATAAATTAGAAAAGTAAATAAAAATGGAATCTCAAATCAATTTATTAATCTTGTGCACTAATTTACACAATTATATATAATAAATAAAACATTAAAAAAAAATTAAGAAGAACTAAGAAAAACATAAATAACAAACAAGAATGGAGTAATATATACTTTATATATATGTATATAGTCTTTATATATATATATATATATATATATATATATATATATATATATATATATATATTTATTTATAATACTTAAATAAAAAAAATAAAATTTAATTGAAAAAAATAAAAATTAAAAAAATTAAATAAACTAGTTTTAGGAATTTTATAAATTTTAAAATAAATAGGAATTGAGAAATGTGCTATATATATTTATGTATATATTGTAGATCTCTTATCCCCCCATCCGTCTTTTCATGTGTGTCTTCTTACTCTCGTTACTATAAATTTACCTTTGGTGTTTTCAGTTTTAAGTAATTTTTTAAGTTAATCTCTACCAGATTCTGGATTTCAAAGGATTTCAAAGTTACCTCCCTTGACTGTTCGTATTCCTTTAACGGAATTCATCAAATTTAAAATTTTAGAATTAAGGTTGTATTAAAAGAAGAAAAATATTAAAGAAGAAAAATTAAAAAGTTTCTTCCTACACGTATTTCACTACCAAGCAGGTCCTTGTTTGGCAGATCATCAGGGGAATTAAGTACCTGGAGTAAGGGTTTCCACAGCTGACAATACACAATTGGGGGTTGCGTTAATTGAAGGCGCATAAGAAGAGGACAGAAAAAATAAAAATACAAAATACAAAAAAAATGAAAAAAATAAAAAAGTCTTAAAAAGGATGCTTGTAGTGAAACACGTGTAGGAAAAACTCTTTAATTTGGATATATATGATAAATAAATAAACTTTGAAAGAAAAAGTATGTTGTGGTGATGAATGATTTCCTGAATGGAATGGTTTGGTAACTCTCTAAAAAATCACATATAAATGATCTGTACTCTATAATCGAGTATCATCGAGCTTATTTTTATTGGCCTAATCCCGGTCTTCATAGAATAAAAAATCTTCTAAGTGAAAAAACTAAATCTCTTCCTCTCTCTCTCTCTCTCTCTCTCTCTCTCTCTCTCTCACTATATATATATATATATATATATATATATATATATATATATATATGCATCCCCCTTGTTCTAAAAAATACATATGGGTCCTCTATCATGGAACATTTAATTAAAACCCTGACGTGTGCAATGAATTTCGGCATTGACTCTGTTACTATCTTGAGTCGTGCACAGTCGATATTCCATCTGAAAGTCGCAGAGACGAGTTTTGTTCGTTTGAAAAAACCCTCCCTCTGTTAACAGAAGGAGTGTCTGATAGGACACATCCCTCATTGTATATGTAGCATAACGTTGTTTTTTTTTATTTTAAATATATAGTTATTTTCTGTATTGTCAAAAAAGTTATGAAATTATATATAATCATCCTTTTATTTCTCATGTCTCTGAGCAAATTGGAGTCATCGTGTTTTGCATTCGAACTCTTCATATATAGAGCCCACCATCAATAACTATATATTTTCTTTTGTTGCCTCTCCATGAGGGTAGAGTTAGACACAAGGTCGGTATTTAATGTTGGGAAAATTCATCTCCTTGGTATAGAAGGATTTTTCCGTCACTGATGGAAGACAGAAATATGACGCGTAGTATCAGAACAGATACTACACTTTGTTCCTAGCAAAAAGGTAAATAAAAGAAATGTTCCTTTGTTTGTAACTTTATTGATACTTAAGAATTTTTCCTATTTCAAGTGTCAATCGGACGCGGGAATCGTATATTCTTATCGCATTGTTCAACGTAAAGTACGAATTTGAGCTGTCATTACTTACGTGCCGCTGCAGGTGTATGTCGAAGTTTGCCGGCAAGTTCCTGGCAGATTAGCAGAGAGCACGAAGAGCACACGAAGCTTTAATAAATGGTTGAATAAACATTATGTGTTCTGTTGCATAAAAACTAACTCTACTCTTTGTTTCTATCTTGCAGTTTCATTTTTCCATGTTACATGTATTAAGTTAAAATAAGATTATATAGTTACTTACGGCGGACCTTGTATATAAAGTTCAAAATAGGATTAAAGATAAGATCAAGGTGCCCTTATGATATTACTATGCACAGGCTATATATTTTACGTGAAGCAATTGCCTACTGAGGCTGTAATAATAAAACTGTCATTAAAATGAATGTAACTTAATTCCATTCTGAAAATCCAGGAAGTAGTGTAATGCACACACGTGTGTGTGTGTGTGTGTGTATTAAAATATGCTTTCGATTGTCAGAACGGAATTATGTCACCTTCATATTAATGAATGATTTATTATCAAGCCCTCAGTAGGCAATTGCTTCATGTGAAGAATATAGCCTGTGCATAGCAATATTATGCGAGTACAGTAGCCTCATCTTTAAACAAATTATCAAGTCTTAAGTAAGAAAGTATATTTTTCATGTTGGCATCCTTCATCGGAAAAGTAGTGTTGCTTGACGATATTTATTTTGTTTTACTTAAAACAAAAATCATTACACTGTTATGAATGCATTTAGATAAATATTTAGTCTAATTTATTTATAAGTGAGCACGTGTTAAATTATGTTCAACCGAGCATTAATTTGGTCTATGCGATTTCATTTATGCTACTTAATGCGAGTTCCAGGTCTAATCTGCATAGGCGACCACAATATGGGCGAGGAACGTTTAATGGCAAGCTTTCTACTTGAACTCCGACAAATGGTGCTTCTAAAATTCAGCACTATCTTCGAGTTTCGAAAATCTAAGACATGTGACCGATAATGCATCTAGAGTTCATAGTCTGATTTTGAAATCTATCTCATTATTGTTACATGTGTTGCTGAGTCTGTCATTACAGCGGAGCAAGAGTTGAACTCGCGATCATTTTTGTGGAAATCGCTCTCCAACAAAAAAGCTGGTTTTATAGTTGACTCTTTTGAATATGGATCAAGCTGCTGTACAACAAGTGCATCTTACGTTCGACTATTTTTTCACCATTGTATATAGCTGACCGACGTCGTGTCCTTGACGCGTTCTAAGTGGTCTTCTCAATAGATAGTAGCTTTGTTCTGTAGTAGCAAGAGAAGCAGAAGGATTAGTAGTAGTGGCAGTAATAGTCGTCCTGGAGATGTTCATCTTTATTCTCTTTGTGACTCTAATAATGGAAGCACTTAAAAAGAACACGACCCCCTTATTTGCTCTGGGCTGCATCTTAGTTTTTGTTTCGGTTTTACATTGTCTCGTCTTCTCGGCAATCCCCTATAGCGGTAGTAGAGGAGCCTCGAAAAAAGACGTCAGTTCGCTTTGACATCAAATACCAAACAGGCGGAAACTATCTCGCCAACTTAACCACGTCGTTTTATAACACGATTCCCCGTCCTGTACATGTCAGCTTAATCTCTAACTGAACCTCTAATAACCCTTGAACACACTTAATTGCACACATAACTAAATATTGCTATAACTCTATGGTAGATAATTTGTAACTTCATAGCACTGGTACGTGTGAAACTGTCCTGAATCTCATGTTTATGATGCGTCCAATGTGTAGCGATGTCGCGTCTCTGAAACGTTTATAATCCCATTATAAAAATTACAGCTAGCACTCTGCGTCGTCTCAACTTACTCTCACGGACAGATAAACCTTCTTTTCAATGCAGGTTTGCTCATTTTAAATAGAGTGACAAATTCAAAAGATCGGAGAGACATACATTAGGAGGTGGGTTACTGCGTTATATATACATACAGAGATATACTTAGGCTGCAATGCTAGTCAAGTTCGCATTGTGCTCCTAGTCTAGAGTATCGGAGGCGAGCAGCTTTTTTTGTAACTGCCTCGGTAGACTGGAAAGAGACCATGAATAATGTTTCCAGAAATTGGGTTATATTCTTAACTTCCGTTTACCCGCTGAGGTCATTATTTGACATCTGATCCATCAATCAGTCTCCGCTCGGTCGTGGGTTGTTGTTATTTTACAAATGCAGCACGAAAATAACTGATCCAGAAACGATACATATCTGCGATAACTACGTTCCGCGTTATACTATTACTATGGATAAGCACCGGACCTAATATCATTTCAGGCTGAAAAATATAGAATTTACATTAAGATCAACCATGAACCGCATATTAGTTTCGGGGGTACTCAATTGTTAACATAGAACGTTTGGTTTGAGTACACGTGAGGTCGTGGCGATGTTCTAGTAATGTTTCAATAAACTATATTGCCTGGCGACAATTATCTCCTATCTTGTCGCCATTTGTTACGCTGGATGATAACCGCTGTTATCGGTTAAATAACTGTTGTAGACCCGTGCTAGGGGTCACAAAGATAACAACCACAAATTGTGACAGGTTAAAATATACAATGTATTTATTCATAGCAATACAGTAACGCCACTAAATGTGGTAGGAGATGACCGGATTCCTACCATGCGGTAAAACATGAATAGGAATGTCCTCTGTTTGAGTCTTTGCAACCATGGTATTTATTATAGATGGTTGCTTCCATTAGTTCTTCAGTAGGGGTTATTTGTACCCCACAACACCCCCCTCCCGAGCTTTTCATTCCCCTGGAATGATCGTATAGCTCTTTTTCCTGGGATTGATCTCTATGGGATCGATCCTTTTTCTTTTTCTGGAAGACCGGCGTTGTTCGGCTGCTGGTGGTGTTACCAGGTCGAACGTGTCATATATATGGTCCATTACTTCTTGTTCAACAGGAGGTTGTCTGTCGTCATCAGTGACACGTTTCCGAATTTGGTTCAAATGCTTCTTGTGAGTAAATTTTGGACCTTCGATTATGTAAACCATCCGCCCGATCCTCTGCTTGACCTTTCCTAGTTCCCACATCATACTATTATTTTTGTGTACCTGGAAAAATACCTTTTCCCCAGGTAAATACCTCTTTTTAGGAACTGTAGTATTCGGCGGTTTTACCTGTTTAGGCAAAAGTTTCAGGAAGACCGGCCTAATTTTCCTCGCAAACATTAACTCTGCCAGCGACATCTTTGATGGAGCGCTTTCATTTGGTGTAATTCGGTACACCTGTAAAAACTGTTGTAACGCCTTTCCTGCGGGCGTTCCTTTAGCTTTTTTCAGGGCTCTTTTTAGCGTGTCCACGAACCTCTCTGCCTGACCGTTCGATCGAGGATGATAGGTTGGCGTTGTTATATGGTTGACCTGGAAATCCTCGCAGAAACTTTTAAAATCTGCTGACGTGAATTGCGTGCCATTGTCCGACACCAAACAATCGACCACACCAAACCTAACATACCATTCGTGAAGAGCACTGATTGTAAAATCCGTCGTTGGACTCTTGCATCTAAATACCTCAGGCCATTTTGAAAAGCTATCAACAACTATTAAGTAATAGTTTCCCTCCAATGGATCTGCAAAGTCCACGTGTATCCTTGACCATGGATGGTCAGCTTTAGGCCACGGGCTAAATTGTATTGGGGGCGCTTTTGCAGCCAATGCACATCCCTTACACGACTTTACCATGTCTTCCATATCAGTGTCCATTCTCTTCCAGTAAACGTAGGACCTCGTGAGGCTCTTCATTCTAGTAGCCCCAGCGTGCCCCGTATGAAAATCCTTTAAAAAAATTTTCCTCAGCGTGGCTGGGATTACCACCCTTTCTCGGTACAACAGTACCTCATTGCACATAGAATAAACTTCAGCCGCCGATTCATCTGATTGCATTTTTTGTTTCGTTTCTTTGATGAAACTATCTTCTTCAGCCTCCCTTATTATATCTTTCAAAGTCACTGGTAATTCCCTGATCGTATTGCACAGTATTTGTGTATAGTCCTTTTCACTTTGTAGTGACGCTATTACTGTGTCCTCCAGCGGTTCCCTTGATTTCGGGATTAATCGCGACAATCCGTCAGCGTGACCTAACTTCGCAGATGCAAGAAATTCCATACTGAAATCGTAATTTAGCAGGATGGTCGCCCATCTTTGCAGTATGTTGGCTGAGTAAGTTGGTATCCCTTTTTTTGAACCGAAAATGGTTATAGGCGGCTTGTGATCAGTTTGTAGTTTGAATTTTCGTTATTTAGTTTTTTGTCGAATGATCCCGTTACTTTCTTGAGTAATCCTGGTAGCCAGTATTCGTGACTGGTATAAAATCAAAATCCTCACGTATGTTCTTTACTAAATTTCTCGTCGCCAGTGTGATAGACTCGTGCTAGGGGTCACAAAGATAACAACCACAAATTGTGACAGGTTAAAATATACAATGTATTTATTCATAGCAATACAGTAACGCCACTAAATGTGGTAGGAGATGACCGGATTCCTACCATGCGGTAAAACATGAATAGGAATGTCCTCTGTTTGAGTCTTTGCAACCATAGTATTTATTATAGATGGTTGCTTCCATTAGTTCTTCAGTAGGGGTGATTTGTACCCCACAACAATAACATACTTAAAATGGTCAATGAACGAAGTATGAAATTCGTGAAGGACATTTACAGGCTGGAAAATTACTTAGTAGCCGCTCGATGCGAAATTATAACGTCTGTGGTAAGGAGGATCGTTTGTTCATCTCCCAAACTGTCATGGTCGACCTCATTCAAAGGGCAGATAACTTTTATATTTTGGTGCAAGAGAAATAACTCGTCTTTTCTATATTATTTTAAGCTGAGCGCCTAACACATACGCTATCAAACTCTTATCGTAATGATGCGAATCATTGTAACTAAGCAATTATTCACTGCTGAACAAATTCAATAACTTTAACAATATACCATATTTTAAACTAGACAAATATTGTTTTAAATATATTTTTCCCTATTATTATATCCTAGTATGGTTGCGAGGTAGCAAATATTTACAGTAACCTAAATTCCAGCGAATCAAAGAAGGCGATTTCTGATTAAAATGATTATATATATATATATATATATATATATATATATATATATATATATATATATATATATATATATATATATATGATAATTTTATTTACACAGACATGTACAAAATCTGCGACACTGGCATGTCGGTGTTATCGATCAACAGTTACTATAAACTGAGATCTCATCAGGCAGAGTTAGAATCCGATCTTAACCTCAGATCATATTTGGAGAGAATGAAGTGGAGGGATAGAGAAAGAGAAGAAGAAGGAAAGAAATTTAACATTTCAAAAATTAAGGCCGTTAAAAAATTAAAAATTAAAAATTAAAAAATCTAAAAAATCTAAAAAAACAAAAACAAAAAACAAAAAAATCTAAAATCTAGAATCTGAAACAAACAGGGCAAATAAATAAATAAATAAATAAATAAAAATATAAGGTGGAAAGAGGAACAAATAATGATGAGGGGAGAGGTGGTGGGAAGGTAGACACATAGAGGAATAGAAGGAGAAAGAGAGAGCGTCTGTTGATTATTATTATTATCATACCCACTGTCATCAAAACCCACACTCGACCTTGTAGAGGTAAATAAAATACTATGTCCTTTGAATAAGTCAATGATGTGTAAGATCATGATGAGGTCGTCTGCTTCTGGGATAGCGAAATCAAGGAGTATCAGCTGCTTGTCTCTATTCACTTGCTTATCAGCAAGGACAGAGTGTGACACAAAGTCGATTTTTGATGTGAGTAAAACCCAGCTCTCAAAAAGGTCTCTCTGTATGTAGACAAAGTAAAAATTGCCTCAGTCTAGAAGTATTTATCCTTTACTGACAGAGAACAGAAAAGATGAAGTCTAGTATCAGAATAGATACTACACTGTTCCTAGCCAAAAGGCCAAGGAGAGTCCTGGGTGTCTGCTTGTTAATTGAGTGAAGTAGATGGACACGTGTTGTCGACGACTTTTATGTTATGCAGCTGTGTTTCAAGTCGAAGGTAAAAGGGAATTGAAATTGAATTTCGTTTGAAACAATCCCCTTTTTGATGATGCTTTAAATTATTAATGTTTTCAAATATTCATGAAGACAAACGAGAATGAGGAAGGGTCGGCAACGAGGAAGGGCCGACAACGAGGAAGGGCCGGCAACGAGGAAGGACCGGCAACAAGGAAGGGCCGGCAACGAGGAAGGGCCGGCAACGAGGAAGGACCGGCAACAAGGAAGGGCCGGCAACGGGAAAGGGCCGGCTACGAGGAAGGGTCGGCAATGAGGAAGGGCCGGCAACGAGGAAGGACCGGCAACGAGGAAGGGCCGGCAACGAGGAAGGACCGGCAACGAGGAAGGACCGACAACAGGAAAGGGCCGGCTACGAGGAAGGGTCGGCAATGAGGAAGGGCCGGCAACGAGGAAGGACCGGCAACGTCGAGGAAGAGTCGAGGAAATTAACGAACAACAAATGAAAAAGGTAGATAGAAAGACACAAAGAAACCAAGCAACAGAACTACGAGACAAGTGTAGTATCTGTTCTGATACGAAACTGCATCATTTGTATTCTCGGTCAGTAAAGGAGAAATCCGTCTCGACTGAGGCAATTTTTATTTTTGTCTTAATACAGAGCGCTTCTTTTTGTGAAGTTGGATTTTTCCTAGATTAAAAAACACGACCTTTTGTCTAACTCTGCTCTGGTGGGGAGGGAAGTAAATAGGGGCTGAACGAAGCAAGGAAGATAAAGAAAGGATCGACGAAATAAAGAAAATAAAAATAAATGGCACAGTCCTCCACCCGATAAAAGAAAGAGGCAGAACAAAGAAAGTCAATCGTTTTGAGGTAATTGACGTCAGTAAGAATTGCGGGAGGGGAGTATAGGGGGAATAACATCGTGGAAGATACATGGAAGAGAGAAGAGGTGGGAGGGAAAGCGACGGTTTTAGAAAATCATTCATTCTTCATGAATGGAAAGCGCGTTTCCTCCGCCGCCACTCCCGCTGTTCATACTGCTGCTGCTGCTTCTACTACAAAAGCTCGACGTCACACGAACGTCAACAAACGGTCGAAAATCCATAAAAGGAATGAACACGTTGTCGATACTAAAATCATACAGTGAAACAGACGTTCGGCTAATATTAGAGTAAAGTATAATTCTGTTCGGTTTCAGTAAGCTACTCTCCCAGGCATTGCCCCCGAGAGGAGGATTGGTTTCTGTTCGATCGCCTGAGTTGCCCTACCGGTGAATACTGATACAGGCTTTTTTAAATAACCACCCAGAGTAACCTCTTTCTATGAGAAAGGGATTTTCCACATGAAAAACCGACCTCGTATCGCATCCGCTCCCCGTGGAAGGACTAAGGTAAATATTACGCAGGTGACTGTGGTTAAGTGGATAACGACACGGACTGAAGACCTGGCTGGGACAAGTTCGAATCCAGTCGGTTCCATAGTATAACTTTCACTTAGGGATGTTGGCAACTTTCACGTGAACCCTCTGGCAGGAATACCAACAACAGAATCAAACCGATTAACGAATTTACTTTATGTTTACCGTGATAGAAAACTGGTTCAATTAAATACAACACAACGAAGAACGAAAACTTGTTTGACATAACAATAATAAACGTCATTTTAAAAAAAGTGACACGTAAAACTGAAAAAAAAACAATGGCTAAACAGAAACTATTGCACGAGCGTTATCTTATGCAAAAAGTCAGAATGCCCCTTATTTCTTTGACCGATGTAGCTTCATAAAGCAGCATACACAATCCTGCTTCATGTTTTAGTCACTTATGAGTACGTGCTTCAAGCGACAAACTAGTTTCGTTCAAATTCACCAGTGTTTACATTTGAACTGGTCAGCCTTTCTCAGTTTACTCATTCTGCGACTCAGAACACCATAAAAGAAATGCGTTTTTCCCCCAGTATAAAACCGTCTATCAACCCAGTGCGCATTACTTTTTACGCCTAACAGCAATTAAGCATCTTCTCAGAGTTATGTTTTCAGGGTAAAAAGTAATCAAATATCCACAAACTTACTTCCTATAACGTTTTCAGAATATATTTAATAATTAACCATTACGGACAATTGTCACTATTATGTGCTTATGTTTTTTATTTGCTTCATGAGAGAGGAAAAGTGCATATTCATTGTAGTAGCAGCACACACCTGTTCGTACAAGCAAAATAATAATTATCATCGGTCAGTTACCATAGCAACGCAGACACCCGTGTCTTTTACTTCATTTTTTTCTCATGACTACTGCTTAGACAAATTACTTTACTTAAAAAATACATATAGAATAGTACCTTACAGTGTTTATTCATTTTGTTACATTTAATTTCAATTTATTTTACATATTAATCTAAATTTAATTTAGATATCAAATATTTAATTCATGAGCCGGTTGTTTCACACAATATTTGTCTTCTCTTTTAATTAAACAATGATCTTTAAAATCAGAAAAATGTATTCACTTTCAAATACTCTTATTTCTATCTATTAATTACCTCTATGCTAGTATGTGTGTATAAACACAATTATTTAAATCCACCCAAATAATAATTATTCTTACGTAAGTTGCTATCCGTAGTTATGAAATAGTAGGAACGTTTAACTTTTCATTATTATTGATAAACGTAATACTTACAGAACACTACAATCAATAGTTATAGATAATTAAGAAATCGAGTAAAAAGTAGTATGTAGCATTCAGGAGTGGGGTATAAGTTTCTTGGGTTCTTAAAATTTCCCGGGCAATGCCCGTGCACGGCTCCGTTAGTACCAAATACCTTGGTGAATGTAAATCCAAAAAATAGTTAGAACTTAACTTGAATGTATAATGTATAAAATTTATTGAACAATAAAGCACGAAGAAAACTTAAAGCAAATCCATAGTGCAATCGCGAGGAAAATTATAAAGAGATAACGAGAGTTAATTTTGTTTCATTAAACCTGTTTAGTTCAAATATAGCCACACAGATCAGTCTGGAGAAAACCGTAACATCTGTCTGGTAATGACTAATATATATATATATATATATATATATATATATATATATATATATATATATATATATATATATATATATATATATAATTAATTTAGATACTGTATATTACATATTTCAGCAATATACCGCGGTTTCATCCAAAAGGGCAGATTTAGACATCTTTAGTCATTTAGTTTTTGGATGAAACCGCGGTACATTACTGAAATATGTAATATACAGTATCTAAATAAATTATATTAGCTCTCTTATATGATCGAGCACTTTGTTTGATTTCTTTTCATATACAACCTGACACTATATATATATATATATATATATATATATATATATATATATATATAGTATCAAAATGTATTTATAGCAAGTAAGCTACATGGAGGCGTCCATGATTCATCCCCACAGAGAATCGTCAGGCTCATTACTACTACTACTGAGCTCTACCCACGTATTGAGAACTGTAAGAGTAAATACTGAAATTCTATACACTGCATATTATATCATTATATGCGTACACACAGGAAATCATAATTGTATATATATATATATATAATTATTTTGTTAATAAATATTACTTTTAATATCGACATACATATGTGATATATTCACTAATAATAATCAGTGTTCCGCCGGTAAAATTATTCGAACCCCGAGCCACGAACCTTATGGTGTTATTAATGCGGATACCTTTACAACAGTACCAATGGGGGGGGGTGAGAAATTAACCTCATTTATATTTCACGAACATAGCAAGCCTCAAGTGTGTTCCATCTCTAAGGGAAATAACTTCGCATTATTGGTTAGATAGAAACTTTTCATTTTTCTCTCAATGTGCTCGCCCTTTTATTAGAGCTGACATAATTGCTTATTATTTTTAATAAATATCATATTTAATATTCAAGAGACATATTTTGTGTTCACTAACAATCATTAGTGTGGATGTATACAACTGTTTAGCCTGGCATATTATTCGAACCTAAGACCACAGTAACCATTTACCGTCATGGCCTGACATTTCAATCAATGCGGTCACCGTGACAAGCGTAGGCAGTGGCGATAAATACAATATGCATTACTGTAATAAATGAGTTAAATCACAATAAATAAATATATAATTCGTCATTGTTTAACCATTTTTGAGAAACCGAAAGAATTTAGCCTGGTGAGTCATTGAAAGCGAAATACAAAACATTTAGTATAAATATGGTTTCATGATATATATATATATATATATATATATATATATATATATATATATATAACATCATAAACAGCTTCCATTAAAACCATGTCGTCATATTTTCGTATTTGTTCATGTAATGAAACAGCAGTTTCTGATAGCACCTGGTCTGCTTTATATTTTTATCTTTTGATACTTTATTGGATTCACCTTCAAACATAAATATTCGCTACGTTGACTCCATGTTTGATCTTTCATGGCATTTAGGGTTGATATAAGTTGGCATAAGATAACATCTGGGGACGTGTCAATTCTATCTACATGCCAAGTCAACGATAAAATGGTCGTTCGGTTATACGTTCAAGCATTGCGAATTCGAATTGGTTCTTTAACGAAGTGCATTTATTTCGAAATTTTTTTTCGAAATTATTTGCCCGCCAGTGCGCGAACGTTTAGTTTAGCCAACAATCTATCCCTTAGATATATTGTTGTTCATGGTGCTGACCTCCACTTTCTAAGATTGATGCTTGTTCAGAGTGTCGTTCCTATAGCAGTAATTGTGAATCTCTTTTCTTAATGTATCGCGACTCATCAAGTCAAAAAGCCACTCCAGTATAAGGGTTAATACATAGAAATAGTAATCTGTTTTTATGACTTATGAAGGCACGAAGGCCACTCGAGGATAAGAGTTAATGAGAGTGTCAGTTGGCGATGAACAACACCTTTGAGAAAATTGTATTAAATGGTCAGAATTTGATTAAGTTCGACAAGAATTTGTTAACATTAGACTTAAAAACGACCATGTTGTAGTCGGTTTGGAAGCAGCCACGCGGTATCGTATTCCGCAAATAGGAAGTTCTTGGAAAAAACTTTATTCATGATAAGTTCCATTTAGTTTTGTACAGAGGAGACAAGAAAATGATTTGCAGTGGTTGTAGCTAGACGAGGCTTTGCTCTGAATGTTTAACAGAGAAACTAGATATTGGAACGCAGTCAAGAACCTACCATGAAAATATCGATAGAACAAGGAAAGGCTAGAAGCATCTCTTCTGTGTGAAATAAGCTGCAGATAAGAGAAGAGATCATCCCCTACAAAATCTCGAAGTCAATGTTGTACTCTGTCAAGGCAAGAGAGAATTCTATGGCCTGCACTTGCCTCAGATATAGCAACAATACTCCATCTTAGCACGTATCTGGTTCTTGTACATGCAAATATTTGTGTCGGGAGAGAAGTACTTTCTTAAGCGGTACAAAGATCTGACCATTTTTTAGGCGATCTTAGCAATAAATTTGATGTAAGTCTTCCATTTTAGGTCTGGGGTAAATGTTAGGTTGCTCTCCCAAGGCTGGATTCATTCATTTCAACTCGAGAAAAGTAATCTGATAAAAGAGGAGAAGCTTGGTTTTACAGGAATTTAGAATTATTGCTGGAATGGACCATGTTCTAATTCTATCGGAACAATTCTTAAGAGGAATCTGTTATCATTAGGTTTTAAGAACACCTTGTTGTCATCTGAAGGGAAACAGTTCCGTGGTAATGTGGTCCACATATTAGAAGCCGTTAAAAATTAGCTTCGTTCGTGGACATTCCGCGTGGTCCTAGGCCTACGGGGGAGGAAAGGAAATATTTTATCATCGTGGTAGAAAACGAGTTTTTGCTATGAATGTCTTAAAGAGACGAACCAGAGATGTGAGCACACTCGAGCAGCTTCCATGAAAATAACAATAGAGTAGATGAAGATAAGCATCATCTTTTCTGTTAGAAAGGGAATGTAAGGAAGAGAAGAGATCATCTCCCACTAAATGTCATAACTTTAGATGCGACAGAAGTACTCCATCTTAGGACGTATCTTACTATTGTAATGCTAGAGGATTGCATCATAAACTTTCTGGGCCGATAGAATGAATAAACTATTTTCCCAGTTGTCTCAGCAACAGATTTTGTGTAAGTCTCCCATTTAAGATCTCGATTGAAAATGATTACCCCATTATCCATCCCATAGTGTAGCAAGATTATATGTTTGTGGGTGAAAATAATGTAAAAAAACGATATTTTTTTACATAAGGTTAGAGTAAGCATAAAGTTAGAGCAGTGGAAATTTTCATTAGAAAAGTTAGAGTTGAAGCTACGTGTCGGGATATTGAGTCACAAACAGAACATCGGTACTGATATGTAGCGGATTAGCTAGTATGATATCTCTTATTTCAGGACCGCGGGAGATAGCGGTTCTGTTTTGGGACAGCAGGGTTGGAGGTATTAGGTATGTATATTGTATACTGGAGAAGACGAATAAAAACAATGGAAGCATTGTTAAACCTCAATAATTTAGTGCTGTCATATTTAATAACTTTTACAACCGCTGTTATTAAGGAGATGATGAAGTTAGAAGAGCGAGAAATACAGAGACGTCACTATCCACTGACAAACAACTTACTGTTCGATAGCGAAAGGAGTGTTTGGATCTAGGTGTTTGAATGACACCCTAGCTATAAGAGGTGACCTAAAAGCGGAAGTCGATGAAACCACGTACTTCCGGCCGAGGGGTTTTCTAGTCTCTTTCTGGTGAGCCCATAGGGGTGGTACAGTCGCCTACAATTTAGCTAGGTGTAACGAGACGAG
>OY744533.1:29672780-29687780 GCA_963556195.1 Sepiola atlantica | reverse complement strand
GCACAGGATATTATGGAAACCGCCAACACTGATCCTGCGTTTCTGAACACCGTGAGATGAGTCATGGGGGTACGGGAACGACCCAGAAACAAAAAGATAGTCGTCGCAATAGAAGCATCCCGAGTCTCCAATGCTAAAAAAGGGGCACACGATCGAAGCAAAATCAAAGTGATGCTGACTGTTTTTTTTATATCCGTGGAATTTTGCATCACGAATACGCGCCAGAAAGACAAAACGTGACAAAGAATCACTATCAAGATGTTATCCAGCGTCTCTGTGACGCAGTTAGGCGCAAAAGACCAGACAAGGCTCCGTCACACCCAATTAATCCACCATGTCTTGGCTAAACATGAGATTCAAGTTTTTAGCTTACCTCCCTACTCTCCAGATATGTCTCTTTGCGACTTCTGGATTTTTCGAAAATTGAGGACGCCACTTGAAGATTCCCGTTTTGAGAATAGAGAAGAGATAATATGGAACATGATGGCAGAGATGAACACCATTCCAAAAATATAACTTCCAGAGATGTTTCCGGCAGTGAATAGATCGGTGGGCTAAGTGTGTGCAAGCAAAAGAGACCTACTTTGAAGGAGATTAGGGTTCCAATTCGTTAGGTATTTGAAATACTTGTTCCTGCTTAAGGTCGGATACTTTTAGACAGGCCTCGTATATATACGTTAATTAATATATATATATATATATACGTTAATTGTATATATATATATATATATATATATATATATATATATACGTTAATTGATATATATATATACGTTAATTGAAATATATACGTTAATTGATATATATATATATATATATATGTATATATATACATTAATTGATATATATATATATACGTTAATTGATATATGTATATATATATACGTTAATTAATATATATATATATATATATATATATATATATATATATATATATATATATATATATATATATATATATATATTTATTAATATTAAATAAAGTGTTACAACAACATCCGGACCAAGGTTTCAGATCCGAGAAAATCGGACCTTCATCAGCGAAGTCGTATAGCTTAATGAGTGAGAACAACCGCCAGGAATTTCAAAATATTGCCTGTTGGAAAGATGGAACACTTTCAGATTTAAAATTGTCACGTGCATGGAATATACGTGGTCAGTTATCGAAAAGTTTCAGATCAAAACAACAGCGACGCTGTACATCGAAAAAGCAAGAAATTAAATGGGAATAACGTTAACTGTTGGACAGCTATACGACTCCGCTGATGAAGGTCCGATTTTCTCGGATCTGAAACTTTGGTCCGGATGTTGTTGTAACACTTTATTTAATATTAATAAATATCATGCTCTTATTAATTATCTAGTTAATTTTACTTTTACATTAATAATGTAGCACTCTGCTGGGAAAGTCTCCCACTTAAGAAATACGGTATATATATATATATATATATATATATATATATATATATATATATAAATATATATATATTTATATATCTATATATATATATATATATATATATATATATAGGTTAATTGATATATATATACATATATACGTTATTGATATATATATATATATATATATATATATATATATATATACGTTATTGATATATATATATATATATATATATATACGTTATTGATATATATATATATATATATATATATATATATATATATATATATATATATATATGTATTTACGCGTAAATGGGACATTCCATGGCATCTTATTTTTGGTGTCTCTGAATGCTTCTGCTAGGGAGGTTACTGTCTGGCTTCATTTTGGAATTGGCCTCTACATTTCACATCGTAACTTTAAACCAAACCTTATTATTCTCCATGATTTTCATCTGTTTGTGCTTCTGCCAATGCCCATCGTGACCATTACTTTAATCAGTATCGTCGGGATGTGTTTGAGACTTACAGACACTCATACAGAAGAGCTAGCAATTCCTGAAAGAGAGCAATCCTTAAGGCTCAGTCTAGCTATTCTATAAGGTTCCGAATCTCATCTCCAAGGCTTAGCTCTCGTGATCTGTGCAGAATCTACAATAGTATTATTAATAATAGCAAGTTGTCTATTCCTCTTCTATTTAAAGGTCTTCATGTTATTTAATCTTCTAAGGATAAAGTTGATCTCTTTGCTCTCTTTTTTGCTGACTATTCTTTTAATGATGATTCAGGTTCTGTTCTTCCTGATTTTCATTTGAAAACTGATCAGTCTCTTTTTTCAGTCATTATCACTCAAAAATGTTTCCTAGCATTCGTTCTGATCTTGACCAGTCTACATTTTCTGGTACTGATGTCGTTGTTCTTAGGCGTTGTGCTCCTGAACTTTCTTATATCCTCTCTAAATTATTCAATCTCTCTTTGTTTCAGTACTGTCTCTCTCTTGTTGGAATAGCTCTTCTGTTATCTCTATCTTTAAAAATGCCGGTGATCGGTATGACCCAACTAAGTACCGTTCTGTTAGTTTCTCTCTTTTATTAGCTAAGTTGTTCAAAGGTTGGTCAGCGGCACGCTTGTTCATTTTCTGGAAACTCTTGGCATCTTTAGTGATGTTCAGTATGACTTTCGTGGTTTGCATTCAACTACTGATTTTTTAACTGTTGATACTGAGCGGATCTGTCGGTTTATAGATAATTCAAGAGAAGGTAAGGCCATTATGTGTCACATTTCGAAGGCGTTTGACAGAGTGTGTCATTCTGGTCTACTATACAAACTTCAGGGTTATAGCATTGGTGGTGATGTTCTTGACATTATTAGGTGTTTTCTCTCTGATCAAAGCTTGCGAGTAACTTTGGACGGTGTCTCTTCATTTTCTTTTCCTATCTATTTTAGACCCAACATTGTCTTTCTCTATATAAATGATCTTCCAGAAAATATTGTTCAGAAATATAACATCTATGTTAATGATACCACTCTCTATTCTGGTGTTGTTTGTCGCATATCTTCTTCAGATCAATCGAAATATGCCGCTGATCCAGAAGTTGGCATGGGTTTAGTTGTGGATTGGGGTGCGAAATGGCTTGTTCCGTTTAATCGTTTTAAGACTCTGTTCGTGTCTTTCAATCGTAGGCGATCCTTTTCTTCCTGAGAGTCTCATGGATGGCTGAAATTTCTTGGTATTTCATTTTCATCAAATCTTTCTTGGAGTACATACATTAGATCCATTGCGTTTTCTGCTTCTCGTGAAGTATATTCTCTCTATCGCTCCAAACACTTTCTCACGGCTAAGGCTATTCTCCATCACTACCAATCTACTACCATACCATGTATGGAGTACTGTTGTCATATATAGGCTGGTGGATCTCTGTCCCATTTGAGGGTTGTTGATAAGATACAGAAACGTATCTGTAAGTTGATTGGCCGAACCCTTTCTTCTTCTCTGCACTCTTTCTCTCACAGACGTGATGTTGCTAGTATAGGTCTTTTCTATAAATACTATTGTTGAATGTGTTCTTTAGAATTATATGATATATTCCCTGCTTTTTTGTTTCAGATCGTTTGACTGTTGGTCTAGTGGTCTCAATGAATTCGCTGTTTTGATATCTCATTGTAATACAGCTTCATATTCCAGTAGCTTCTTTCAAAGAACTGCAGGCTTGTAAAACTCTCATCCTGCTGACTGTTTTTCTCCTACTTATATCCTTGTTATTTTCAATACTAAGACCAATAGGAATTTCCTGTCTTTGCAATAATCATTTTTATTTTTATTCGCTTCGTACATGAAGTGGCTTCATGCTTTGTCTGGAGCGATTTCCATGAAGAAATCTGATATATATATATATATATATATATATATATATATATATATATATATATATATATATATATACATACATACACGTTAATTTTATATATATATATATATATATATACATTAATATATATATATATATATACACGTTATTGGATCTATATACACACGTTATTAGATATATATAAATATATATATACACGTTAATATATATATTTATATGTATAGATAAGTATAGATATGCACACGTTAATATATATATATATATATCTATATGTATATATATATATATATATATATTTAAACACGGTAAAATATATATATATATACATATACAGTAATTGATATATATACACACGCATTAATTTATATATATATATATATATATATATATATATATATATATAGTATAAATTTGTATTTATACCAACATTATTGGTTACATATGTGCATACATGTTTCGGTTGCACTCTTCACAGAAAGTCAACCTCATCAGACCAAGGATTCCAGAGAATCTCTGGAATCCTTGGTCTGATGAGGTTGACTTTCTGTGAAGAGTGCAACCGAAACAAGTATGCCCATATGTAACCAATAATGTTGGTATAAATAAAAATGTATACTTATAAACAGCTCTACTTGATATTGAGCACTTTTTATTAACACTTGAGTTTCAACGCATTTACATCTACAGAAACTAATACAATACATATATAAACCATTATTTGATATATGTGTTTCAAATTGACGTGGCAGAAGTTTTAAGTAATTTTTATCTACATTGCATTACCTTCAAAGCAGAAGGCCAAGCATGAGAAAATGGTATCATCCAAACAGGACAGACACTACACTATTCAACTAAAAAAGGTAATCCATGGGAGGATTGCTCCTCAAAATGTAGGAGTTTATGTCTTGAAAGATGCTTTCATGACAACAGAACAGGTATGATTCAATTTTCGCCCCCCAAAATGAGGAGGTAATCCAGAGAGGATGTATTCATGACAATAGAACAGACACTACACTACTCGTCCCCCCCCCAATAAAAAACACTAGAAGTTAATCCTTAGGAGGATTGTCTCATGGCAACGGTACTGACAATACACTCCAATCAAAAGAGGGGGTAATATCTGAGAAGACAGCTAAATCATAGCAGAACACTAACCCTCCACCCCCGAAAAGAAGGAGGTAATACCTGGGAGGATAGTATAATGATGAAAGAACACATGTGCAAACTATTAGTGACCAGGCGACAGACAAAAAAAGCAATATCTCTATTATAATATATATTTTCTCTCATCCGATACGTGAGAATGCGTCAGCTAATATTGATAACAACTAATTTCAAATGAACTGATATTGGTTAAGAATCTCTTTGAAATCGATACACCAGTTTCATCTGCATTGAATGAAAGACAAATGAAAGCTTGGGCGTTCATTGCTATTGATTTATTATCTTTTAGTCTGAGAACTCGATTTCTCTTCATCTGAAGACGAGTGGTACCATGTCTGCGTTCGAAATATAGGCAGAAGAGATCAAAAGCAAACATGTAAACTCGATAAGTATGACAAGTGCTTGCACAAATTTATTAGTTCGATATAAAAACTTTCCTCAAACTCGCTAGACCGTTGACGCTTTA
This sequence comes from Sepiola atlantica, assembly GCA_963556195.1. Taxonomy (NCBI): domain Eukaryota; kingdom Metazoa; phylum Mollusca; class Cephalopoda; order Sepiida; family Sepiolidae; genus Sepiola; species Sepiola atlantica. Next base: position 29,682,377 of record OY744533.1, on the reverse strand, counting down.
CCGACTAACTCGCTAGACCCCGGACGCTTTATCGACTAACTCGCTAGACCCCGGACGCTTTAACGACTAACTCGCTAGACCCCGGACGCTTTACCGACTAACTCGCTAGACCCCGGACGCTTTAACGACTAACTCGCTAGACCCCGGACGCTTTACCGACTAACTCGCTAGACCGTTGATGCTTTAACGACTAACTCGCTAGACCGTTGAAGCTTTAACGACTAACTCGCTAGACCCTGGACGTTTTAACCAATAACTCGCTGGACTTGGACGCTTTACCGACGAACCTGCTAGACCTTGGACGCTTTACTGATTAACTCGCTACACCCCGGACACTTTACCGACTAACTCGCTAGCCCCTTGACGTGTTACCGACTAACTCGCTAAACCCTGGACGTTTTACACACTAACTCGCTAGACCCTCGACGTTTAAACCACTAACTCGTTAGATCCTCGACGTTTTACCGACTAACTCGCTAGACCCTTGACGTTTTAACCACTAACTCGCTAGACCTTCGACGTTTTACCCACTAACTCGCTAGACACTTGACGTTTTACACACAAACTTGTTAGACCCTGGACATTTTATCCACTAACTCGCTAAAACTTGCACGTTTTACGCACTGACTTCTAAACAATTGGAACTCCCACTCAAATGCGCAAGCAATGGTAGATTTAGAACAAGTAAAATATATAAATCGGCTTAAAATCGTTAAACCTAAAATGTTCTTTGTTTTCAACTGAACATGTTATGTTTCATTAAAAAGGACGCTCGCAAGCAGCGAAAATTGGAGTTTTAAAGGAACTGTTAAAATGTTTGAAGGGCATGAGTTTATTTTTAAAACCATTTCTTCCTAGTCATTTTTATATATTAAGATAAAATGACAAATGTCTCAATAAATTTGCCGTTTCTTTCAAAGTCAAATTATTTTGCGAAGTTACTGAAGAATTAACGTTACAGCGAAATAAATGTATCACTGGCGACGGAGGATTATATCGACTGAATTAATTATGGCTTTTAGGAGTATTAATATTATTTGTTTTGTTAAAATATAACAGTAATTTTATGTTGAACAGTCTGAGTGGTTCGCGATCAAAGCCGAAATAACACAGTTAAATGAATTAACATGAAATGAAAAAAATAGGGTCTAGAGAAAATTATAATGAAAATAAAATGTGTGCAAAAACAAAAAGATTAAAAATAAAAATGACAAGATTGGGAAGAACTAAGGAGCAAAAGCTACAAAGGATAAAGAAAAAGTAAAAAAAGAAAAAATATAAGGGAAAAGAAATCATGTCCCACCATAAGATAGAATTAACAGAGATAGAAAAGGAAATGGCAAACAAGGAAGTAAACATACAAAAGGTAAGTCAAAAACAAGAAAGGAAATGAGGACATCTCGAAACGTTAAAGAAATAAAAAGAAAAAAACACAAAAATAGTGAATAAAACAAAGAAAAGACAACGGCAATAGACAAATTTTAAAAATACATGGAAAACAGGGGCACAAGTCAGTCATGAAACCGCATATATTTGCCTGACAACATAAGGATGAAGCAAAGTCTTATTTAGGCCTTATTTCTTTCATATAGTATTAAGTATTCTCGAAGTTATGCCATAGATACGCTGATAATGAAAAATCTATTTATCTGAGCAGACTGTAATTTTGTATAGCGGTTATTGTTATTAGAGCATGAAGTCCATACCTAAAATTTCGAAATATCGGAAGTTGAAATCGCTTCAAACTGTCAACAATTATATAAGATGTGGGACTTCATTGGCTACAATATGAGCCAAGTGGCGAGTCTCTACGATGAACAGAACCACAATTATCGAAAAAGGTGTGACTTTCCTGCTTGTTACCTTGAGCTTGCCTTTTGACCGTGATATCCCAAAAGTTAATTAGTTCTGCTTTCGAACATAAACGATGTTTTGCCCAAGTTTGGGGGCAATTAGTTAAGCGATATGAACGCTAGATTGTAAACAAGCAAATTCGACCGAAAAAATTTCAACGGTTCGACAACTCGCTATTCGAATAGTACAGGGACTCTGTGACCTGTCTTACGTAACCCGGCTCAATCCTACAATCTCCAGTATGATCAACATCAGGGCCTACATTCACTCCTGCACCAGAAAGAGGTCTGAGCGGGCATTACCAGAAACTGTTTCATCGATGATTTTGATTGAACAGGAGGAGGACCGCTTTCTCAATCAGAATCTCTGGACTTTGGGATGGACTTCCAGGGAGAGCGTAGTAAATGTGCCAACGACGACGCAATTCAAGGTGAAATTGGACTGGTGCAAGGCTACTATGTACTATATGTAAATTTCCACCCCCACCCATTACCTGCATGAAAACTAAAGCATGCTTGTTTAATTTTTTGCCAAATATATTGCATTGAAAAAAAACCAACTTAATTGGAAGAAGTAATAAGTGATTAAACGAGAAAAAAGGAAACCATGAAAATAGTTTTAAAAAGAACAGAATAAAGTAATAAAAAACGAAAGGTTAAAAAGGGTAAAAAGGAACGATCGAACGAAAAAAGAAAATGATAGATAAAGAAAGAGATAAAAAAAGATAAGAGAAGAGAAAACTGAAAGAAAATATAATGAAATGTTAGAAATGCAATAAAAAAGAGAACACGAAAAACGAATAAAGTAATTAAAAACGAAAGGTTAAAAAGGGTAAAAAGGAACGATCGAACAAAAAAAGAAAATGATAGATAAAGAAAGAGATAAAAAAGATAAGAGAAGAGAAAACTGAAAGAAAATATAATGAAATGTTAGAAATGCAAAAAAACGAGTACAAGAAAGACGAATAAAGTAAAGTAAAACTCTGATCAATACGTGTGTTTTTCTGCCTTTAAAACGCAGTTCTTTAATGTTGAGTTCCAACCAAAGTGCAAAAAAGTTTTGCATAAAAAATGCTGTCACATTCTCAACATGAAAAGAATAATTTATAATATTTCTAAAATTGTTTTTAATTAAGCGCATGAAAATATTCAAAATGTCATGAAGAAGTTCAGTAGAGATCGGTGAACAAATGCAAATAACTGTTGTGGAAATGGGTAGCGTGAGTTAAAGACGTGAACACTCAAATAGAAATAGTGGGCGGCTAAATGCACAAATGCAATATAATCGTGCAAATGCTGATACGAACACAAAAATTGCCATGATGACTCCATAATATATGCTAAAAATATCTGTCCGACTAGCCACCTTCAAATCCAAGATGGCGGACATTTTTCAAGATGGCCACCACCAGGAGCTCATGATAACTATATTTCTAATAAATCGGTGTCAATTCAACCGATTGTAGTGATCTTGGTGTCACATTGTATGTTTGGGGTATGCTGAATTCACTTATCACACTCCAGAACGCATTTGAGCACCACTTGCATTACAACATCACAACACATTTTATTAACGACATATCACATACACTCTTCCTTCCATGGCACTGTTATGTCCCTCTATCAGCACCCAAGCTCTGAATATCCTAGCGAACAACACAAACAACTCAAACTAAATCCAGATATCAGGGTGAAAAAAGTCCAAGAGCTTCCTGAGAATTACACAAGCGTTCGACCAGCTTACATCATAAAAAATCTTAATCCTCATACAGATAGAAGCTATATTTTACCAACACTCGAGTTTATCAAATTACACATGAAGGAAGATTACATATGGTTGGAGGAGTGATGGGATAAATGTGTTGTACGCAGCCCATCATGCAGCACATAGCATGATCAAGCCATTTGAAGTGACCATTTAAAGTGACTCCACTGATGCTTTTGATTCACGAGCAGACCCACTCAGTTGCCACCATAAAGCACTGGATGCATAAGATTCGTAACATAGAATATTTTCTAAACCCAGGACAAGCCTCAGTTATAGCTGCTGATCGGCCATTCTTTTCATTTGCTAAGCAAATCCAGTGGCAGTGACCAGAAGAGTATAGTGAGAACAAGTTTGCCATCCAGTTTGAGGGTTTACACATAGAGATTGCAGCACAGATCATTAGGAACCATTCTAGAAGGCAGTGGCTGGACCAGTTCTATTGCTGAAGCAGGGGTTGTGTCATCCATTACAGCAGAGTAATTTATGATGTGTCAATTGTTATAAGGACAAGATTTGCCCATCAGATCACAAGATGCAGACTGTACACAGTGATGAAGGAAACTCACCGTGACTATTGTTTCGGTTGCGGGATGTCAGACAACGCTCCTATGTCCTTTGAAGATTGACACCAGAGGCAGAGGAGTGACAGTCCACATTTCCAGTGTTGGAATATGGTGCAAGATATGAAGCTCACCATATTCCACCGTATCTGTTCGTTTAGGGAAGGAGACTTCGAACTCTACTGAGAATCTCTGGCGGTGTAGATTCCAAACTTCTTCGCAAACAACAACATGGACTATGCTAGATTGCTCACAATTCATTGGCAGGATATAATGCCCCTTGATCAGCAACAACCAGATGTCGCCAGGGAGGTTTACAAGGTTTACTTGGTTATTCATAAGTCAAAACGAGAATTTTCTGCCCTGGCGATAGATGAAGCTCATGAACAAAACAATGCAGTCATCAAAGGTTATAATGCAGCTGTTCGACTGACAGAGTATCCTATGGCATTGCGAAGATGGATAGTAACTGGACCAAAGTGTTCTAGTTGCTGACTATGAAACAATGTCATGTCTGAATGATGCATCCACCACCACCACCAAACATCCCGACCAAAACGCAAGTAACCAGAAGATATTCTTGGAAAATATCGTGGCGTTGCACAGAGTCCTCAAGGAGATGTGCAATTCTTTCCAAGAAGAAACAGCAGATCTACTGGTTCTATATACAAATACCATTATAGATCCACCGCTAGCGGAGCTTATTGGAACACACCCAAAAGAGGAAAACAACAATTCAAGTAATTTGTGAATGGCTTGGAAAGTGTGTATACAAGCTCATTCTACCATCACATGAAGAAAGAACAGTAGTTGCCTTCTTCTAACATGACAAGTCGCCAGTAGTTCCAGGGAAAAGGTAATGAGAGAGGAGTGTAAGCTGTTTTTCTTACTGTTCATCTCCTGTCAGGTCAGACAGTTAATTTGTAAGACTTCTTCAAGCATGAGAACCAAGCAGCTCCTGCTTCACTGAGTGACAACGGCAAGAACCATGCATGCCAAAAGTCACAGCTGACTGAAATTCTCCAATCCGGACTGACTGCCAGAAAAAGATGTCATCATCATTGATGGCTCAGCAAGAAGTTTCAGATGATGACCTGCAGAAACTGTAGAACTTCGTTGTCCTAATGTACGATCGCTCCAGTTCAGCTAACTGTGTCAACGAGGTGAGGATGGATCTCTTTGCCCGCAGGCAAAGGACTCACGATGCGATTCCACCAACCATAGCTGCCTTGAGGGAGCATGCTAAATGTGCGGCCTGCCCGAGTAGAGTAATATGGGGTCAGGCGACTGCCTCAAATCCAGAAACTAGCCCCTCTGCTAACTGGAGTTTGATTCATAGTGAAAAGGCGTGGAAATATATTGGAACATCTTTCCACCAATAATTGCATGCTGCCAGAAATTAACCAAAATTGGGATGCAAGATAGACTGCCTCAAGAGGTGCAGCGTTGTTCCTGACAAGTAGTATCGAAGTGAACAGAGTTCAATTGTCGAACATTTGCCAGAAGATTGTGAATAATTTGTGTATTATGTTTTGCGTAAATGTCATGTTCATGTTCAACAATGTCAGTCAGTTAAATTGTATAATCATTCAGTCCATTAATTTAGTATGTGATATTTCGTTAATAAAATGTGTTTTGATTTTGTAATTTTTGGTTTATTTTATTAATAGTCATGTAAGTGGTGCTCAAGTGTTTTCTAAGGTGTGTTAAATGAATTCAGCATACCCCCAAGATTCAATTTGAAACCAAGATCACTACAATCGGTTTAATCGATACAAATCCATGAGGAATATCGTTACTGCGAGCCCATAATGGCGACCATCTTGAAAAATGGCCGCCATCTCTGACTTTGAGGTGGCTCGTCAGACAGATATGTTTTACTATACATTATGGATTAGTCATGCCAATGTTTGTTATTGTATCATCAAATGCATGAGTTTTCAACTAGCCGCTCCACTAAAAAAAGGGCCTTACGAAATCAAAATAAAACGGATGCAAAAAAGGAACGAAACAATAAGGGTTTTGTGCAAATGAAAGTAAAGGGAGAAGAGATAACAAAAAGAAAAATGAGAGAAATAAAAGGAAAAGGGGACAGAGATAACAAAAATAAAAATACGGAAATAACAAAAGTAAAGGCAGAGAGATAAAAAAAAAAGTAAAAGAGGAGAAAGATAACAATAGTAAAAGAAAGAGAAATAACACAAGTAAAGAAAATAGAGATAAAAATAGTAGAAGGGAAAGGTAAGAAAAGTAAAAGAAGAGGACATAACAAAAGTAAAGGAAGGGGGGTTAGCAAAAGTAAAGGAGAGTAACAACAAAAGTAAAGGGTGAGATTACAAATTTAAAGGAAGAAGAGTAAACAAAGGTAACGGGGAGATACAAAGTAAAGGGGAAAGATAACAAAAGTAAAGGGGGAGAGATAACTAAAGTAAAGGGGAGTATTAACAACTGTAAAGGGGGGATGATAACAAAAGTAAAGGGGGGAGATAAAAACGTTAAGGAAGAGAGATAACAAAAGTAAAGAGTAAAAGTTGTTTTTCTGTATGTATACTAAAGAAGAAAAATAATATCCGTGAATACATTGTTAAACACCAATAAAAAAGACATAAAACAGAGACGTCACTATCCATAGAGCAACAACTTCCGATGTGTCAACAAAATAACACTTAAATTTAATATTACAAGACGTCGGCCAATTTTGGAAAATATGGTGCTTTTGAATCATTTTTAGCATTAATGACTTAAAGTTGATGAAAATCAGTTGGTATCCAGATTTCATGTTTGTTTCTCTATAAGAGAAAACGTGTAGGTTAGCTTCCAATTTTCATCGACTAATTTTGTCTGATTTTCTAAGCGGTGACAGGGCAAATTAATCCTACGTCCGAGTTGCAAAAGTTATATTTTTTATAAACACTGATTTTATTATTTGTCAATATTTGCAAAAGAAAAAAAAAGACTCCGCAAAAATCAAAAAACAAATTAATCTGAAAAAAAAGATCGGAAAGAATCAGAGAATACGATGGATTAATTTGCTCTATCACCGCTTGGAAAATAGCAAAGCTCGTCGATTAAATTTGGCAGCCATTTGAGAAGCTAACCGCTTCAAAATAACCACATGTACGTGTGGCTCTATTAGGAGTTTTATGGAGTCATGTCTATGGGATGTCTCGTTCTTAGATCTAATAGCCTAAAGGTTATCAGGTAATACAAACATACAAAAAGACACACATTTATACTAATATGATAAAAGCGTATTTTTCTGCCAGTCTGCCTGTTTGTTAAAGACGTGGAATTCGGCAGGAATGATCATTTACCTATACAAAGTGTTCTAACGTTGTCTTTTTAATTTTCTTTTTGAAAAAATCCCCGAAAGGAAAGTTACTGTGTTTTAGTCGGCTGTCTATCTTCCATTACTGGCTGCCATCTTTATTTTCCGCACTCGTGCGTGGCGGGCTGGTTACAAGTAAACACCATACAAATCGTGTCATATAGCTCCGAATCTTCGATTGGTCTTATCAGAGAAAACAGCTCGTAAGCCATTGTATTAATCACTACTTTCATTTACCCAGACTTCCATCCAAGACCGGTGGTGTCTTTCTAGCGCTCAACAGACGCGTCTAGTTAGTCTGAAGCCTTGCTGACAAAAAGACAAATCTAAAACCTTCGTCACTTGACGTAACAGCAGCACGCCTTTCATCCACCCTTCAACATACAACCACAGTCCCCCATTCAGTCTCGAGAGACAATGGATACTCCCTGTATTGGCATCTGTCTGGGAAGTCTATTCTGATGCAATTGTTGTGCAATCTCTACCACACCTCTCCTGAACCGGCACGAAGTCCAGTGGCAAGGAAAAGTCGAGGAAACAATGGCGGGAGAAACAGAGATCCCCACACAAACAGCACATGCGATTCCTACACTGTCACCCATTTAGTAGTGACCAGGATGAAAGCTGCTTTATTTGAGCATACAACAATTGTAATTAATGCATAGATAATACACAGAAAATAGGGGAGCAAAAAGTGGACCTTGGGTTTACTTTTGGCAGCCTCATAACTCTTGCTTCCATTATTTTGTCCTTTAGCTCTCACATTCCATGAGCGATGTTTCTGACAAAGGAGAACCATTGCTGTTTTCTGGGGCAAAATCTACTTATCTAACACTTATTGTTTGGCTAGTTTTTTGCCTTTGAAGTAGTATCTTTTTAGCTCCTTTCATCAAGTGCCTTCATGCCTCGTCTGGAGCGATTTCCATTTAAAAAATAGCTTTTTATCACATTTCAGACATTTTGATCGTTTTAAAATAGTTAATGGAAGGGGAGTGATCTATGCACACAATGAACACTATTTTAAGCCGACAACTTCAATATTCTGTGCCATCTTATCAACCTAGCCTTATGTTTTTATCGAGTTCAAACATTTTGTGTCCACTCTGTTGCACTATGGTTGCCAATCTTTTGACACCAGCAGCTTTTCTGAACAGGGGGAAGGGAGCGCTGCCCCAAACATGGCTTTCTTTCGCAGTGCAGTAATTTTAGTAGATGCTTTTGGTAAAGTACAATATAGCTAAGAGTCGAGAACTCAGAAACGAAAAATAAAAACAAATAATTAATAACATTTCTAATTTTATTTCGACTAAGTTTTTTTATCGACACGCGAAAAACCACAATGGCCGCCGAGATCTTCGCTTGACTTCGCTAAACTTTTGTGTGGTTTTACGAGTGGTTTTGTTTGGTGGAGGGCTTGCCCCCTGGAATTAGGGTGATAGATAAGGTATATATGTTTTACTATCTTTTTTCTGTTGAACACTGTTCTACAGTTAAGCGACATCTCGGCGGTCATTTTGGTTTTCTTGTGTCGATATGCCAGCTTTCATTGAATAACATTTTTTAAGCCTTACAGTTTCCACTGGTTAAAAGTATACGGGTCGGTAGATAATTTAATTTTACTCCGTTTGCTATAAATTATTTGTTTTAATTTTATGTTTACGAGTACTCAACTGTTAACTATTTTAGACTTTTATGATTTTTTTTTTACTCCAACGAAATATTTAATAAATTGTGTGTCGTATAGGAATTGTTTGCAGATTTATTGCGATTGATAATAACATTTCACTCATAAAAGGGAGCCTGGTAAGTACGCAAAACACATGAATGGTAAATAAGTGACTTTACCCTTCCCAAAGCTCTGCGATTTGGGGTCTTTCTACCGGAAGCAATTTTGTGTCATACTAAGGGCGGGTTGGGTTAGGGAGAACTTGAGTATTTGATAGCGTTAGGAAATAAGGTAGGTAAATAAAATAAAAAAGTGGAATGGCTGGGAAAGATGTCCGGGGGTCGAGGCTAATACCTTACCCAAGGGTGTTCCACACAGTTTAGCTTCGTACCCAAGACACTTATTTAACCCATAGATGGGGC
>OY744533.1:29652780-29665280 GCA_963556195.1 Sepiola atlantica | reverse complement strand
TATCGTCAGTTAGCTGGGGATTTGTACCAGAGAACAAATACCAATCAAATTCTTGTGCGTGCGTCTTTCTTCCTCACTAACCCACACTTGTCACCGCCACCGACAATAAAAATATATCTTTATATTTTCATTTTTTTAAGCACAACTCTGGTAAATATTTATCAATGTTATTTATAGTAGACAAGTGCGTATCACTAATTATTGTTCACATCAAACTCGTAAATCTATAATTGCCCAAGTATCATGAAAATTGGTAGTTGTTAAATTTTCCGGGTGTTTAATTAAATATAACTTTTGGTAGAAACAAAGAATCTTCCTCCAAATATGTAAAATTGTATTTTCAATACCTAAAAATGACTCCATCGCTAATTTTAAATATCTCAAAGTAGAAGTAGAAATAGAGGGTGTTGTGTTAAAAGCATTGCTTATATATAGGAAATTTGAATTATTAAAAAAAACCGTTAGGAAAGTCATGCGATGCAATTTGTTCATTATTTTTAAATTAAATCAATTTTATGAATTGAAAAAATGAAAACTTGCATTGTATGGCTTTCCTAATATTTAATTCTTTTTAATAATTAAAATGTCCAAATGAAATACCGATGATCTTAACGAATTTGAGTCATAAAGCATCTTCACGGCTGGTTAACCCAACTATACATGAAATAGATATAATAAAAAAAATAATTCGTTCGAGAATAAACAAGAAGATGCACAATATGATCGAATTAAACCAATTGGTTAAAACTTCTGAATCAACAAGGACATGCACCATATGATCGAATTAAACCAATCGGTTAAAACTTCTGAATCAACAAGGAGATGCACAATATGATCGAATTAAACCAATCGGTTAAAACTTCTGAATAAACAAGGATATGCACAATATGATCGAATTTAACCAATAGGTTAAAACTTCTGAATAAACAAGGATATGCACAATATGATCGAATTAAACCAATCGGTTAAAACTTCTGAATAAACAAGGACATGCACAATATGATCGAATTAAACCAATCGGTTAAAACTTCTGAATCAACAAGGAGATGCACAATATGATCGAATTTAAACAATCGGTTAAAACTTCTGAATAAACAAAGAGATGCACAACATGATCGAATTTAACCAATCGGTTAACACTTCTGAATAAACAAGGATAGGCACAATATGATCGAATTTAACCAATCGGTTAAAACTTCTGAATCAACAAGGAGATGCACAATATGATCGAATTAAACCAATCGGTTAAAACTTCTGAATAAACAAGGAGATGCACAATATGATCGAATTAAACCACTCGGTTAAAACTTCTGAATAAACAAGAAGATGCACAATATGATCAAATTAAACCAATCTGTTAAAACTTCTGAATCAACAAGGAGATGCACAATATGATCGAATTTAACCAATCGGTTAAAACTTCTGAATAAACAAGGAGATGCACAATATGATCGAATTTAACCAATAGGTTAACACTTCTAAATAAACAAGGAGATGCACAATATGATCGAATTAAACCAATAGGTTAACACTTCTGAATAAACAAGAAGATGCACAATATGATCAAATTAAACCAATCGGTTAAAACCTCTGAATAAACAAGGAGATGCACAATATGATCGAATTTAACCAATCGGTTAAAACTTCTGAATAAACAAGGAGATGCACAATATGATCGAATTTAACCAATAGGTTAACACTTCTAAATAAACAAGGAGATGCACAATATGATCGAATTTAACCAATCGGTTAAAACTTCTGAATCAACAAGGAGATGCACAATATGATTGAATTTAACCAATCGGTTAAAACTTCTGAATCAACAAGGAGATGCACAATATGATCGAATTTAACCAATAGGTTAACACTTCTAAATAAACAAGGAGATGCACAATATGATCGAATTAAACCAATAGGTTAACACTTCTGAATAAACAAGAAGATGCACAATATGATCAAATTAAACCAATCGGTTAAAACTTCTGAATAAACAAGGAGATGCACAATATGATCGAATTTAACCAATCGGTTAAAACTTCTAAATAAACAAGGAGATGCACAATATGATCGAATTTAACCTATCGGTTTACACTTTTGAAATGCCTGCTTAGTTACATTAGTATCGAAAATAAAATAGATGTACTTTCCTGCAATTCGGCATCGTGGATTTCTATCCATCAATATTTGAAGAACTTGTCAACATTGCTTTAGCATTCGTAGTGCTATACATTGACATATTTAAAGTTTAGATTCGTATCGTTAAGGAGTTTACAAGATTAACAACGATTAACAATAATGACCAATGAATAAACACACGAATGACGATTCATTTAAGGTCGCGATGGGCTTTCCAATCAGCAAGGCTTAAGGTACTTTAGCGCTATATATTTCGTACATATTGAGAAATATATTAGAAAATAATGATATCGGTTTAAAAAGTGATGACAGCTTAACTATAATAGAGGACTCGAGAGTGAAAATATCAAAACAAATTACATATAAAGAAAACTTCCTCGATAGCAAACCTTCAATGTAGATAATACAAAAGCCGTATATAAAAGTACTTTTCACTCAATATGCATCCACCTAAAACCCACCTAACATCAACTTTTAAAACATTACTGGTCCCATTGAGTGCAAATTAAGCAATACTTAAATTAATTAAAACGTATTTAAGAAATAAAGTAATGGCTATAACACAGCTCTAAAATATTGGGTATGTTAACATCGGAATTAAATATACGAACAAGATAGCAAAAATAAAAATTGGAGAAAGAAACTAAACTGAGCAAGAAATAGATAAATTTTACTGGTAAACATTTCAAGGGACTAGCTCTCTACATAAAATATTGAACACAAATTAAAATTGAGTTAGGGCTGCTGGGACGGGTATCTTATTAGCATACATATATGCATGCATATACATGTACACACAGATAAAGATGTTCAGCAATTTATATGTATATACATATGTATACATATACGCATGGAGAGTTTGAATTACCTACTAGACACCATCCTCGAGTGTCTTAGGTCTCTCTGTACAAGGGTTTGTTAGGACAATCTGACATGAGGATACTTCACTCTACAAGGAAACCCCGACAAAATATTCAAAATAGCATAGTATTCGAAGCCTAAATAAGATCCCCTCAACATGGATGTACACTTGCCAATACGAGGAATAGTGCACCTTCTCCTAGTGGTGTTACCTCAAGTAACAACAGTTAGCTAGATACTCCATCAGACTAGATGATTTCTTGTCCTGGAATCCGGTAAGACTAAAACAAATACTATAACATAGTTAACTGGTCAATTGGGAACACACACATTGATGTTCTTAACTTCTTTACAAACTCAATGTTTGACAGGTAAAGGAGAACTTTAATTAAAGACTCGGATATCTATGTATCTTATGTAGAGATCCAGTGTTAGCGAAACTTCGACTGAAATAAAATGAAACAAAAACGCATGCATATTTTCAGACGCAAACTATACACATATACATACATATAAACTAACACATACACACACATAGACTAACACACACCCACACACATAGACAAACACACACACACACACATATATATATATATATATATATGTATGTATGTGTGTGTGCACATTTGTATTTACATTGAGTGACGGAAAGCAATGAAGCACCCACGTATCTGTTTCCTCGGAAACAGATTATTGTCAATCAAAGAACCGAATACATGGCGTAAGTCTTCTGGAACTGCTTGAGGAGCTAATACTTCTGCTTTTAAAGGCTTACTTTTAGGTAAAGATGCCAATCTGTAATTTGCGTGAGGGAAAAAAAACAAGCTGCCACTTGCAAACTGATTTTTTATCAAATCCCTTTCATCTTACTTTAATACTTGACTCATTCGTTCCAATCCATTCATATTTTTTGTTTTGCTTCAATAATTTTTATTCAATTTTTTTTCAGAGGGGGAGTGTATTTTTTAATATTTTCCGTAATTTATTCAGATTAATATGGATTTTATTTACAAACGATGTTCGTATAAAAAATTTTTTTTTTATTCTCAACGAAAAAGAATAATCGACACAGGAGTGTGTTTTACGTTAATATGTGCGCCTCGAGAAATCCTTTTAGACTGTGAACGCTTTATTTTTATTTTTCATCCAATCAAGAGGCCTTCTTTTTGTGGGGGGGGGGTGAAGTGTTCGGAAAAAGTTTAAATTAGTCATATTATCTACTGACGAATATCTTTTTATAAAGAATTAGAATTAAAATGCAATTAGGTTAAGAATTTCCATGACGTTAGTCAACCGAAAATGGTCAGAATAATTTATTAGAATTTGGTAAACAAATACAATTCCAAAGTGTAAAAAATACGGACAGGATCATCTTTTGGGTTGGAAACAAATTAAAATACGAAGAATCTTTACGTCAATCATTGCGTAAGCAAGAGGAATTGACATAGATAAACGAAGAGAAAATTTCATGAAGAGAACCCGAAAGACAGAGCGGAAGACTGACAGACGATCTACTTTACACAGCCATGGACACATACGCATGTAAACATACACACAAATCTTCAGAAACTCAAGTAAAGGTCAATCTACTAAAACGACGACAAACTGACAATAGAATATTGTCATCGTGTTACTCACATTAGTAAACAAATAACCATTATTAAAACGAAAAAAAGGAACAACTCTACGAGTTTTCTTTTAAATAATTTAAATTATTTAATTTCTCATCATTCGTAGATTGGATTTTAAATGTTGGTTTGCAAAGAATACGGACTCAATTTATATAAATTGATGGCTAGTCAACATCAACTATCGATTTCGAAGAGGCATTACTATATCGGTCTAACTTCGAGAATCCGACTGACTGGAAACATTAGAGTAAAAATAGAAGAAAAACTAAGACAAGGAGGGGAAGGGAGAGAAGGACGAAGACAAGGAGGGAGGGAAGAACGAAGACGAGGAGGGAGAGAGAGAGAGAGGCGAATATGAGGAGGGAGGAAGGGAGAGAGATAGTGGAAGACAAGGAGGGAGGAAGAGAGAGAAAGAGATAAAGACGAAGAGGGAGAGGGAGAGACGAAGACAAGGAAGGAGAGACGGAAAGAAGACGAGGAGGAAAATAAGGGCAAAAACGACGAGGAAAAGGAAGAGAGAGAAAGAGTGAGAGACGAAGACCAGGAGGGATAGAGAAAGAGATAGAATTGAGAGAGAGAGAGAGGGAGAGAGAGACGAATACGAAGAAAGGGAAGGATAAACCAGGAGTGACGAAGACAAGGAGAGAGAAAGAAAGATTGGCTGAGACGAGGAAAGAGAGAGAGAGAAAGAAATAGTGACAAAGACGGAGAGGGGTTAGAGAGAGACGAAGGAGGGTGTAGAGCGACAGACGAAGGAGAGGGACAGATAGATCGAAACGAGGAGGGAAGAAAGAGAGACGAAGGAGGGGCTAGAGAGGGAAAGAAACGATGCGGGTGGGAGACAGACAGAAACGAAATAGGGGGTAGAGAGACGGATGAAGGAGGGGCTAGAGAGAGAGAGAGAGAGACGAAAATATTAAAAGACAGGTTAAAAATAGGGAAAGAGAGACCTAAATGGGGAAAGAGAAGCAAAAAGAGAGTAAGAGAGACGAAAAGCGGGAAAAGGAGACGAAAAAGGGGGAAGAGAGAAGAAAAAGGGGAAAGACAGACGAAAAGTTAGAGAGAGAGACGAAAAAGAATGAAAGAGAGACGAAAAAGAGTTAAAGAGAGACGAACAGCGGGATACAGAGACGAAAAATAGATAATGAGACGAAAAGGGATAAAGAGAGACAAAAAGGGTGGGAAGGGGACAAAAAGGGTGGGAGGGAGAAAGAAACGGAAATGGGGACTGAGAGACGAAAATGGAGAGAGAGAGACGAAAAGGGGAAGATAGAAGAAAAGGGGGGAAAAGACGAAATGGGAGAGAAAGACGAAAAGGGATAGAGAGAGACAAATAGAGGTAGAGAGACTAAAAAGGGTGAGAAACTAAAAGAGTTGGAGAGACACAAAAAAGGGAGACAGATACAAAAAGAGGGAGAGAGACGGAAGGGGGGGAAATACGAAAAGAGGGAGAGATAGACGAAAACAGGGGAAGAGAGATGAAAAGAGTGGGTTAAAGAGAAGGATAAAAAGGGTGAGAAGGAGAGAGACGAAAATAGTGGGAGAGGCGAAAAAGGGGGAAGAGACACGAATAAAGGGGGGAGACGCGCGAAAGGCTTGAGAGAGGCGCGCAAGAGTTGAGAGAGGCGCGAAAGGGGATGAGAGAAATGCGAAAGGGGATGAGAGATACACGAAAGGACATGAAAAGGGGTGCGAATTATTCGAAAAGAGAGGAGAGAGACTCGAAAAAGGAGGAGACAGACATAAAAGTGGATGCTAATGACTCGAAAAGAGAGGAGAGAGACTCGAAAAGGGAGGAGACACACACGAAAAGGGAGAAGAGAGGCATGAAAAGAAAGGAGAGAGACTCGAAAAAGGAGGAGACAGACATAAAAGTGGATGCTAATGACTCGAAAAGAGAGGAGGGAGATTCGAAAAGAGAAAGGAGACACACCAAAAAGGGAGGAGAGAGACACGAAAAGGGAGGAGAGAAACACGGAAAGGGAGGAGAGAGACACGAAAAGAGGGAGAGAAAGGAGGGATGAGAGTAATATACAGACCCACGAGGCGTGTATTAATATGGTTGACATTATACATATAAAAATTGAGCTCTTCTTTTATTACGGCCCACACTTTCAACAAAAGGGTACGTTTTTGTATCCCGCCCTAACTCACTTTTATGTCTAACTACACTGTAGAGCTGTGATACAATAACACTGTTGATGACACATTACATTTGTACTCCATCGAATGACATCGTCAGCAGGAGAAATCTCATTGTGTAATCTTACTTTTAAAGCAATTTTAATCTAATTTTAAACACACACACATACAGGCATACATTGTGGTGGTGCATTCTGTGTCACGTGTCGGTGTCTGCTTTTGTGAGGGCCTGTAAACAGACATTGATAAACACGCTGTTCTAGTAAACGCACCTGCAGTTTCGAGGGTCGCTATGACGATGAAGAAGCGAAGTTGTTGATGTGTGCGAACGTGAGACTGTAAATTGCCTTCCTTACATTCAGCTTTTTTTTCGTGTACACGTGGCCGTTTCTATCATAGGGAACGACAGACGAGGGAAATGTTGACATGAGAAAGGTAGCTCTTCTAAAGTGAACCGAAAAAGTAAAATAGCATGCAATTATTAACAGCAAGTACGATTAAACATGTAACCGGATAAAAACACTGACAAACTTATAGCGTAGTAATGTTAATCTTGTATCTGCAATTTTCGAATATATATATATATATATATATATATATATATATATATATATATATATATATATATATATATATATATTCTTTGTAATATAGCAGAAAAATCCCAGCAGAGTGCTCGATTAATTAAGAATTAAAGTTAAAAAGAGCATACTATTTATTTGTTTTGGTACAGAAAAATTAGTACAACATTCGTACCGTCGGTTTCAAGCACGGAAGGACTTAGCCATCCGGCTGTCTTCAGCTTCTGACATCACAACAGAAGCTGAAGAGAGCCGGATGGCTAAGTCCTTCTGTGCTTGAAACCGACGGTACGAATGATGTACCAGGTTTTCTGTACGAATATATATATATATATATATATATATATATATATATATATATATATATATATATATATGTTCCGTTACGGAGATTAGAACCAAGATATAATGCTACTAAATCTTACGTTTAGAATCCTTAGTCCAATTTTGATCCAAATTCATTACATGATGTTGATTCTAAAAAATGTCTAAAAGCTTAAGCTTCAAGCGTCGTAAGTATTAACTAAAGGTTAAGCAATGTTGCTGATTTGGCGTCTAATTACTATATATCAAATTAAATGCAAATCTGAAATATTTAAATTTTTCTGCCCATATAATGCCCTCTACGAACCCTTTAAAATACTCCATAGAAACTGAAATTTAAAAATATTTATTAATATTCCTATTTTTACTCTTTTTGCATAGAATTGAATTAAACTAATTACAACCTATTACCCCTAGAAGTTGTATTCAAAAATACATACTGATCAGTTAATTTAGGAGGAGTTTAAGGGAAAAGAGGTTGCGATTGGTCATACAAATTTGACAAAAAATCTTTGTTTTTGAAGTCGATAGTAATACCTCTTGTACAAAATACTTTGGCCTTACTCTACGCTATACACTCTCACCAAAATACCGCATTCACTTATGACTTAATCCTTACTTACTTTGCAAAGCGATAGTAAGCTGGAAAGAATTTTTTGCTATTGTTGGAGATAAATTCTATGCGTTACTTTTTTTTTTGGGGGGGGGGGTCAACATTTTAGGCGATTACGTGTGATTGTACAACTTAAGAATTAGTGTTAAAATATATTAGTTAATGCCTAAGAAGTTAGAACTATCCTAAAATGTAGAATTTCATTTTTTTAAGTTGGTAGATCATTTTAGGGTGTTAATCTACAAATTCACCAACGTTTGTGAATTTTTAAATTACAAAAAAAAATAAATAAAATAATTCATATTTTAAAAGATCGTCATTAAGTTTTTAGTTCATTTTTATGTCTTTAATAATAAAAGCGGAAAACACAACTATTTTATATTAGTCAGGAATATATAATTTTTTTATTTGACCGTTAGATATTCCGCTTTTGGTGATTGTCAAGAATAATCAACGGAAAGAAAAAGGTCGCAGAAAACAAATGGTCAACACATAACTGTTACCAAAAGCAATAAAACTTACTTTTCTACCTACATGCCTTATTTTTTGTGTTTTAAAGTATTTTAAAGCGTTTTTTATTTGAATTTCAAAGTTCGGTAAAATATATTATGTTAGACTAAGAAGCAAAGATGGCTGACAGTCGATCGCCGCCGTCTGCAAAGTCTGATGATTTTTTCGTTCTTTTGTTCTTTAATTAAAGTAGAAAGCAAATGTTAAAGCGTTTGGGACAGTTATTTCTTGAATTTATTTGTTTGTTTTGTATTACCCCAAAAGACGAAACACTCATTAAACAAACTTCGGAGATGTTCAATTACGCCATTTTGAAAATGGAACTATTACGCGATCGGATTTGGACGAATTTTTAAAATGTAATAAAAACCGCTTTAAAATACTTTTAAAAAAAACAAAAAATAGGTAAGTAAGTAGAAAAGTAACTGCATTGCCTTTGGTACAGTTATTTGTTGATTATTAGTTTTCTTTGCCCCGTTTATTCTGTTGGTTATTCCTGACTATCGTCCCGATTTTTCGTTTATTCTTTCATTATGGGGAATCCATTGTTATGCTTATACAAAATCAAATCTCAACATTAAAATATATCAAATAACACAAAGACAATGAACTTTGTTATTTTTCTTCAAATTATGAAAATCTTTTTTTAGACTTGTCGTTTACACATCTGAATAAGGCCTACATTTTACCGAAACGTTATAGATTACGACAACCTACTTTATATGAAACAAAATATATATATTCACTGTTTTTATTTTATATACATTTTTTTTACAATTTTATATAGGAAAATGTTTACTACCTGACTTTCAACAAATCAGATAAAATCCTTACTTATCTAAGCACCTAATTTTACGAAAGTTGGGTAGCAAACTTCTGCTTTTTTTATTTGTATCCGTTCTACTTATTTCGAGCACTTTTTGCTATTTCTTACTTTGAAGATTTCTGTACGTTTTATTTTTACAGAGAGTTGACGTAAATAATATATATATATATATTTATATATATATAATATACATATATATATATATATATATATATATATATATTATATGTATATATATATATACATATATATATATATATATATATATATATATATATATATATATATATATATACATATATATATATATATATATTCTCCTGATGTTTTGCTATTTGTTTTCTAAGTGTTCTTTTTTAGCCTTTTCTGTATAACGTGTCGACGCAGGCGCTGATGAAGAAACTTTTGGACAATCTTTAAAAAAATTTTTTTTAAGTATAAATAGAATAAAGTATTTCCAAAATGTTTTGAAAACGATTGTACGCCAAATTGGACTTGTTGTTGGGACTCTAGGAACGCAAAATCTATGTTTTATATATATATATATATATATATATATATATATATATATATATATATATATAAGTTGAGATAAATAAAATTAGTACATTATCTCAGTTCCAAGAATTCAAGACAAACGAATATTTTGCGTACGATCGTTTTTAAAACGAGTGTGCATATGTTATTTTGCATTTTTTGCTATTGTTTGAGATAAATTATGTGCGTTACTTTTTGGGGGGCAGGAGGGTAGGCGGGACAAATGACAACATAAGCTTAAGAAAGCCGGATGGCTAAGTCCTTCTGAGCTTGAAACCGACGGTACTAATGTTGTACTAATTTTTATGTACCAATATATATATATATATATATATATATATATATATATATATATATATATAAGCACTGGCTATCAAATGATTTTGTCGCTGAAAGTTATGAACGCCCTCAGTCCGCCCATGCATGGCCTTAATAGTAGAAACAATTTAAAATAGAGAAAAAAACTTTTAATTATTTTAATAGAGGCTAACACATCCGCAGGAATCTGTGGATTGCAAATATGCCTTTGGTTTTACTTGAAGATAATCCATTGACAAGCGATGCGAGGAGAGACGCACATACCTTTGGTATATATATATATATATATATATATATATATATATATATATATATATATATAAGTATAACAATACTTATAGCAAGTGAGCTACATGAAAGCGTCTGTTTTATTTTATCGTGACAATTCGTTCGTATAGCAGTGACCAAATTTCTCCGGGGGATTGAAACGCAAACGTGTTTTTGTAGCTCACTTGCCATACCTATTTTTATACTCCTTAGTTTTATTCATATATTAGGCACTCTTGTGGAAAATACTGACTCAAAAAATATATACAGAATGTATTATTTTATCATATAAATATATATTGGAAACGGTATATATATATACACACATATGAGGTCTAGTTGGTTTCCAGCTGGCCAAAACCTGTTTGAATATGTATAGCCAAAAATGTTTCTACGTAGTATAGTCATCCACAGATAAACTTTTTCGCTGCATCGAAACTCTTCATTGTTGCTAGGCATTATACACACACACACACACACACACACACACACACACACACACACACACACACATATATATATATATATATATATATATACATGTAAGTTAGTTAGAAAGATAGAAAATGATAAAGTTTTTAGTGTGGGTATTATTATTTTTTACGATAAACCTGGGAGATTTGTTATGCTTATATCTTTGTAATTTTTTATGGATTTAGTAGCGTACTGGTGAATTATATCGATTAGTTTTCGTTACATATATATGAGGTTGCGAATGTGTGTCTCTACGTGTGACTAGCCCAACAATGCGTGTACCGACTTTCATCACGCGTACTTGTTGACCAGGTTTCGATTGCGTGTTAAATATGCATAGGATCACGTTTATACAAGCTCTGTGTTCATACATGCAACAAATCTTTAATATTTTTTAATTATATATAATATATATATATATAATATATGGGAAAATGAAAAAGGAAAAACCAAAAAATGGATGTTTTTTATGTGTACATCAACGTTTCGTCTTTATTTATATGACTTCATCAGGATGAAGTCTTATAAATAAAGACGAAAGGTTGATGTACACATAAAAAACATCCATTTTTTGGTTTTTCCTTTTTCATTTTCCCATCACGTCGGATTACCTTCATCCTTCTCTTCCCATATATATATATATATATATATATATATATATATATATATATATATATATATATATATATGTAAA
Source organism: Sepiola atlantica (assembly GCA_963556195.1). Taxonomy (NCBI): domain Eukaryota; kingdom Metazoa; phylum Mollusca; class Cephalopoda; order Sepiida; family Sepiolidae; genus Sepiola; species Sepiola atlantica. Next base: position 29,653,366 of record OY744533.1, on the reverse strand, counting down.
GATAAAGGAAGTAACAGAGATAAAGTTGTGCAGATGACACATCTATTTCAGCTTCGATTGTTCAATGCAAGGTGTAGTCGATAAAAACATGTTTATTTTACTTTCTGTAAGCCAGGCTTTTCAAAGATTAAAATCTTATCATCAGAGGAATTACATAGATGGATAAGTTGGCAGGGGAATAGCAAAAATTCAAAATTTAAAAAATTTAAGAAACAATATTTTGTCATCCGCACATCTTTATCTTTCTTTCTTCATTTATCTTTATAATTGCTCTATCTCGTATATTGAGTTTAAACCTTTTTATTATAGGTTCATTTCTGTAAAAGTATACTTTTAGTTTCATATTGTATATATATATATATATATATATATATATATATATATATATATATAGAGAGAGAGAGAGAGAGAGAGAGAAAGAGAGAGAGAGAGAGAAATATATAGATATATATAGATATATAGATATATGTGCGTGCGTGTATAATTACATATAGGTATGTGTATATATACATGTGCGTGTAAATATATATATATGTGTGTGTGTGTTGTGAAAAATAATAAAGAAAAAGGGATAAATGAAGACCGA
>OY744533.1:29562780-29645280 GCA_963556195.1 Sepiola atlantica | reverse complement strand
TATCTAAACATATACTACACCTAACTCCATATAAATAATGATTGACACTCATTCATTATATTCATCTGAATAGTGTCAGATCAGTTCGATTAGTGTTATACGGTGGCTAAGTGGCTATCGGCAAGGACTGAGGATCTGAGTGTGCCGGGTTCGAATCCTGTTCGTTCCACAGAAACACTTTCATCAAAACCCTCACGTGGCCTTGTGTCTAACCTCCTGGAGCGGAGGTAAATAAAATACAGTTCTATCGAAAGTTACGCATTTTATATGTATACACGCCGGTGTTTATTGGATTTCAGAATTGATGTCTAAACGACCGTTTTTAAAGAGTTAATTTTTATGTTCAATTACATTTATTATTCCTACAAGGCTCTATCTAAAAGTATATAGAACTCTGTGCGTGCAAAGTCTTCTGTCTTGATTCGGATCTGTACAGATTTTGAGAAGTTGATATTTCAATGAAATAAATATACATACATACAAATAAATTTACATATCACATCTGATTTCGTTTTAAATATTGAGCTTTATTTTTTAGTTTTTGTTGTCTTAGCGATAACTTGCTTGTATTTTTCTGCTCGCCTCGAGCGTTAGGAGTTACTTCTCCTACATACGGAATGTCGACCGATGTTTATTTATTTATTAATTTCTAGATAAAATAGTTACTACTAAAAGGTACTACACATCATCAACTTAACTGACTATGACAGGATTCGTACTCTTGATCACTGATATCGCAACTACGTGCGCTATCCATCACTCCACGAAGCGCGAGTACAACATTGCGTGACGAATATCGCTGTAAAAATTAATGACATTGCTGTTTTTGCTGTCATTGTTTCAGCGATTTTCGCGTGGTTAACTATTCAATCTATAAATTAATATAAATCTATCATGTTTTAAACCACAAATGTGTAAGTTATGGCTCAATGGTGTAGAACAAGAGCTCTTAATTCAATTTAAGGAACACATTTCCATAAATTCATTAAAAAAAATTATTAGCATACAATTGTTTCTGCCTCCTCAATCACATACATTTTCGTGATGTACAAAACATTCAAAATATCTACAACTTTGTTTTAGACTTTATCAGTGCTTAAAAAATTCACCCACTGGGCTAGAAAAAAACAGAAGTGAATTCAATATTCATTGTTTCCCTAAGACTTTCCTCCTATATACTTTCATAACATAAAATTGATGCTAAAATACACCTCAATTTTGGGAGTAAGTTATGCTTAAAAAGCATCGTTTTCATTGTTCCACTTAGCTGTAATTTATAATTGAATGAACAAGTCCTCCATCTTTTTTTTAGCTATTAGTATTTCTCTTGAGTTGTGGAATCAACATGCTTCTCCAATCATTTTGATTCCACAACTCTCTAATATCTGTTAATGTCTCTGCGAGCATTTAAAGAAACTGTGTTTTTTAAGCGTGGCCATCTAATTAAAACACACATCACATACTCGTATAATTACTATAACAAACGATCACATTTATAGTTCTTCATTATATAAAAGAGAACGTAAATAATATTAATTTAGGGTCTGTACCAGAAATATAATTAGTACTGATGTTTTCGTAGCAGACAGTAAGGTAACTAATATGGTTAATTAAATATAGAGCAGAAACTTAATATCAGAGCATGAAACACGGTTCTTTTTTTAATTAATAACTATGAAACTGGAACCTAACTGTAAAAAACTGGGGTGGGGATGGGGGTCAGCCGGCCTCAAATAAGTTCACAGCATCCACATCGATCGGCAACTGAGTCCTCCGCATACTTCAGCCATTCCCGGTTCCAACGACAAACACCAACGTCGAGGCCAGCCTCCAGTTCCATGTCTGTCTTCAGTGTTTCAATCCAAGTCTTCAGTTTATCGCCTCTCCCCTTACTCTAGCCGGCGCGTGTGATTGGGGCTACATGAATCCTTAGTCAGATCGTCAAAGAATGTGACCAAACCAACGAAGTCTCCTTTTAAGAAGAGTTGCTGTCATCCCGGTGAGGTTGCAACTTGCACGGATGATGCAGTTTGAGAATCAGTCGGTGAAACGGAAACATAGGATGCATCGAAAGCAGTATATGTTGAAGACCTCCATTGTGTGAAGATCTTTACATTTGGGCAAATATCGTATGTGTTATCCGTATGTGTTGTATCGTATGACTTATGTCGTATCATAGAATTATGATACAAATCAGTTCGACTATGGCTTTTTTAGCTGTCGAACTGCTGTTCTGTTCAGTTCTGTTTCCACCCTCCCAGGCTTTGCTTTCTCTCTTAGAAGGGTTGATTTATCGGAAATGCTCTGGCATACTTTTGCTAGCAAGATTACGCTTATTCTAGTGCACAGCCTATCAAACCGGCACTTGACCTTGTGTCTAACCTCCCCTGGAAATGCCAATAAACAATATATATGCGCAGGGGCCAGCTCTCGCAGCCGACCAGCAGTATTGTGCTTATCAGCGCTCGGTAAATTTGGTCGAGACCACAATATATTTTGAAACTATGAAACCAATTTTTTGAATAATGTTATAGTTTTAGTTTTATTTACTATTTTCACGACATATTTCATGCTGTTTGTATGAAATCCTGGTATGATAATACAGACGATGACCACCTCTTTGGATGTGGCATTACCCACGCTAACAATAAATATTTTAGAAATGGAAAAAGAGAAAAACATTACTAATGAGTCACCATTTATAAAGGCAAACATCCACTTGAGGATAAGGGTTAATGAGATGCAATGATTGCCAGTATAAAGATGAAGAATATTATGAGAGGATTGAAAAGGATTAATAGAATTGATTACTTACAGTTTATGACAAATATTTGCTGAGCTTGGATTTGGAGACGATCATGGTTTAATCTTCAGTGAAGTTAGAAAAGTTAATTGTTCTCTTGTAGAGTGGAGAAAATAGCAGGAGTTTTATGAAGTTTATATTATATATATATATATACATATATATATATATCTTGTGAGAGCGTAAGTTCCGTAGGTATTGTGTAAATGCTTGTTAGTGTGAGAGTATATGTGTGAACGTGTTTAAATGAGTTCAGTAAGTGGTGTGCGTATATGCGTAATTTTGTCATTTTGTCAGTGTGTGAATACGTGTTGTGTCGAAGTTAGAGACTGTTAGCAGTTTCATTTTCTCCCTGGGCAATGCAAAAGTGAAGTTGTGTGTTCACTCGTTGGTTGCTGGTTCGATTGTGTAACCCTGAGGGGAAATGATGATTTCAAGTGCGGACGTATTTGTAAACAAATTACGAGACCGCCATTTTCGCAATTAGTATGTTTTTTTGTCTGTTATTCAATTGTGTATTGTATTTGGAACGTAACTTGTGCGTCTTCGTTAAAACAATTGTTTAATAAATATATAGGATTGAAAGACATGTTAATCCTATATTTTTACGTGTAATCAGCAAAAAAGACAAATCTAATTTTTATGTTAAAAGAACATGGGTTAACTACCCGAAAGAGTATTTGTATTTTTTTTTTGCTTTTACTTTAATTTTCCAAAGTTCTGTTTGTCGTGATTATTGAAATAGGTCTAATAATAAAGAATTAAGGATTTGAATTAAACCAATAAGTGAAAAGTATCGAGTTGGTTTCTGCTATTCTTTACCAAGTTCTTAACTTTTTATTTAATCCGAATACATATTGTCCGATTAAAAAAGGAGTGTTTATTTGAATTCATTTGCTTTAATAAACATTTCTTAAGAACACTTTTGTTCCCATCAACATGAAAAGGCAACAAATCAACACACTATTCACTCTAGTAGTAGTAGTAGTAGTAGTAGTAGTAGTAGTAGTAGTAGTAGTTTCTGGAAAGACTAGTGTTGGTTCTACCCAACGCCGGTAGAAAAGTGAAGGGGTTTAAGTGGAGAGCATAGCTGCCTGTTAGCAAGGGTTACAGTTATCAACTTAATCTACTCGTACTAGGTCTGCTAGTTTTGGCCCCCAAACTGTCAATCCCTTAGCCTGCTCGTAAAAGAGGTCTAACCGCGAATGTAACCGCTTTAGATAAATGACTGTCCGGCCTGGTAAAATGAATACAAATTAAGTGGGCTTCAAAGCTGTAGGTCACAGAGACTGGGGGTGGTCGTTTGGAGGTAGACGAAAAGTATATCGCAGTCCTTCTGTAGAATCGACGTTTGAGCTCAGGAAAAAAATCAAGGGCGGTCTTCCCAACCTGGAATATTCACCAATAGCTGATGAAACAACACCATCACTTGCACCAGTAGAAGAATCGAAGACATTACTAACTAAACTCGTTAGTTTTGGAATAATTTCATAAAATGGGTAATGTGAAATCTGCAGAGATAATAAAAATGTAACTTTCTTACGCTCCGGCATGAAACCGGTTTGAAGTGGATAGGAGTAATAGGAAAGGAAAATAGCAGATAGTACAACACAAGACGGACGGGCATACACCGATGAAGTTTAAAAGAAATGAATTATGTAAATTGCAAAACCCGTCTAGTGTCTGAGCGAGTTTTTGTAACAGTATATAAAGAAGTTGAAAGAGTATTATATTAAGTTAGATTCTTAACACGTTGTGTGTTCGAATCGCAGTCTCGTCTTGAAATTTTTTCTACTTTATTTATATGTTATTTATATTGGGTTTAATGTTATTTAATGTTATTTAATGTTATTGGATGTAAATTAAGTAATTAATAGTTTCCCAACCTGATTCTAAGGTATACAAATATTATCAACGCTGACTTGAGAAATTAAGTAAATAGTAATTAGCTGCTTGCCCCCCTTCTCTTACGTTTACAAATATTCTCGCCGACGGACAGACAGACGGACAGACAGACGGACAGACAGACAGAGAAGGTGTTCGTTATATCATAGGTGTATGAAATGAATAATGATTAAAATAGTAGTAGTAGTAGTAGTTTGTTGTGTATTCTATTTTACATGTTAATTATGTATTCGGTTCTAACATCTAATATCTTCACATTAAAAAAATTACAATTTAAAATCTCCTTTATTATATTCTATTTAAATCAATCTAAAAAAATGAGGTCGATGAACGCATGCTAACATTTAAAGTATTTTCAATTCCGTTTACTTTTTTCTAATATCTGCATTAAACTCCTTTAATTAATATTTGTGTAAAATGTTATACTTTTATTATAAAGCATTTTTAATGGTTTGTGAAAATAAATGCGTTTTAAATATTCGTTTTAGAAATATTGACGACAAATGTAATTTCAAAAAAAAAATAATATTGAAGAAAACGTAAATTTCTTGAAAAGGTATATTTTAAACACGAAAATTATGATGAAAAATTTGCATTACAAACATTCAGCGTATATTTTTTTAAAGTTAATTTTATATTTCAAATTCAAAATACGTTTATTTACCTAAAGTTATTCAAATTAAAACAAAAAGTGTTGTTATTTTATTTTATATCGTAAATGTAGAATTTAATATTCTGTAGATGTTTATCAAATAATTTTTGTATTAAAATGTTTATATTAAACTTAATCAGAAAATATGGATTATTCAATTTCACTTTAGTAAACAGATTCATAATAGCGTGTTTATGATTTTTTATATTTTTTTATGGAAATCGCTCCAGACAAGGCATGAAGCCACTTGATGTAAGGAGCTAACAAGAACAAATATGATTATCGCAAAGACAAGAGATGCTTATTGACCTTAGTCTTGAAAAGACCAAGATTAAAGGTAGGAGGAAAACAGTCAGCAGAAAGAGAGTTCCACAAGCCTGCGGTTCTTAGAAATAAGCTACTAAAATAGGAAGCTGTATTATAATGAGGTATCAAAACAGCACATTGATGGAGACCACTAGACCAACGAATCAAACCAGCTGGAACAAAAGAAGCGGGGAATAGATAACATAATTCTGAAGAACACATGCCATAATAGTATTTATAGAAAATTCTGAGACTAGCAACATCACGTCTGTGAGAGAGGGTGTGTAGAAACGAAGAAGGGGAAGGGGCAATCAAATTACAGATACGTTTCTGCACCTTATCAAGAATATATCTCATTGCAATTATTTCCCATTTTCTTAATCAGTGTATGTATTTTTACAAACCCTTACAGAACAGTTGAAATGTTTGGTGTTTTAACATTTAATGTCGAATTTAGTAGTCACAAGGGTGTTTACGTATTTCGACATTTCTTGTTGATTCCAAATATGGTCATATATTTTTCTCGAACGTTTTGTTCCTGTGATAAGTCAGTTTTCATCTAGGCGAACATGTGAATAGCGAAATAATATATGACTAACGGACTAGTATCCCAGCTTTACCGAAACAATAGAGTAACGCAATAAACACTCAATAATAAGTTTTAACTGTTGAATTCCTTGCTCTTTCTAGTTGTGCGACGTAAACGAAGAGTCCACAATATTAATGTAATACAATTACTGGAAATGTAACAAAACAACTTAAAGTATGAAATTTGCAAATCGCATAACGTCATTGTGTAATTAGCTAAATAAACTTTTCTATTAAGTCATCGATTTTGAATGATTATGCGTAAATATCTATAGAAAAATGGAACATATCATGTAAAGTTCTGTAAAACTTAACTCCCTAAATCTATTATACTAAAGCTGAGTAAATCAACGTATGTTTCCCCGACACTTTTTGCGTATATATAAAATATAGTGTAATTTAGTGTTATAGGAGAAATAATAAGAGAGCTCAATTACTTGTGCAAGAGCATATATATTTTTTATTCGATGGAGATAAACGGAGAATTACCATTGTCGTCTGATGAACCGGTCATATTTGCTATCTTTAACCCTAAGGATTGAGTTTCTTGTGTGTCCTTAGTACTTATGGACAATCATAATGTATAGTGCCCACTGAATATCAAGGGAGGCGCGAGAGTGCTCTATCCCTTAATAGACCACACGAATGGCCTATGCTGGAAATCTCATTTCTTTGATCAATCATAACCCAAAAACCAATAAACCAAATTAGTTAACACTTTGCACAACATTTGTATTTGATAGGTTCTATAAGTGTGTAGAATTTCAGCATCATTAGTCAATACAACCCAGAGACCCAGAAAGTGCAATCATGAAATCATGCTATCTGTGTGTACATACGTACGTACGTATGTATGTGCCACCCTGTATCTCATCAACTATTTGATGGATTCAGCTGATTTTGGGCAGAGATAGAGGTTCTAGGGTCTAGTTGATGGCATTTTAATTTCAGTTTACCATATACCTTAGTTGTCCAGAAAATTCCAAAAAACCTTATGCGAAGGCATTGTATTGAGGCATAGCGTTTATAAAAGTAGTGACATTCCATGAAAAATGCCAATATACTGAAACCATATGCCCTTAATAGGGTTAAGATGAAAATTCATATACACTAAATGTACAAAAGCAAGGAAATTCCCAAATGTTTACACTTTTATTGTCATTAAGGGTATGACTACATATCCACCAAACCATTTCATTATCACATCACTACAGTATACATCTCTATGCATGAGTGGATGAAGTGTGTGAGGTGCGCTGAAGAAAAATTCCTACCAGTAAAATACATAGCCCTGTTGTGCTCGCATACCCTTAATGACAATAAAAGTGTAAACATTTCGGAATTTCCTTGCTTTTGTACATTTAGTGTATATGAATTTTCATATTAACCCTATTAAGAGCATATGATTTCAGTATACTGGCATTTTTCATGGAATATATATATATATATATATATATATCAAACGGTAATTTATTTTTGCAAAGAATAACCTTTATAAAGTTTTTCAAAGACTAATATAATACACCCACAGATGCTCAAAATATCGTCCGTTAAAATCGAAGAAGTGAATAAGCCAGACAATAAAATTGAAACAATAACATTTACAACTTAATATTTCCGGCTTTTTCAGCGACCATCCTGTATTTGTCACACTGAAATACATGCTAACATAGCCCCTATTTTGTTAGTAATCGCGATAAACAGTTCCACTTTCTATATAGACATTATAAATACAGAAATATATTTTTGAAAAGGATTGATAAAAAGTTGTATTTTGGTGGAAGAAAGAAATGAATGTTTGTTTGCGGGCATAATCACTAAATTTACAACGGGGTTTGTGAGAGGGTGGGGTGCTTTGTTTTAATGTACTAAGTAATGAAATGAGTGACTGGTGTAGACATCAACTGAAATGGATTCTGGTGGAATTTAGTTTCGTGACGAATTAAATTGTGTGTAGGGGGAGGGTAGAAGGGATTGCTTAGCCGTGGTGTGTTTCGTATAAACGCTTTGTTTGTAATGTAAAATCAATCAAAGAATGAAACGGGTGATTTGTGTATGAATTGACCCAAATGCATTATGGTGGAATTCAATTTTGTAATTAATTGATGTGATGCAGTTACGAGTAATAGTCACTGACTTGGTTGCTAGACCGCGATTTGTGTGCGTGTATGTGTTTCGTTGGGTGTAATTTGTTGACCTCAATCGCAACACCCAGAATTAAATTGACCTGGAAATAGTCTAAAAAAAACGCGTTTCACCCAAACCGCTGGTTTTCCATCCACAATCATAAAATAGTACTCTGTAATAATTAAATGAAAAGTCATTGACCTAGAAACCATTAATAACGAGTAGTGACTTACTGAAATGTTATTTTTAAATCAATATGCAAATTAGTTAGACTGAGTGAGTATACCTCGCAGTATTTTGTACATGAAAATGGGATTTCAATATAGTTACTTATGAATTGCAAAATCTGAAAAATAATCGTTATTTGAGGTAAACGGTGTATGCAGATATTGGAAACAATGCATTTCACGCAATCAAAATCAGCAAGATCCCTTAAAATCTAAACTTCCTCCTTCGTGGTAAGGGGCGGTGGCGACATGGTAGTGTCAGAACTATGCCCCTTGGGGCTCCGGTTACTGGAAGGGCCATCCATGACGGATGGGTCTGGCACTAAGCGGTATTAGGGCCGTAACCTGACTAGCAAGGATCCGGTGAAGTCTAGCAATAGTCGGCATCATGATCCGTCGCGCTCTGGTCGTCTTTGCCTTTGCGTGTGGAACCGCAAATTAATGGAGTGTGACTTGCAGCGTTGTTTTTGCGCTATTTATGTTTGTGCTCCGGGCCAAATCAGCTCCGATTCTGCAGCCAACTGCTGACCCTTGCAATCTTTCAGGTAAATAAATAGCTGCAACTAACGGGGAGGCCTTGATACAGACCAAACAATTCTGAGGCACGATTTCCACGAACGTTATGCAGAAGTCCGACTCGCTTTACCCACAACAACAACATCAACATCAACAACAAAGCATCCGTGGAAGACACTGCTGCGTTAGGAAGTGCTTAACGTTTATTCGCCAAGTATAAATCCGGCAATAAAACCAGACGAGGCCGGAACTCGTTCATAATGACGAATTATCGGACGCCGTAGTCAATAATCAATAATAATAATAATGCTTTTTTTTTACATGTGTCCGAGTATCTGGAGAAGATTCCGCCGGTCAATCGGTCAGACGTACTTCAGGTTAAAAATAGCATTTTCCCGACGGTCAGTCATGCTTAAGTATTGAAGATCTTCATTGGTATGACACACTTCAGTTTAATAGGCGTTTTCATCACGAAGCTTGTATTTACTTGATTGCAACTGCGGCAGGATGTGTCACAAGGCCAGAAGGTGAGGAAAACAAGGTACTGAGTGGGTTACATTGGCGAGTACTATTTTGTACGGCCGGTAAAGATGGGGGCTAAAGCCATTAGAAATAAACAAAATCCCCCAAAAAGGAGTGCACCTTCTAAGACAGAGCTGGGCCATGCTTCATCCCGACAAAAATGGAGGCAGGTGCTTTAAAGTAAGTCCCTTGTCTTTCGGAATTATTTCTTAGATTGGATCCGCGGTAGGTGTGAAATCTCCGTTGCTGGTGACATCTCGCTAAGCATTGAATGGGCGCATCTTATTTTAGACGCGTCCGAACAACTCTATAGAATGCACTGTCCGTCAGTCGATCTTAATATGCCATATCGTTGGTTTGTCACGTTTAAGCATTGGATATTATTTTCGTTGATCTGTTACGCCTAAGCTTAGAATGTTATTTACAGTGTGTATTTTCAAGTTATAAATAAAAGCTCTGATGTGTTTATAGATGTCCGAACGATTGTATTACTGGCTCAATACATGAACACGATAATAACATTTTCGTTCTAATGTTTGTAATTTCTAAATTTTTTTAGTCATAAAGTAAAGCGTCGTATTTCACTATTTATGGATGTTAAGCGTGAATGCTGATCCCGCGATAATGATGTATCTACTTTGACCAAAACTTTACATACTTATCCAAGTATTCTGGGTAATGTAGTTTCAGAATACATATCTAGTTTTATCTATCTCTAAAACCCTAATGAGTTCGTGACCCCCCCCCAAAAAAAAATATATATACCAACAGACGAAACGACAAACGTGCATTCGTTATGTACGTCATCCACTGACGGCTGTTTTGTATTCAAGATCTATCAGTGCCTCTAGACGTAGTAGGCGCATCAGCCCAGAGATTCGAACCCCGGTCATTAGTCATTGTCGATCGTGACAGACCGGCGTCTGATCCAAGCGAACTGCTGTTGATGGAAATATACATCGCTTTTAAATCAATTTTTGTATTTATTTGTTTGTTTTTGCGATATTGATAACCTTAGATGAGTCAATTATTGTTTAACCACAAATCTTTGTTTTACGCTCATGAAAACCATTGTTACCTCCACCAGAATTATCCACCTATAACGGAACATGCATATATATATATATATATATATATATATATATATATATATATATATATATATATATATATATATATATATATATATACCAACATCCTAGCATTTAGTACTAACAAACAAAAACTCCATATATTAGAAGCCCTATATATAAAAAAACAAAAAACTCCTAATTAATAGAATTAACTTTAATATCAGTAATAATATTCGAAAATGCTTATAGCTCCAATATAGTTTCGTACTTAGTACATAATTCCCGCGAAATACCTTCTATAAATACTAACACATGGTCTATACCTGATTAATCTCATTCCCCCAAAGATGGACCAGATGGGTCCGAAAGTACTTGGGAAAAAAATCCAAGTTATGGCACATTCATCAGCCAATTCCCCTCCAAAATTCGGACTATTGAAAGGATCTACCAAAGGATATCTAGACATGAGGTGTCTCTTATATTAAATAATACTTGCATGCAAGAGAAAATGCTGCCTATATATATATATATATATATATATATATATATATATATATATATATATATATATATATATATATATTAGAAATATTGTCATCCACTGAGAGGTTTCGTTTTTTTAAGACTCATCAGTGTGGCTAGACGCAGTTTCAGCTCAACCCGAGAGTAGATCCTCACCGGTTATTACCGATCGCGAAAGTTCTATGTACTACTCCCTTAACCAACAAGCCAGCTGCTATCTATGTATATATTCGTTATTTCCGTATTCTTATTTACAGCCTTAAAATATTCTTTTATGTATTCGTTGTAATATTTCCTGTTTCTACTCGTCCCCTATGACGCAAGTACAGAGGTCAATAAGGGTGATTTTCTCACGAGGTGAACGGGTAATATTGATTGACAAATTCAAAGTGTTCCTATATCGATCCTTTATGCAACAAACTATAACTGATAACAATGAATGTCAAAGATTAAATTAACAAGAGATATTCTTAAGCTGCGCTCATTAGATCTGCATGTTTAGCAATGAAATCGACATTTTATACTTAAATATGACAGACCAACAAAAGCTTAAGATTGACAGACCAATCAGACTAACATACCATGCGTATCGTGACAGACTATCAAATGTAACATTCAAAATGCAGACGTCAAGCATACGCATCCATAATTAGTTCCTCGGAAATAAGTCTAACTTTTGTTTCATTTTACTTCAGTCAAAGTTCTCAGAAATCAAGGGGCCCCTTCCTGGATAACACTTGATCTCTATATAAGATACGTAGACATCCGAATATTCTATTAAAGTTCTCTTTAAGTCAAGAACAGTAATTTTTCACTCCCCAATTGATCAGTAAACTATATTTAGTGTATCTTTTTTTGGTCTCTTGGTCTTACCGGATTCCAGACAATAATTAATCTAGTCTAGTGGAGTATCCAACTAAGTGCTGTTACTTGAGGTAATATTACGAGACGAACGGTGCGCCATTCCTTGTATTGTCCAGTGTATAGCCGCGTCGAATGGATTTTATGTGGGCTTCGAATACTATGTTATTTTGAATATTTGATCACGGTTTACTTGTAGGGTGAATTATTCTCATGTCAAATTTCCCTGACAAACCATTGTACAGAGAGACCGAAGACACTCGAGGATGGTGTCTAGTAGGTAATTCAAACCCTCTTGTAATTCAACTTGCTTCTGTCAATTGAGGTATCCTTCTATAGTATCCTACGAGGTCTACCCTCCCAGGCTTCAGTTTCTCTCCTTGAGAAGATGTTAGTTTGCTGCTAACCGCTTGAGTTGCCCCAATCCAAAAAATTGCCAACGGACTGTTCATGCATTTTTCGTAGGGCCAGAGTGCACCATCTCTTATGTGCTAACCATTCAATCCTTACTTTCATATCGTGTATCACATCTTCCCGCGGGGGGAAGAAAGAAAATAGCTGACCAACAAAATAACATTTCAAGCTTAAGCATGACATACCAACTTAAATGGTATTCAAAGCTTAAGCGTAACAGACCCACCAAATGGCATATTAAAAAGCGTGATGGATCTACTGACCGACAGAGCCTCCAATAGAGATGCTCGGACGCGTCTAAAATAAGATGCGTCTATTTAATACTTAGTGAGCTATCCCGGGGGACTGAGATTTCATATCTCTCGCGGATCTAACCTCGGTAATCATTCCAAAATACCAGGGACTGACTTTACAGCACAACCCCCATCTTTTCTCTGAGGCCTGATTCGGCTCAGTCATAGAAGGTGCACTTTCCTAGGTATTACCGGTGAGGGTACAGCATTGTTAACAAAAAAACCCGTATCCCTCTGTAAATGGCTTCTAAATAATAATGTTATTTAGAAACCCATTCTTAACATTAGAGTAGCGGGATCCTTTGATAACAATTCTTTACCTTCACTGCATCACCTCATTTTATTTAAAGGATTGGTTTATTGCTGATCGCTTGAGCTCCCTCCCCATACAAGGAATGTGAATACGTCTGTTCGCGGCTATTTATATATCATGTTGGAAAGAAAGTAATGTCGTATTTTTAACTTAATCACTTTGAAGCTTTCTAAGCTGTACACAGTTCTAGATTTTTTGGTGGATTGGTGTCTTAATGAATTGCTTTGCCTTTCAGGTATAGTAATTAATTGGAAAATATTAAGTTTAACGGTTTCAGCCGTCAAAAAATGGATATTGGTGAGGAGCATCTGAGACATTGCATGCTCTATGAATTGAAAAAAGGAAACTCAGCTGCAGAAGCTACAAGGAATATTGGAACTGTCTATGGCATAAATGTTCTGAATGATCGACAATGTGAACGGTGGTTTGCAAGATTTTTTCTGGAGACTTTACCCTGTCAGACCGGCGACGTTTTGGAAGGATAAAACCAATTGATAAAGACGTCATTAAAGACGCCGTGGAGGCCAATCTTAAGTTTACCAGCGGAGAATTAGCTCAAAAATTCAATACAACCCATACCACAATTATTTCATGCCTTCACGAGTTAGGAAAAAGTTAAAACTTAGACTCTGGGTCTCCCACGATTTGACCGACGCACAACGAAATCAAAGATTGACTGTGTGCACATCTTTGTTTTCCAGGAATCATCGAGAACCATTTTTGCAAAGAATTGTGACTTGAGATGAAAGATAGGTTATTTACAAGAATACCCAACGCAAAAGACAATGGTTAGACCGAGACTAAAGTCCACAGCCTGTTCCAAAACAAGGACTACACACAAAGAAGGCTATGCTCTCTTTATGGTGGGACATGAGAGGACTGATCCATTATGAGTAACTAGAGCCTAATCAAACAATCACATCAGTAAAATATTGTTCGCAGCCGGATGATCTAAGAATTCCTCTATCAAAAAAACGACCAGCATTACTCAATAAAAAGGGTGTAGTGCTTCAGCATTATAACGCGAAACCTCACACAGCAAACCTCACTCAGGAAAAGGTCATGAGTTTCAATTAGGGAAGTTTTGCCTCATCCGTCTTATTCACCTGACATTTCTCCATCTGACAACTATCTTGTCCGGTCGTTGCAGCATTACTTAAACGATAAAATTCATGAAAATGAGGACCAACTAAAAAATGACCTAATTTCTTTTTCTCTCAAAAATCAGGAAAATCTTTTGAAGAAGGCATCAAGAAGCTAGTTAATCGTTGGTCAGAAGTCATAGAAAATGAAGGAAATTATTGTAAACATTAAAAATGGCTTAATGTGAATGTTTCAGATGAAATAAATGTGTTGGACCAAAACGACATTACTTTCTTTCCAACCTGATACTAGCCAGTGTGTCCCCCTCAGAGGAGCTGACTTTTCCTACTTTCTAGCCTTGTGCCACGAGCTGCCGTGATTACAAGTAAATACAAGCTTGGCGATAAAAGCGCTCATCAAACTGAAGCGTGTCATACCAATACTTTAGCATGACTGACCAGCGGGAAAATGCTATTTTTAACCTGAAGTACGTCTGACCGACTGACCAGCGATATCTTCTTCAGATACTCAAACACATGCAACATTTTTTTTTCATTATCAGCTGAAATTCTGCGTCAAACGTTGGTTTATTCTCGAACCATTACGCGTTGATTATTGACCACTGCGTCCGATAACTCGTCATTAAGAACGGGTTCCGGCCTCGTCTGGTTTTATTGCCAGATTTACACTTGGCGAATAAACGTTATGTTTATAAACGCACTTTATCTGAATTATTCTGACTACTACTTTTCTAATCTTCGATGTTATTTTCACAACGTGTTGGCCTTTATTTTGAGTGGACGATTTTACAATTTATCAGTTACTAGGAAAAATGTGACCCGTCGGGTCACCCATTAAGCCGGGGTTAAAATGTTTGAATCCGGAACAAAAAGCCAGTTAAATAAAAATAAATATATGAAAAATGCAGACAAAATCCTAAATAAGTCCGTTATGCACCGTTTCTCTCCAACTACTAATTAACTAATATTATTGCCCGTGCTGATAGTTCCATTTTTTTGTAATGGATTTTTTTTGCATTCTTTTCTTTCTTTATAACATCGACTGTTAAACAGAGTTTGAGAGAAAGAATGACAAGAGTGAGGTTGAAAGACGATGTAGAGAATAAAAACGGCGTTGGGGCAACTTACAGTAAACGAGGGGGGAGTTGCAGATATCAAGTTAATAAGAGATTGTACACGTGATTAGTTAATTGCAAATTACAGCTAATAAGAACAATTAAAATAAAAGTTGTTTCAAACATAACTCAATTCCAAAACAGAAAAATATTTTAGCATGTATTTTGTGTAAAAAAAGCCGTAAGAAAACAAATTAAACAGATTACTAACAGGTCACCGTAGAAATTCCACGGTACTTTCCACATCAATCTGTATAATTTACTGTTCCTAATAATATTCTTTTTGAAATAATAACTTGTCAGGGAAAATACTATTAAAAGAAATTGACTTCTTCCGCAAAACTAAATGTTATTGTCAGTTAAATATACTTTAAATCAATAAAACGAATGTTACTTTAAATCAATGAAACGAATGTTACTTTAAATGTGTTTATTTATCATTGTACTGTTTTAGTTGACAAAACAACATAATTCTGAAACAATTAATTTTAAAATGGGTAAATTAGCGACGTCAAATTAATCACCAATTATCATATTTGCTGATCATGCGATCTCATTTTTTAATATGTGTGAACGGTGATAACCTAGATACGAACATGGAGTCCCTTTAGCATGTAATATAAATGAATTAGCTATATATTATTACAGGTTTTGATTGACATACCTGCAATACGCCATTTAATGTGACATGCCTTAATGCAACGACTAGCAATATACATACATACACACACACACACATATATATATATATATATATATATATATATGCAAATATATATATACACATATATATTATATATACACACATATATATACACACATGTATATATATACACACATATATATATACACATACACATATATATATAATATTTATAAATAAATATTAAATTATTGATACCTACAGACGCTAGCGTTACAAGCTTATTGCTCTCATCAGTGCAGGGAAGTAACAATTTCAAACGGTCGGGAGGCAGGAACCCGATTCACAGAATCTGCAACAGTCGTCATATCAACTCGGCCAACGGGAACTGTGACGTAATTAAGGCAAATTGAGATCTATATGTACCTAGAAGCGGTCACAGATAGAAGATTAGTTGAGAGTGTTTGACGAACGTATTCGGAACTTTGAATTAGAGCTTTTTGACAGTCTATACTTAACATCCTCGAGAGTGCTTAACTTTAGTTACTTAACGGGGCTTAGTATAATATGTATGAATAAATATTAAATTATCAATACCTACAGACGCTAGAGTTTCAAGCTTATTGCTCTCATCAGTGCAGGAAAGTTACAATTTGATACGGTCGGGAGGTGATGTATATATATTCGTAAGTGCACATAAAATATAAATATTTAGGCATATACACATTATAATTTCCGAAATATTTCCAATTGCAAGTTCGATTAAGTTTTATTACAAGATTCACAGCATATATATATACTCTAGTTGTATGCTAATGATTACGGAAAAATCAATCCAAAATCATAATCTTGATATTTACTTCGATTTCTTATTCATATTTCGGCAAATAACTGTATTTCTTAATTCTTCTGACAAACAAAACTCTTTTAATCCTTATTTTTAAATGTCTTTTCCTTAATTATATTTTTCCCCCAAATTAAAACATTTTCTTACGCGCGTTTCACAGCAACGTCAAAGAGAAATATATAGACTTCAGTTCAACTTAGCTGATCATCATAGCATTTTAATTTACAAGTAATAGGAAAATATATAATTCCAAAACCTGGGAAACAGAAAATGGGACAAATTCAAGAAGATCCCACAATAATGTGGCAAGTCGAAATACATAAGAAAGCACACATAAAGAATGGTGACACAATTTTAGGACCCCTATCCTCCCCTCAAGAAAGAAACACCTGAAATTTGAAATGGCTCCTCAAACGGTAGCTTCTAACTTCTCTCTCGATATGTATTGATATTTACATACAAGGTAGCAACATCATTTGTACACTGAACTTGTTAGCGCATTTACGCAGGAATATATGTTTTCATTAAGTTCAAAATATGAATCTGATGGCTTCGCGTGTATTTTACCTTCACTTGATTTAAAACTCAAATTTCATTTTCTTCCACATTATAAGTAATGGATTAGCGGATAATTCACAAAAATTCACTATAACTTTACATTATGATTTTCAATGTTCAAAGATGTTTAATTGAATTTCGGCCTAGGATTTTTGTTGTTGCACTCCCAATTTTATTCTAATGAAATATACATATATATATATATATATATATATATATATATATATATATATATAATTATTATTAATAATAAATAGATATGTTTATATGCAAAAACATATATATATATGTTTCGTGTTTTTTTATTTTACTTTCATCGGTATGGAATTACGTAACCGCATCGTCGGTCGAACGATTCGAACCCGACTCCACGTATTACGGATCGGACCCTGGTTTTGTAACTATCCGATCACTCTTTTAACACGAGAGAAATGCCTTGTATTATTAATGTAAACACAAGTAGTGTGATTCTAACATAGGACTATATCTCATAAGGGAGAGAATCATGTGATGTGGTTTATTATTATGAATCATCAGTTTATTTATTCGTAAGCCCAAGACTACTAGATTGATAACTAATTGTAAATAGAACAAAAATAATACGTACAATATCTATTTGTTTATCGGATACAAGATCATCAATTACTATATATATAAAATAAAATAGAATTAAATAAACAATTGCATAAATATTATATTTTTATTCAGATAAAAAAAAGCATTTATCGATAACCATGTAGGAGACATTTTTTATTACCGATTGAGACAGCACAATTGAGTAAGAAAGGAATTAGTATAAAATTAGATTATTAATTATTAATAGAAAAATATTCATGATTCATTATAAAATAATTTCATAAAAGTAGTTTAAATACTACAGATAATTTTCTAGATATTATTAAAAACGTTAACAATAGAAGAGTAGAAATTGATACGAAAGTAACACAGTTTATCAATATAGATCCCACATGTAAACTAGAAAATATATTAGGCGAAATCGACAACAATTAACTGAGCAATAAATGAGAAATTTGACAAAACAAGAAAGTAAGGTTAGAGGAGAAATATGTATCTTAATTTAGTAGATTCTGAATCAAAATGTTAGAGGATGAGGAACGATTAAAATATTAACAGCGATAGTACGGCACTTAGTTAATGCTAAACTTCTTTCTGGCCGCCAGTATGGATTAAGACAAGCACGATCTACTGCAGACATCCTAACGGTCTTCTCTGAACGCATGTATCATACACTCGACAAGGCAGGAGAAACTAGGACAGTAGCGCTTGATATATCCAAGGCTTTTGACAAGGTATGGCATAAACGGTTTCTCCTGAAAATACGCTTATACGGTATTACTGGGCAATGACTTAATATAATTAGATCCTCCCTAACCAAAAGAAAAATCCAGGTTGTCCTCGATGGTCGTTCATCTAAGCAACATGACATAAATGCTGGTGTACCCCAGGGATCCATCCTTGAACATTTGTTGTTCCTGATCTATATAAACGATCTCCCTGATGACATAGAGTCTGAGATTGGTTTATTTGCTGACGACACAACGCTTTACTCTCGCCATGTTGGCAAAACCGACGCGATCATATCCGAGGCAATAGCTGAATCTTTAGAAAATGACCCCCAGGCTGTAGTAGATTGGGGTCATGAATGGTTGGTAACTTTTAATGCCGCAAAGACAAAGCTCCTTTCCTTCAATAACTACAAGAAACCTCTCCAACCACCGATTGTCATGGCAAATAACACCCTATCTGAGAATTCATCATTAAAACTCCTCGGCCTAACCTTCACAGGTAACATGGATTGGAACAAATACATTGAAGATATTGCCAAGGCTGCCGCAAAGAAGGTTGGCTCCCTCTACCGTGCTAGTAAACTCCTCACACCTGACATTATCCTGTATCTCTACAAAGCCACCATCCGCCCATGCATGGAGTATTGTTGTCACATCTAGGCTGATGCATGATCTACTGGTCTCTCCCTCCTTGACAAGGTCCAAAAACGAGTCGCCAACTTAATAGGTCCCTCACTGTCAACCAAGCTCCAGTCGCTGTCCCATCGCCGCATTGTAGCATCATTGTGCTTGTTTTACAAATACTTCAATGGATTATGCTCCG
This sequence comes from Sepiola atlantica, assembly GCA_963556195.1. Taxonomy (NCBI): domain Eukaryota; kingdom Metazoa; phylum Mollusca; class Cephalopoda; order Sepiida; family Sepiolidae; genus Sepiola; species Sepiola atlantica. Next base: position 29,625,762 of record OY744533.1, on the reverse strand, counting down.
ATGAATTGGCTACTCTGGTGCCCCCTCGGCGTAAATTCACTAGACTAACTCGACAATCAACTAAATCTCACCTATTCACTGTGGATGTCTCCAGATGCCGGAGAGTCTTCTACTCAAATAGCTTCTTTTCTCGTGCTACTGGCCTCTAGAATTCCTTCTCTGCCCCCTGTTTCTCCGACAGTACTGACATGCAGAAATTTAAAACTAATGTAAACAGACATTTCGCTGCACAGATCCCAATTTAGGTTGACCCCCTAACCGTCTCTCCTTTTTTTTTCTCAGTAGACCTTTACGTCTACAGTGGCGGCCTGCCTTGTTTGGGGTGAACTATGTTAAAAAAAATGTAAACAGTGAACAATATTAGATGCCTAGACGTTGTGACAAGTGCCATGCGAAAAAAAAGATTTGATGATGAATACTGACTGTAATTTATGGATTTTATTTGTCTTGTGTTTTATTTTTCTTTACATGATCAGCACTGAAGATAGCCACACCAAGAAATAAATGCATAAGAGCATTTACATATCTTGGTGTATACCTAAACAATTGTTTGCTTAATAAGAAAATAAATTCGGTCAAATACAGGGATATGTCTTTCAAAACATTGGATATGATATAAAATCGAATCTGGCCTTACACTATACAGCTATAACAATTCCATTATGTTATAAAATTAATATTTGAACAGAAAAAATTCAAATAGAAATATATATATATATATATATATATATATATATATATATATATATATATATATATATATATATGATAAAAAAAATGGAACTCACATTCCAACGTAATGGAAAATGAAAATAGGAAAACAAAAATATTAGGTATTCATCAACGTTTCGTCTTTATTGAAAGATTTCCTCAGGATGATCGGTCTGAAGAAAATAACACACAAAATACACCATATTTGAAACAGTGGTAGGAGGAGAAGTGCTTAAACATGCCGGTTATAGAAACATAAATTATGAAATACAAATAGATGGTTAGTTTTCATAAGCGTCCATTTTAAGTTCTCTTCTTACTAATTTTGTTTGAAATATTTTTTTAACTTTGAGTGTTATTTTCTTCAGATAAATCATCCGTAAGAAATCTTGAAATACAGACGACACGTTGATGAATACATAATATTTTTGTCTTTCCTTTTGCATATACATATATATATATATATATATATATATATATATATATATATATATATATATATATATATACATGAAAGAATATTTTTGAAAACCTGTACAATGCATTTCTTTTTTGTTTTTTTTAAATGAATTATTTATTTATTCTAAAAAACAAAAAATATAGGCCTTTTTTCTTTTTTTCGTTTAATTTTCTTTTCAATCCTTCTTGGTTGAAACATATTCGTCGTAGTCAAGTTGAATTCGTCTTGATGTTATGACGATTAGTGTTTAATGCCGGTGTGTGTACCACGTGGTTTGTGTGTTGTTGGGTATAATAAAAAAAAAAAGTCCACACTTGAAACGTTGATGGTATGACAATAAGAAAAATATTTTGAAAAACCTGAACAACGCATTTTATTTTGTTAATAATTTATTTATTTTAAAAACTTGAGCTATATAGGCCTTTCTTCAAAAGTATTGGCATTTTCCCACTTTTTTTGTCCTTCACTTTTCCTCTTTAATCCCTCTTGAGTGAGACATATTTGTCGCAGTCAAGCTGAAATCTGTCTTGATGTTATGACAATTGGTGTTGAATGCTGGTGTGTGTACCACGCTGTTTTCGTGATGTTGGATATAATGAAAAAGTGCACACTCCAAAACTATAGGCATTTGTTTCTCTTTATTCGTTTATGCGTTGTTCAGGTTGTTCAAAATATTCTTATTATTTCCATTGCATCAACGTTTCAAGTGTAAACTTTTTCATTATACCAAACATCACGTAAACCGCGTGGTAAACACACCAGCAAAACAAGTCTTAATAATTAAGAAATTATCCAGTGGAATTCTTACATCGTGTCTGTCTAACCGAAATTTCCCCCACAAGACAAGATATTCACGTGAAAACTATTCTGTGTTCAGTATGCTCTAAATGTTTCCAGAAATACTTGTAAAATTTATTTTGCTCCAAGAATTGCATCAAATGAAACTATGGTATACCATACTACTCTGTAATATGATATATATATATATATATATATATATATATATATATATATATATATATATATATATATATATATTTATTTTCATATAATTCGCCATTAAATAACCCACCAATACTTACAGCAGATAAGAACGCTTTATAGTGATATCTACGATATTGTTTCTTGTCCTCAGCGTTATTAAGGGTTTCTATTCGATTAAAAATATATCCACAGCGTGTTTACATTTAATTTCGTACACCCGACGACGTTCGTTCAAGCCAACAATGAAAATAAGAGAAATACAAAATAAAGAATAACAAAATTAAAGAAAGAATGTAGCAATGCTATCGTGATGTATGCAATAACAAGTATTGGATATGTCGATGGTGCTAGTGGTAGACATGTGTTGCTACGAAAATTAAATTGCGGAAGCAAAGATTCGAAAATGGAATAGAAATTACATCTGGAATTCAAGGTTTGGTTATTTTGACAGGCTTTGAATGATTAAATTCGGTAGAGTGATTAATATAAGATAAACATTGGCTTTAATTATTTCTGAACTAATGCTTAAAAATGAAAATATTTGATAGATACGATAAGCGAATTCAAAAACTTGGGACACGTCCTGTGCTTTGTTCCCCGAATAGGACTTCCGTCACTTATTTTTTTGTTCTCAGTCAGAAAAAGAGATCACCTTCTAGACTGAGGCAATATTCATTTTTCTCCCAATCCAAAGCGTGCTTTATCAGAGAGTGATATACATGGTCGGCTTTTAATGCGGGGAAATATAACTTTTCCATCGTAGTGAGCCAAGTAACTAGGGACTTACCAAATTGTCACTTTACCAGTTTTACTAGAATATAATGTATTTGATTAGTACTAAGTTAGTCGGGACCACACACCGGTAATTAATGGAATGTAAACAAAGAAGACGCCCCCCAATTATACGGGTGACAAATGTTAATATAGACCATAATAAAAAATCCCCAGAGGGAAATTTACTAGAAACAACGAGACCCAAAACACGCAGGGGAAGAGCAAAACGCAAAACTAGCAAGGGGAAAAAGAGAGACCCAAAATTTGCGTGGAAGAGAGAAAGACCTAAAACTTACAGAAGAAGAGAGAGAGAGTAAAAAATATGCCGAGGAAGAGAGAAGAGAGAACAACAAATTGCAGAGGGAGAGAGAGACCCACAATTTGCAGGACGAGAGAGAAAGAGAGAGAGACCGAAAACTTGAAGAAGAGAGAGACAGATCCACAACTTGCAGGGGAAGTGAGAGCGAGAGACGCAAAACTTGCATGAGAAGAGAGAGAGACCCAAAACTTGCGTGGAAGAGAGTAAGGCCCAAAAATAAGCAGAATGAGAGAGAGGGAGAAAAAGAGAGCAAAAACTTGCAGGAGGAGAGAGAGAGAGAGACCCAATAATTGCAAGATCAGAGAGTGAGAGAGCCCCAAAACTTGTGTTGAAGAAAAAAAGACCCAAAACTTGCAGGGGAAGAGAGAGAGTGAGAGAGGGAGAGAGAGAGAGAAAATGAGAGAGAGAGTCCAAAAATATGCAAAGGGAGAGAAAGAGAGAACAAAAAACTTACAGAGGGAATCAGAGAGACACAAAACTTACAGGGGAAGAGAGAGAGAGAGATACCAAAAACTTGCACTGGAAGAGAGAAACCCAAAACTTGCAGGGTAAAGGAGAGAGACCTAAAACTTGCATGAGAAGAGAGAGAGAGATGGAGACCCAAAACTTGCGTAGAAAAGATACACAAATTGCAAGGGAAGAAAGAGAAACTCAAAATATGAAGAGAGAGAAAGAACAAAAAGTTACAGATGGAGAGAAACAGAGAGAGAGAGAGAGAGAGAGAGAGAGAGAGAGAGAGAGAGAGAGATAGAGAGAGACTCAAAACTTGCTAGGGAAGAGCAGGAACCAGAACTTGCATGGAGATAGATACAGACCCAAAACCTGCAGTGGAAGAGCGAGACCCCTAGCTTGCAGAGGAAAAGAGAGACCCACAACTCACAGAGGAAGAGAGACGGAGACCCACAACTTGCAGGGAAAGAAAGAGAGAGAGAGACTCACAACTTCCAGGGGAAGAGATAGACCCACAATTTGCAGAGAAAGAGAGAGAGAGAGAGAGATCCAAAACTTGCAAGGGAAGAGAGAAGGATCCAAAACTTGCAGGGGAAGACAGAGACCCAAAACTTGCATTGAAAGAGACAAAGACCTAAAACTTGCACTTAAAGAGAGATAGACATTAAACTTGCATGGGAAAAGAAAGAGACCCACAATTTACATGGGAAGAGAGAGGGACCCTAGACTTGCAAGGGATATAAGAGAGACCCAAAACTTGCAGGGGATGAAAGAGAGATCACAAACTTGCAGGAGAAGAGAAAGAGAGAAACCCAAAATTGCATGTAAAGAGAGAGGGAGAGACCTCAAATTTGCAGGATGAGAGAGAGAGAGAGAGTGACCAAAAACTTGCAGGGGAAGAGAGAGAGAGACCCGAAACTTATAGGAGAAGAGAGAAGACAGACCCAAAACTTACAGAGGAAGAGAAGAGAGAAACGGAAAACTTGCAGGATGTAGGAAAAAGGGAGAGAGTAACCGAAAACTTGCAGAGGACGAGCAAGATTCCAAACTTGCAGGTAAATAAAGAGAGAGACCGAAAACTCGCAGGTGAAAAGAGAGAGAGAAAGAGCCAACACTTGCATGCGAAGAAGAAAGAAATTCGAAAACTTTCAGGGAAAACAAACACCCTAAAATCGCTGAGAAGAGAGAAACCCAAAACTCGCTGAGAAGAGAGAAACCAAACACTTGCGGAGAAAAGAACAACCCAAAGCTGGCGAAAAAAGGAACGACCCAAAACTTGCATAGAAGAGAGCGACCCAAGACTTGCATAGAAGAGAGCGACATAAGACTTGCATAGAAGATAGCGACCCAAAACTTGCGGAGAAGAGAACGACAAAAAACTTGCGTAGAAGAATACGACCAAAAACTTGCGTAGAAGAGAACGACCTAAAACTTGCGGGGAAGAGATAAAAACCAAAACTTGCGGAGAAGTGAACGACCTAAAACTGGCGTAGAAAAGAGATACCCAAAATTTGCGGAGAAGAGAGCGGCATTACACGTGCGGAGAAAAGAACGACCTAAAACGGGCGTGGAAGAAAGTGACCCAAAACTTGCGTAAAAAAGAGCCACCCGAATCTTGCGTAGAAGAGAACGACACAAAACTTGCGTAGAAGAGAACGACCAAAAACTTGCGTAGAAGAGAACGAACCAAAAACTTGCGTAGAAGAGAACGACCAAAAACTTGCGTAGAAGAGAACGAACCAAAAACTTGCGTAGAAGAGAACGACCAAAAACTTGCGTAGAAGAGAACGACTAAAAACTTGCGTAGAAGAGAACGACCAAAAACTTGCGTAGAAGAGAACGACCAAAAACTTGCGTAGAAGAGAACGACCAAAAACTTGCGTAGAAGAGAACGAACCAAAACTTGCGTAGAATAGAACAAACCAAAACTTGCGTAGAAGAGAACGACCTAAAACGTGCGTAGAAGAGAACGACCCAACACTTGCTGTTGTGGACCCGTTTAGGAGTACCAACAATGAAATAAAAGAACAACAGGTTTAGAGATAATAATAACGAATTGTATTCAACAGAGAAATTATACACAAGTCAGTGTTGGCAGTGCTAGTGCCTAAATGTGCCTCCCAATGTTCTCCCGGCAAAACCAGTATTTATGGTAGCTGGTTGCTACCATTTAGTTATTATTAAAGGGTAGGTAGGTCACCCACAACACCCCCTTCCGAAACTCATTTCCCTGGAATCTCAAGGTATATCTTTTTCCTAGGATTCACATCGAAACTCCCGGTTAATTTACGTTTTCTTGATGAACGTCTCTGTTCCGGAGGCGTTTTTAGTGTTGGCAGCTCAAATGCGTCGTATAGATCTTCCATGATGGTCTCACTCTGATCCGATGGGCCTTCCCCTGGGTCGTCCGACATGCGACGACGCATTTGGTTAATGTGTTTTTTACAGGTGCCTCTAGGACCCTCTACAATGTACACCATCCGCCCCAATCATTTTTGTACTTTTCCCACTTCCCACACGGTTTTGTTTCCATGGTGTTCCTGGAAAAACACCTTCTCTCCATCCTCGTAACTCTTCTTTGGTGCCGTAATGTTGGTCGGTTTCACCTGTTTTGGTAAAAGTTTGTCGAATACCGACTTTATTTTTCTTCCAAACATTACTTCCGCAGGTGGTACTTGGGCTGGTGTGTTCTCGTTGGGTGTAATTCTATACACTTGAAGGAACTGCTGGAGTGCCTTTTCTCTCGGCGTGCCCGTCGATTTTTTTCAACGCTCTCTTCAAGGTATTAACACATTTTTCTGCCTGTCCGTTTTACCTCGGATGGTAAGTCGGAGTGGTGATATGTTTAATTTGAAAGTCTTCACAAAATTCTTTGAACTCTCGTGAAGTAAATTGTGTACCGTTGTCCGATACAACAATGTCCACCACTCCGAATCTGGCAAACAGTTCATGCAACGCGCATATCGTGACATCCGTTGTTGGGTTTTAACATCTAACAACTTCTGGACATTTTGAGTAGCTGTCGACTATAATTAAATAGTAGAAGCCTTCCAATGACCCCGCAAAATCTATGTGAATCCGGGACCATGGTTGCTCTGCCTTTGGCCATGGACAGTACTGAATTGGTGGTGCTTTCGCTGCCGACGCGCAGCCCGCACAGGCCTTCACCTTCGTCTCTATGTTCCTGTCCATGTTTTTCCAATACACATAAGATCTCATTAGGCTCTTCATGCGTGTCGCTCCGGGATGCCCCTTATGGAAATCCTTCAGGATTTTTTTTTTAGCGTAGCTGGGATTACTACTCGCTTTCGGTATAATAATGTGTCGCAACAGACTGAAAAAGCTTCTGCCGTTTGCTCATCGTCTGTTTGTAATTTATTTTTAATTACGATAATAAAATTATCTTCTCTTGCCTCTTTTTGTATATCGCCAAGTATGACTGGCAGCTCTGTTACACAGTACTTTACTATAGTCATATTCAGACCGAAGGGATGCTATAACTGTATCCTCGAGCGGTTCCGTGTACTTTGGGATTAGCCGCGATAAACCATCTGTGTGTCCTAGTCTTTTTGACGGTAAAAATTCCATCTCAAAGTCATAATTAAACAGAATTATACTCCATCTCTGTAGGCGGTTTGCTGTGTAGGTTGGCAAGCCTTTTTTTATCCAAAGATGGTGATAAGTGGCTTATGGTCTGTTTGTAGGATAAAATGACGGCCGTGTAGATACCTGTGAAATTTGGTCATTGCGAACACAATACCCAACGCTTCTTTTTCAATCTGAGAGTAATTTTTCTCTGCAGGAAGTAAAGTTCTTGAAGCGTGCGTGATGGGTTTCATCGAGCCATCCGGCATTTTATGCAAAATGCACGCCCCAATGCCGTAGGAGCTGGCGTCACTTGCAACAATAGTTTTTAGCTCTGGATTAAAATGAGTAAGAAATCATTCTGAAGTTAACTTCGTTTTTAGGTTGTCAAATGCAGATTGACAGTCGGCGGACCATTCCCATTTACTATCTTTCTTAAGTAACTCATTTAAGGGGGCTCGCAATTTGTGCATACTGGGAATGAATTTTCGTAATAGTTTGCGAGACCCAGGAAGCTTTGTAGTTGGGTAACATTGTTCGGTTCGGACATATTCTTGATAGCTATAGATCTTTCTGGATCGGGACGTCTTCCATTCTTATCAATGACATGTCCCAAGTATTTGATCCCTTCTAGACAGAATTCACACTTTGACTCCTTGAGTGTAAAACCAAAATCGCTTATCCTTTCGAATACTTTGTTTACGTGATCACGGTGCTCCCCGACGTTCGTACTTTTCATTAAGACATCGTTAAGGTAGCCGATCGAAAAATCGAGCCCGCTCCACATCGTGTCGATTACCTGCTGAAAAATCGACGGGGCCACTTTAATTCCAAAAGGACGATTGAACTTTAGTAGTCCCCTGTGTGTCGAAATACAGAGAAGCTTAGAGCTATCTTCCTCTACAGGTATTTGCAGATAGGTTTCACTCAAGTCAATTTTTTAGAAGAGTTTTCCACCATTTAATTTTGTGAAAACCTCTTCTGGAGTCGGCAGAGGATAGTGATAATCTTTCAGCGCATCGTTCAAACCGGTTGAGAAATCGGCACACACTCTGATCTCTCCAGATTTTTTCTTCACGTAGACGGTTTGGGCCGTCAATTCCGAGTAGTCAACTGGTGTTAAAATACCTTTCTCCACCAACCGATCTATTTCTGCATTAATCTTTTCAAGAGAGGCAAATGGTACACTACGTTTTCTCTTAAAAACGGGATTCTTATTTTCAATTAGTTCAAAACTCGCCTTCATTTTAGTACAGCGTCCTAATTCATTAGAAAACACCTTGGGGAATGACTCTTTCAAATCATTCTTCAATTTTTCTGCTTCAGCAGAAAAGTTCTCTATTCGTTGACAATAGGCGCTTATCGGCGAATCCCAGAGCTGGAAGTGCTGAATCCAATTTGAACCGAACAAATTTCCTGTATCTTTCATTACGAACATGCGTAATTTTAATGTCTTATTTTTTAGTGCCACTTTTGAAATGACTTCCCCTTCAAAGTTTATTTTCTCTCCGGTTACCGATCGAGCCACTTTATCTGTGCGTAGCATATTCGATCTGCCGATCTTTTTCTAGGTATTAATATTAATAATTGATAGGTCAGACTCTGAATCAAGCTGTAGTTTAACATCTTGATTGTTCATTTTTACCGTAACATACTTTCGTATGTTTAGGTTGCCATCATTAATTCTAGTTGTTTTTATGTAACTTTTTTTTTAGTGTTACTTCTGCAATGTGAGGCTTTGTGTCCCTTTTTATGGCATTTGTCACAATTTCTTGCGTTTAAAAGAACACTTTTGGTACCAATGTAGGTCCCCGCAAACCCAACAAGGGTGGTTTGGCAATTTTTCATCCGACTTTTGAGGCAAATCCTTCCTGAATTTTTCATTCGAAGAGTGTGATTTTTTTGAAAAACGACGAACATTTTTTAATATTAGAATTTGCTGCTTCCTCTATTTCTTTAGCTTTCTTTTTTCTCGGAAATATGTCGTTGACAGCTTTCGGCCAGTTGTTGCAATGTTAAATTTGGCTCTGTTTCAAGTTTGCTTATTGCACGTCTTCTTAACTCTGCATCGTTTTGCGAGACGAGCCCTTGAACAAATATTAATACTTTGAAATTGTCCGCTGTCAAGGATAATAACTTAAAGTCGTCACAATGTTTATTGGCGATCGAAGCAAACGTTGAGTAATCCTGGCTTTCCTTTCGCGTTAGGTTCATACATTTCCACCTTTTGTGGAATAAACTTGTTTTGGGGCAATATAGTTCCATTAACATTTTAATGGTTTCATTGAAAGATAGTTCGCCCGTTTTCTTCGGTAGAATATAATCGACAAATTTTGTATGCTCTGCCGTACCTAGTCTACGAAGAACTAAACGAACCTTTTTCTTTTCCGACCATGTGCTACAATCAATGTCGAAAAAATCCTGATATCGACGGTACCATGATTCAAAGTTTAGGTCCTCTTCAGGCACATAGTTGAAGGTTTCTATAGCTGACCATATTGCATTTTGGTTGAACGCGTCGCTGTCGTTTATTCGTCGTATTTATCATTGCTTGTGTCAGCTGTTCAAATTTTCTCTCTGATTGAGTCTGTTGCTCTAATTGTAAATTTTTATCCCAATCAATTGTTCGTCTAAAAATTTTCTATCTTCTCGCTTTTGTGCTAAATTCTTTTCCTCAAAATACTTCAACAAACTTATTACCTGCGACTGAAATTCCTTCTGTAGAGACTGAAGTTTTTCATCATTTGCCTTCTGTTGAGCAAAATGTTTTTCATCTGTTGCCTTCTGTTGAGCAAGATGTTTTTCATCGTTTGCCTTCTGTTGTTCTGATTGAAATTTAATCATCTCCAATATATGTTTCGAGAAATCTTCCATGATTAAAGAAATACTTTCTTGAAAAAGAATTAGTCATAAATAGTCCTTCACTATTATTTTCTTTTCAAATGCTTACTGTTTAATAACAAACTCAACCCCTTCTCATCACTGCGTCATTCGGGTCTGGAATTCGACCGGCACTTGCTAATCTTTTTTTTCTTCTTTCAAAGTTCTTTGAGAAAAAAAAAACGATTTTATTAATCCGGCTTATTGGGTAATTAATTTGACAAATTAATTGTATTTTTGTCCGCATCTGGAACTTTTTTTGTCCAATAAGTCCGTGTAGGCTGAAAATGTAAAATAGCAAGTAATGGCTATATTAAAAATTGACTAGTTATTCAAGAAAGTAACTTGGTTTTACTTGTCAGATTTTTTTTTTCGACTATACGATTTTACAGTGACAAGTCTGTTCGCAAAATACGTTTGACTATATCAGACACGAAAAAAGGTTTTTGTAGTATGGAGTTTGTTTCGTTTTTTTCAAACCTTTCAGTTTTATAAGCACATGGTATTCCAATTTCATTTGTTGCACGAGGTAAAATCCCGTATTGAAATACGAAGAACACAAATAGTAAAATCTGTCATACTTTTTTTTCGTCCAGTAATTGTTTCAACTGGTTATTTCTTGTAAGGCAGACTCGTCCCAAAATTGAATGTATTCAATGTTTCCGATATCTTCCCGAAAATTGTAAAGCACAGGGTTTTTTTGTTTTTTTTTAAGGGGAGAATTTTTTTTTCGAAGGTTGACCGTGTTGTAGACACTGGTTTATCACTCACAGGTTGCAAGGTTCAAGGTGTTTCCAACGAAGTCCTTTACGAATCACTCGCCGCCAGTTGTTGTGGACCCGTTAAGGGGTAGCAACAATGAAACAAAAGAACAACAGGTTTAGAGATAATAATAATGAATTATATTGAACAGAGAAATAATACACAAGTCAGTGTTGGCAGTGCTAGTGCCTAAATGTGCCTCCCAATGTTCTCCCGGCAAAACCGGTATTTATGGTAGCCGGTTGCTACCATTTAGTTATTATTAAAAGGTAGGTAGGTCACCCACAACACTTGCGTAAAAAAGAGCCTCCCGAAACTTGCGAAGAAGAGAAAAAATCAAAACTTTCGTAGAAGAGAACGACCAAAAACTGGCGTAGCAGAGAACGACTCTAAACTTTCGGAGAAGCGAGTGGCCTAAAACTTGCGGAGAAGTGAGCGGCCCAAAACTTGCGTAAGCAGAGAGCTTCTCAAAACTTGCGGAGAAGAGAGCAGCCCAAAAACTGGCCCAGAAGAGAAAAGAACGACCAAAAACTTGCGTAGAAGAGAACGACCAAAAACTTGCTGAGGAGAGACCGACCCAAAACTAGCGGAGAAGAGAACGAAACAAAACTTGCGTAGAAGAGAGCGACCCAAAACTTGCGGAAAAGAGAGCGTTCTAAAACTTGCGGAGAAGTGAGCGGCCCAAAACTTGCGTAAGCAGAGAGCTTCTCAAAACTTGCGGAGAAGAGAGCAGCCCAAAAACTGGCCCAGACTAGAGCGGCCCAAAACTTGCGTGGAAGAGAGCGGCCCTAAACTTGCGGAGAAGAGAGCGGCCTAAAAGTTGCGGTGAAGAGAACTGCCCAAAAGTTGCGGTTAAGAGAGCGGCCCCAAACCTTCCGAAGATGAGAGCGACTCAAAACTTGTGGAGAGGATAGTGGTCTAAAACTTGCGGAGAAGAGAGCGGCCCAATATTTGCGATAAAGAAAGCGACCCAAAACTTACGGAGAAGAGAGATTCCAAACTGTCAGGTAAATAAAGAGAGAGACTGCAAACTCGAAGGTGAAGAGAGAGAGAGAAAGAGCCAACACTTGCATGCGAAGAAGATAGAAATTCTAAAACTTTCAGGGAAAAGAAACACCCTAAACTCGCTGAGAAGAGAGACCCCCAAAACTCGCGGAGAAAAGAACAACCCAAAGCTGGCGAAAAAAGGAACGACCCAAATCTTGCGTAGAAGAGAGCGACCAAAAACTTGCGTAGAAGAGAGCGACCCAAAACGTGCGGAGAAGAGAGCGGCCCAAAACTTACGTAGAAGAGAACGACCCAAAACTTGCGTAGAAGAATACGACCAAAAACTTGCGTTGAAGAGAACAAACCAAAACTTGCGGTGAAGAGAACGACCTAAAACTTGCGTAGAAAAGAGCTACCCAAAACTTGCGGAGAAGAGAGCGGCATAAAACGTGCGGAGAAGAAAGCAATTCAAAGCCTGCGTAAAAAAGAGCTACCCGAAACTTGCGTAGAAGAGAACGACCCAAAACTTGCGTCGAAGAGAAAGACCCTAAACTTGCGAAGAAGAGAACGAGCCAAAACTTGCGTAGAAGAGAAAGACCCTAAACTTGCGAAGAAGAGTACGACCCAAAACTTGCGGAGAAAAGAAAGACCCTAAACTTGCGGAGAAGAGAACGACACAAAACTTGCGGAGAAAAGAAAGACCCAAAACTTGCGAAGAAGAGAACGACCCAAAACTTGCGGAGAAAAGAAAGACCCAAAACTTACGGAGAAGAGAACGACACAAAAGCTTGCGGAGAAGAGAACGACCCAAAACTTGCAAAGAAAAGAACAACACAAAACTTGCGTAGAAAAGAACAACCGAAATATTGCGGGGAAGAGAACGGCCTAAAACTTGCGGAAAAAAGAACAACCAAAAAGGTGCGTATAAGAGAACGACCCAAAACTTGAGTAGATAACAGCGACCAAAAACTTGCGTAGAAGAGAACGACCAAAAACGTGCGTAAGAACAGAACGACCAAAAACTTGCGTAGAAGAGAACGACCAAAAACGTGCGTAAGAACAGAACGACCAAAAACTTGCGTAGAAGAGAACGACCAAAAACGTGCGTAAGAACAGAACGACCAAAAACTTGCGTAGAAGAGAACGACCAAAAACGTGCGTAAGAACAGAACGACCAAAAACTTGCGTAGAAGAGAACGACCAAAAACGTGCGTAAGAACAGAACGACCCAAAACTTGCGTAGAAGAGAACGACCAAAAACGTGCGTAAGAACAGAACGACCAAAAACTTGCGTAGAAGAGAACGACCAAAAACGTGCGTAAGAACAGAACGACCAAAAACTTGCGTAGAAGAGAACGACCAAAAACGTGCGTAAGAACAGAACGACCAAAAACTTGCGTAGAAGAGAACGACCAAAAACGTGCGTAAGAACAGAACGACCAAAAACTTGCGTAGAAGAGAACGACCAAAAACGTGCGTAAGAACAGAACGACCCAAAACTTGCGTAGAAGAGAACGACCAAAAACGTGCGTAAGAACAGAACGACCAAAAACTTGCGTAGAAGAGAACGACCAAAAACGTGCGTAAGAACAGAACGACCAAAAACTTGCGTAGAAGAGAACGACCAAAAACGTGCGTAAGAACAGAACGACCAAAAACTTGCGTAGAAGAGAACGACCAAAAACTTGCGTAGACGAGAACGACCCAAAACTTGCGGAGAAGAGAACAACACAAAACTAGCGAAGAAGTGAACAACACAAAACTTGCGGAGACGAGAGCTGCTCAAAACTTGCGTGAGAAGAGAGTGGCCCAAAAACTTGCGCAGAAGAAAGCAACCAAACACTTGCGGTTAAGAAAGCGGCCCAAAAGTTGCGGAGAAGAGAGCGGCCGAAAAACTTGCGGAGAAGAGAGCGGCCCAAAACTTGCAGTGTAAGAGAGAGAGACTCAAAACTTTCTAGCGAAGAGAGAGAGAGAGAGAGTGAGAGAAAGAGAGTGAGAGAGAGAGAGACCAAAACCTTGCAGATAAAGAAAGTAAGTGACAAAAAAGTTGCATGGGAAAATGGATAGACTGTAAACTGTCATGGGAAGAGAGAGATACCCAAAACTTACAAGGAAAAATTGAGTGACCTTAAACTTACAGGGACAGAGAGAAAGCCCCACAACTTGCAGGGGAAGACAGAGAGACCTAAAGTTTGCAGGATAAAAGAGAGAGGCCCAATACTTTAAGGGGAAGCGAGAGATAATAAAAATTTGCAGGGGAAAGGGAGAGACCTTAAACTTGCAGGGGAAGAGAGAGAGACAAACACCTTGCAGAAACAGGGAGAGAGAGATACTCAAAACTTGCGGAGGAAGAGAGATAAAGAGTCTCAAAACTAGAATGGTAAGAAAGACCGAGACACCCAAAACTTGCAGGGGAAAAGAGAGAGAGAGACCAAAACCTTGCAGAAGGAGGGAGAGAGAGTTATTCAAAACTTGCAAAGGAAGAGAAATAGAGACTCAAAACTTGCAGAGGAAGAGAAATAGAGACTCAAAACTTGCTGGGAAGAGAGAAACCCAAAACTTGCGAGGAAGAGAGAAACCCAAAACTTGCGAGGAAGAGAGAAACCCAAAACTTTCGGGAAAAAGAGATACCCAAATCTAGCCGGGGAGTGAAAACATCACAAAACATGCGGGGAGGAGAGGAACCCGAAGCATTTAGGGAAGAGAGAGAGAGACACACACAAAACTTGCGTAGAAGAGCGAAAACCAAACTTGCGGGGGAAGAGCGAAACAAAACAAAGAGCAACAAAGATGAAAAACAAGCAAACTTTACTAAACTCAGTACATGTCTTATCGGGGACGGATGCGGGTAATGTCAGCCATTTATCGCTAGCCGTGTCTTTAAACTCATCAATCATTTAGGCATAAACGACGTTCTTGTTATTTTCTAATGAACCACTTAGGTTTACTTTAACCCTATTTTCTCGTAATTGTCAGCTCAAATAACAATCAGGATTTTGCGGAAATCAATCAAAAATTATTGAAACAAAGATGGCGAAACGCCAGCTGTTTCTTGAAACGAAACATTTTGCACTTTTCGCTTTGTGTCGCTTCACTCTTACGTCTAGGTTTTGCAGTAACAAGGCAAGAATTTTTTGCCTCCAAATATGTCAACGCACCTACATTTTTCATACCAGTCGAGGGTGCGTCCTCAACAATGAGTCCGACAGTTCCCTTACTTCTCAGGGGTTAAGATAGGTTTCTGTTAACTCCTAGGAGGTTCATACTCCCAAACTTTACCTTCTATCTTTGAGAAGGTGTTAGTGTATTGCTAATCGCATGCGGCGCCCTTACCGGGCAATTCTGACGGGACTGCTCAAGCATTTTTCGTATACAACAGTGCACTTCTAGTGCGTTGGCTTTTCACAACCCAACCTGATCTTGCGTCCAACCTACTGGCGAGGAGGTAAATAAAACTGCATAAAGAAATGGATACTTACACAGACATGCCATGGCTGTTCGACAACTTCCGTAACCGAGTTACGTGAATTGTCGAAACAGACGATAGCATACATTATGTGTGGAAAAAAAAGACGCTGAAAGGACAACAATGTTCGTTTTCTGGTTGTTCGCTTATTACTAGTAATAATTAACAGGGAGACCTGGCGTTGCTCGGGTTCAACGAGGATCACTCTGTATGTTTTCACTATGCTCAGAAGACTATCACTTTGTTTTTACTGGCCCTTCCTGTCGTTTCGTCCCCTAATATGATCGAAAGAAGCTGAAATGTTAGAAAACTCTGAATAAATCTTATACATGTGGTGTAAATTTTATTAAAATCGAATATACGTATTTGAAGTTTAAAAGGGATTTTGTCCCCATGGGCCGCGAAGATATTCGGCAGAAGTTAACGTAGAGAGTCATAACCACTCCCATTCTCTACCGCGGAAAATTTTAGGCATATGATTTAATTTTTTTATAAATAAGGTATACTTAAAGTGTTAAGGGGTTATCCTATCATAGCGTCGGGTCTGAAAAGGTCAGAAAACATGAGTGAACGAATATGTTTTGCATGACTATACCACGTGTACATCTGTGACGTCTCTCCTTCTTTGTGAGAAATTAAGGTTTGAAAATGAGTCACTAGTTTTGCAGTAAGAGGGACGGTCGACCTATCTGAAGTGCTCAGGAAGTGGGAGCGCGAAATCGAGAATGTAATCGCTCGTCATGATGACTGGATCTCTTGGAGATCCAGTAGCAATTATCGTCGCATCCCCCAGCGAGAAGAACGAATGAGTATCGAAAGAATGAATGGAAACAAAACCTTTTTCGCAACGCACGAATAAAAGATTGAATCTCTCCGAGGAAAATCGTCTCCGCGTTTCTCTTCTGCCTGTCGATAAAATTTATCCACAGATCGAATATCATCAACACCGATCACAGCCAAGGAGACACCATGAAACCGACGATACCAACGGTGATCACGACCAGGCGACGAAAGAAAATGTAAGGTAACTTTTTGTGCATAACATTTTGGGTCCTAATCTGTATAACGGAAAGAACTAAAAATCGAAAGATATGCCAAACGAACTATGTTGAATGAACTGTGTTTAATGAGTAAGAATTTAAAAACGAACAATGTTTAAAAATCCGTAATTTGTAATGTTTAAAGAACAGTTGTTTTAACTAGAATTAAAGTGTAATAGGTTGACAGTTTAAAGGCTTCAAATCGCCCTAAGAAAATGTCGCTTGAAAGTGCCTTACGGAAAGTGTTAAAAAAGATTGAAACCGCTTAATAATCTTCTCATAAACTTTCGTATTGTTTTCGATTACGACAAGATTAATTCACAATCGTTATGTAACATAAACCCCCTTTTTGTTTCCGCGCCACTTTTAAAGGGTGCAATATTGGCAACTGTTCATTTTGAATATTTGGATATCTTTTGTTTATATTACTTATTTTAGTAGGATAGTTTTGCGACTGTTAATTTTGAATTTTGGGATTCTTTTTGCTTGTATTACTTATTTTGGGAGGATAGTTTTGCAACTGTTCATTTTGGATGTCTGGATAGCTATTACTTGTATTACTTATTTTGAGAGGATAGTTTTGCAAATGTTCATTTTGGATGTCTGGATACCTATTGCTTGTATTACTTATTTTGGGAGGATAGTTTTGCAACTGTTCATTTTGGATGTTTGGATACCTATTACTTGTATTACTTATTTTGGGAGGATAGTTTTGCAAATGTTCATTTTGGATGTCTGGATACCTATTGCTTGTATTACTTATTTTGGGAGGATAGTTTTGCAACTGTTCATTTTTGATGTTTGGATACCTATTACTTGTATTACTTATTTTGGGAGGATAGTTTTGCAAATGTTCATTTTGGATGTCTGGATACCTATTGCCTGTATTACTTATTTTGGGAGGATAGTTTTGCAACTGTTCATTTTGGATGTTTGGATACCTATTACTTGTATTACTTATTTTGGGAGGATAGTTTTGCAAATGTTCATTTTGGATGTCTGGATACCTATTACTTGTATTACTTATTTTGGGAGGATAGTTTTGCAACTGTTCATTTTGGATGTCTGGATACCTATTACTTGTATTACTTATTTTGGGAGGATAGTTTTGCAAATGTTCATTTTGAGTATCTGGATACCTATTACTTGTATTACTTATTTTGGGAGGATAGTTTTGCAACTGTTCATTTTGGATGTTTGGATACCTATTGCTTGTATTACTTATTTTGGGAGGATAGTTTTGCAAATGTTCATTTTGGATGTTTGGATACCTATTGCTTGTATTACTTATTTTGGGAGGATAGTTTTGCAAATGTTCATTTTGGATGTTTGGATACCTATTGCCTGTATTACTTATTTTGGGAGGATAGTTTTGCAACTGTTCATTTTGGATATTTGGATACCTATTGCTTGTATTACTTATTTTGGGAGGATAGTTTTGCAAATGTTCATTTTGGATGTTTGGATACCTATTGCTTGTATTACTTATTTTGGAAGAATAGTTTTGCAACTGTTCATTTTTGATGTTTGGATACCTATTGCTTGTATTACTTATTTTGGGAGGATAGTTTTGCAACTGTTCATTTTGGATGTTTGGATACCTATTGCTTGTATTACTTATTTTGGGAGGATAGTTTTGCAAATGTTTATTTTGGATGTTTGGATACCTATTACTTGTATTACTTATTTTGGGAGGATAGTTGTGCAACTATTTATTTTTTATGTTTGGATACCTATTGCTTGTATTACTTATTTTGGGAGGATAGTTTTGCAACTGTTCATTTTTGATGTTTGGATACCTATTACTTGTATTACTTATTTTGGGAGGATAGTTTTGCAACTGTTTATTTTTGATGTTTGGATACCTATTGCGTGTATTACTTATTTTGGGAGGATAGTTTTGCAAATGTTCATTTTGGATGTTTGGATACCTATTGCTTGTATTACTTATTTTGGGAGGATAGTTTTGCAAATGTTCATTTTGGATGTTTGGATACCTATTGCTGATATTACTTATTTTGGGAGGATAGTTGTGCAACTATTTATTTTTGATGTTTGGATACCTATTGCTTGTATTACTTATTTTGGGAGGATAGTTGTGCAACTATTTATTTTTGATGTTTGGATACCTATTGCTTGTATTACTTATTTTGGGAGGATAGTTTTGCAAATGTTCATTTTGGATGTTTGGATACCTATTACTTGTATTACTTATTTTGGGAGGATAGTTGTGCAACTATTTATTTTTGATGTTTGGATACCTATTGCTTGTATTACTTATTTTGGGAGGATAGTTTTGCAACTGTTCATTTTGGATGTCTGGATACCTATTGCTTGTATTACTTATTTTGGGAGGATAGTTTTGCAAATGTTCATTTTGAGTATCTGGATACTTATTACTTGTATTACTTATTTTGGGAGGATAGTTTTGCAACTGTTCATTTTTGATGTTTGGATACCTATTGCTTGTATTACTTATTTTGGGAGGATAGTTTTTCAAATGTTCATTTTGGATGTTTGGATACCTATTACTTGTATTACTTATTTTGGGAGGATAGTTTTGCAAATGTTCATTTTGAGTATCTGGATACTTATTACTTGTATTACTTATTTTGGGAGGATAGTTTTGCAACTGTTCATTTTGGATGTTTGGATACCTATTGCTTGTATTACTTATTTTGGGAGGATAGTTTTGCAAATGTTCATTTTGGATGTTTGGATACCTATTGCTTGTATTACTTATTTTGGGAGGATAGTTTTGCAAATGTTCATTTTTGATGTTTGGATACCTATTGCCTGTATTACTTATTTTGGGAGGATAGTTTTGCAACTGTTCATTTTGGATGTTTGGATACCTATTGCTTGTATTACTTATTTTGGGAGGATAGTTTTGCAAATGTTCATTTTGGATGTTTGGATACCTATTGCTTGTATTACTTATTTTGGAAGAATAGTTTTGCAACTGTTTATTTTTGATGTTTGGATACCTATTGCTTGTATAACTTATTTTTGGAGGATAGTTTTGCAACTGTTCATTTTTGATGTTTGGATACCTATTGCTTGTATTACTTATTTTGGGAGGATAGTTTTGCAACTGTTCATTTTGGATGTTTGGATACCTATTGCTTGTATTACTTATTTTGGGAGGATAGTTTTGCAAATGTTTATTTTGGATGTTTGGATACCTATTACTTGTATTACTTATTTTGGGAGGATAGTTGTGCAACTATTTATTTTTGATGTTTGGATACCTATTGCTTGTATTACTTATTTTGGGAGGATAGTTTTGCAAATGTTCATTTTGGATGTTTGGATACCTATTACTTGTATTACTTATTTTGGGAGGATAGTTTTGCAACTGTTTATTTTTGATGTTTGGATACCTATTGCTTGTATTACTTATTTTGGGAGGATAGTTTTGCAAATGTTCATTTTGGATGTTTGGATACCTAGTGCTTGTATTACTTATTTTGGGAGGATAGTTTTGCAAATGTTCATTTTGGATGTTTGGATACCTATTGCTGATATTACTTATTTTGGGAGGATAGTTGTGCAACTATTTATTTTTGATGTTTGGATACCTATTGCTTGTATTACTTATTTTGGGAGGATAGTTTTGCAAATGTTCATTTTGGATGTTTGGATACCTATTGCTTGTATAACTTATTTTTGGAGGATAGTTTTGCAACTGTTCATTTTGGATGTTTGGGTACCTATTGCTTGTATTACTTATTTTTGGAGGATAGTTTTGCAACTGTTCATTTTTGATGTTTGGATACCTATTGCTTGTATTACTTATTTTGGGAGGATAGTTTTGCAAATGTTTATTTTGGATGTTTGGATACCTATTACTTGTATTACTTATTTTGGGAGGATAGTTGTGCAACTAATTATTTTTTGATGTTTGGATACCTATTGCTTGTATTACTTATTTTGGGAGGATAGTTTTGCAAATGTTCATTTTGGATGTTTGGATACCTATTGCTTGTATTACTTATTTTGGGAGGATAGTTTTGCAACTGTTCATTTTGGATGTTTGGATACCTATTGCTGATATTACTTATTTTGGGAGGATAGTTGTGCAACTATTTATTTTTGATGTTTAGATACCTATTGCTTGTATTACTTATTTTGGGAGGATAGTTGTGCAACTATTTATTTTTGATGTTTGGATACCTATTGCTTGTATTACTTATTTTGGGAGGATAGTTTTGCAAATGTTCATTTTGGATGTTTGGATACCTATTACTTGTATTACTTATTTTGGGAGGATAGTTTTGCAACTGTTTATTTTGGATGTTTGGATACCTATTGCTTGTATTACTTATTTTGGGAGGATAGTTTTGCAAATGTTCATTTTGGATGTTTGGATACCTATTGCTTGTATTACTTATTTTGGGAGGATAGTTTTGCAAATGTTCATTTTGGATGTTTGGATACCTATTGCTGATATTACTTATTTTGGGAGGATAGTTGTGCAACTATTTATTTTTGATGTTTGGATACCTATTGATTGTATAACTTATTTTGGGAGGATAG
The DNA here is from genome assembly GCA_963556195.1 of Sepiola atlantica. Lineage (NCBI taxonomy): Eukaryota > Metazoa > Mollusca > Cephalopoda > Sepiida > Sepiolidae > Sepiola > Sepiola atlantica. The sequence goes on along the minus strand of OY744533.1, from coordinate 29,604,805 downwards.
TTTTGCAACTGTTTATTTTGGATGTTTGGATACCTATTGCTTGTATTACTTATTTTGGGAGGATAGTTTTGCAAATGTTCATTTTGGATGTTTGGATACCTATTGCTTGTATTACTTATTTTGGGAGGATAGTTTTGCAACAGTTTATTTTTGATGTTTGGATACCTATTGCTTGTATTACTTATTTTGGGAGGATAGTTTTGCAACTGTTCATTTTGGATGTTTGGATACCTATTGCTTGTATTACTTATTTTGGGAGGATAGTTTTGCAAATGTTTATTTTGGATGTTTGGATACCTATTACTTGTATTACTTATTTTGGGAGGATAGTTGTGCAACTATTTATTTTTTATGTTTGGATACCTATTGCTTGTATTACTTATTTTGGGAGGATAGTTTTGCAACTGTTCATTTTTGATGTTTGGATACCTATTACTTGTATTACTTATTTTGGGAGGATAGTTTTGCAACTGTTTATTTTTGATGTTTGGATACCTATTGCGTGTATTACTTATTTTGGGAGGATAGTTTTGCAAATGTTCATTTTGGATGTTTGGATACCTATTGCTTGTATTACTTATTTTGGGAGGATAGTTTTGCAAATGTTCATTTTGGATGTTTGGATACCTATTGCTGATATTACTTATTTTGGGAGGATAGTTGTGCAACTATTTATTTTTGATGTTTGGATACCTATTGCTTGTATTACTTATTTTGGGAGGATAGTTGTGCAACTATTTATTTTTGATGTTTGGATACCTATTGCTTGTATTACTTATTTTGGGAGGATAGTTTTGCAAATGTTCATTTTGGATGTTTGGATACCTATTACTTGTATTACTTATTTTGGGAGGATAGTTGTGCAACTATTTATTTTTGATGTTTGGATACCTATTGCTTGTATTACTTATTTTGGGAGGATAGTTTTGCAACTGTTCATTTTGGATGTCTGGATACCTATTGCTTGTATTACTTATTTTGGGAGGATAGTTTTGCAAATGTTCATTTTGAGTATCTGGATACTTATTACTTGTATTACTTATTTTGGGAGGATAGTTTTGCAACTGTTCATTTTTGATGTTTGGATACCTATTGCTTGTATTACTTATTTTGGGAGGATAGTTTTTCAAATGTTCATTTTGGATGTTTGGATACCTATTACTTGTATTACTTATTTTGGGAGGATAGTTTTGCAAATGTTCATTTTGAGTATCTGGATACTTATTACTTGTATTACTTATTTTGGGAGGATAGTTTTGCAACTGTTCATTTTGGATGTTTGGATACCTATTGCTTGTATTACTTATTTTGGGAGGATAGTTTTGCAAATGTTCATTTTGGATGTTTGGATACCTATTGCTTGTATTACTTATTTTGGGAGGATAGTTTTGCAAATGTTCATTTTTGATGTTTGGATACCTATTGCCTGTATTACTTATTTTGGGAGGATAGTTTTGCAACTGTTCATTTTGGATGTTTGGATACCTATTGCTTGTATTACTTATTTTGGGAGGATAGTTTTGCAAATGTTCATTTTGGATGTTTGGATACCTATTGCTTGTATTACTTATTTTGGAAGAATAGTTTTGCAACTGTTTATTTTTGATGTTTGGATACCTATTGCTTGTATAACTTATTTTTGGAGGATAGTTTTGCAACTGTTCATTTTTGATGTTTGGATACCTATTGCTTGTATTACTTATTTTGGGAGGATAGTTTTGCAACTGTTCATTTTGGATGTTTGGATACCTATTGCTTGTATTACTTATTTTGGGAGGATAGTTTTGCAAATGTTTATTTTGGATGTTTGGATACCTATTACTTGTATTACTTATTTTGGGAGGATAGTTGTGCAACTATTTATTTTTGATGTTTGGATACCTATTGCTTGTATTACTTATTTTGGGAGGATAGTTTTGCAAATGTTCATTTTGGATGTTTGGATACCTATTACTTGTATTACTTATTTTGGGAGGATAGTTTTGCAACTGTTTATTTTTGATGTTTGGATACCTATTGCTTGTATTACTTATTTTGGGAGGATAGTTTTGCAAATGTTCATTTTGGATGTTTGGATACCTAGTGCTTGTATTACTTATTTTGGGAGGATAGTTTTGCAAATGTTCATTTTGGATGTTTGGATACCTATTGCTGATATTACTTATTTTGGGAGGATAGTTGTGCAACTATTTATTTTTGATGTTTGGATACCTATTGCTTGTATTACTTATTTTGGGAGGATAGTTTTGCAAATGTTCATTTTGGATGTTTGGATACCTATTGCTTGTATAACTTATTTTTGGAGGATAGTTTTGCAACTGTTCATTTTGGATGTTTGGGTACCTATTGCTTGTATTACTTATTTTTGGAGGATAGTTTTGCAACTGTTCATTTTTGATGTTTGGATACCTATTGCTTGTATTACTTATTTTGGGAGGATAGTTTTGCAAATGTTTATTTTGGATGTTTGGATACCTATTACTTGTATTACTTATTTTGGGAGGATAGTTGTGCAACTAATTATTTTTTGATGTTTGGATACCTATTGCTTGTATTACTTATTTTGGGAGGATAGTTTTGCAAATGTTCATTTTGGATGTTTGGATACCTATTGCTTGTATTACTTATTTTGGGAGGATAGTTTTGCAACTGTTCATTTTGGATGTTTGGATACCTATTGCTGATATTACTTATTTTGGGAGGATAGTTGTGCAACTATTTATTTTTGATGTTTAGATACCTATTGCTTGTATTACTTATTTTGGGAGGATAGTTGTGCAACTATTTATTTTTGATGTTTGGATACCTATTGCTTGTATTACTTATTTTGGGAGGATAGTTTTGCAAATGTTCATTTTGGATGTTTGGATACCTATTACTTGTATTACTTATTTTGGGAGGATAGTTTTGCAACTGTTTATTTTGGATGTTTGGATACCTATTGCTTGTATTACTTATTTTGGGAGGATAGTTTTGCAAATGTTCATTTTGGATGTTTGGATACCTATTGCTTGTATTACTTATTTTGGGAGGATAGTTTTGCAAATGTTCATTTTGGATGTTTGGATACCTATTGCTGATATTACTTATTTTGGGAGGATAGTTGTGCAACTATTTATTTTTGATGTTTGGATACCTATTGATTGTATAACTTATTTTGGGAGGATAGTTTTGCAACTGTTTATTTTGGATGTTTGGATACCTATTGCTTGTATTACTTATTTTGGGAGGATAGTTTTGCAAATGTTCATTTTGGATGTTTGGATACCTATTGCTTGTATTACTTATTTTGGGAGGATAGTTTTGCAAATGTTCATTTTGGATGTTTGGATACCTATTGCTTGTATTACTTATTTTGGGAGGATAGTTTTGCAACTGTTCATTTTGGATGTTTGGATACCTATTAATTGTATTACTTATTTTGGGAGGATAGTTTTGCAACTGTTTATTTTTGATGTTTGGATACCTATTGCTTGTATTACTTATTTTGGGAGGATAGTTGTGCAACTATTTATTTTTGATGTTTGGATACCTATTGCTTGTATTACTTATTTTGGGAGGATAGTTTTGCAAATGTTCATTTTGGATGTTTGGATACCTATTACTTGTATTACTTATTTTGGGAGGATAGTTGTGCAACTATTTATTTTTGATGTTTGGATACCTATTGCTTGTATTACTTATTTTGGGAGGATAGTTTTGCAACTGTTCATTTTGGATGTTTGGATACCTATTACTTGTATTACTTATTTTGGGAGGATAGTTTTGCAACTGTTTATTTTGGATGTTTGGATACCTATTGCTTGTATTACTTATTTTGGGAGGATAGTTTTGCAACTGTTCATTTTGGATGTTTGGATACCTATTAATTGTATTACTTATTTTGGGAGGATAGTTTTGCAACTGTTTATTTTTGATGTTTGGATACCTATTGCTTGTATTACTTATTTTGGGAGGATAGTTTTGCAACTGTTCATTTTGGATGTTTGGATGCCTATTACTTGTATTACTTATTTTGGGAGGATAGTTTTGCAACTGTTTATTTTGGATGTTTGGATACCTATTGCTTGTATTACTTATTTTGGGAGGATAGTTTTGCAACTGTTCATTTTGGATGTTTGGATACCTATTAATTGTATTACTTATTTTGGGAGGATAGTTTTGCAACTGTTTATTTTTGATGTTTGGATACCTATTGCTTGTATTACTTATTTTGGGAGGATAGTTTTGCAACTGTTCATTTTGGATGTTTGGATACCTATTACTTGTATTACTTATTTTGGGAGGATAGTTTTGCAACTGTTTATTTTTGATGTTTGGATACCTATTGCTTGTATTACTTATTTTGGGAGGATAGTTTTGCAACTGTTCATTTTGGATGTTTGGATACCTATTAATTGTATTACTTATTTTGGGAGGATAGTTTTGCAACTGTTTATTTTTGATGTTTGGATACCTATTGCTTGTATTACTTATTTTGGGAGGATAGTTTTGCAACTGTTCATTTTGGATGTTTGGATGCCTATTACTTGTATTACTTATTTTGGGAGGATAGTTTTGCAACTGTTTATTTTGGATGTTTGGATACCTATTGCTTGTATTACTTATTTTGGGAGGATAGTTTTGCAACTGTTCATTTTGGATGTTTGGATACCTATTACTTGTATTACTTATTTTGGGAGGATAGTTTTGCAACTGTTTATTTTTGATGTTTGGATACCTATTGCTTGTATTACTTATTTTGGGAGGATAGTTTTGCAACTGTTCATTTTAGATGTTTGGATACCTATTAATTGTATTACTTATTTTGGGAGGATAGTTTTGCAACTGTTTATTTTTGATGTTTGGATACCTATTGCTTGTATTACTTATTTTGGGAGGATAGTTTTGCAACTGTTCATTTTGGATGTTTGGATGCCTATTACTTGTATTACTTATTTTGGGAGGATAGTTTTGCAAATGTTCATTTTGGATGTTTGGATACCTATTGCTTGTATTACTTATTTTGGGAGGATAGTTTTGCAACTGTTCATTTTGGATGTTTGGATACCTATTGCTTGTATTACTTATTTTGGGAGGATAGTTTTGCAACTCTTCATTTTGGATGTCTGGATACCTATTGCTTGTATTACTTATTTTGGGAGGATAGTTTTGCAACTGTTCATTTTGGATGTTTGGATACCTATTGCTTGTATTACTTATTTTGGGAGAATAGTTTTGCAAATGTTCATTTTTGATGTTTTGATACCTATTGCTTGTATTACTTATTTTGGGAGGATTGTTTTGTAACTGTTCATTTTGGATGTTTTGATACCTATTGCTTGTATTACTTATTTTGGGAGGATAGTCATGCAAATGTTCATTTTGGATGTTTGGATACCTATTGCTTGTATTACGTATTTTGGGAGAATAGTTTTGCAACTGTTTATTTTTTATGTTTGGATACCTATTACTTGTATTACTTATTTTGGTAGGATAGTTTTGCAAATGTTCATTTTAGATGTTTGGATACCTATTGCTTGTATTACTTATTTTGGGAGGATAGTTTTGCAACTGTTTATTTTTGATGTTTGGATACCTATTGCTTGTATTACTTATTTTTGGAGGATAGTTTTGCAACTGTTCATTTTGTATGTTTGGATACCTATTGATTGTATTACTTATTTTGGGAGGATAGTTTTGCAAAGGTTCATTTTGGATGTTTGGATACATATTACTTGTATTACTTATTTTGGGAGGATAGTTGTGCAACTATTTATTTTTGAAGTTTGGATACCTATTGCTTGTATTACTTATTTTGGGAGGATAGTTTTGCAACTGTTCATTTTGGATGTTTGGATACCTATTACTTGTATTACTTATTTTGGGAGGATAGTTTTGCAACTGTTTATTTTTGATGTTTGGATACTTATTGCTTGTATTACTTATTTTGGGAGGATAGTTTTGCAACTGTTCATTTTGGATGTTTTGATACCTATTGCTTGTATTACTTATTTTGGGAGGATAGTTTTGCAAATGTTCATTTTGGATGTTTGGATACCTATTGCTTGTATTACTTATTTTGGGAGGATAGTTGTGCAACTATTTATTTTTGATGTTTAGATACCTATGACTTGTATTACTTATTTTGGGCGGATAGTTGTGCAACTATTTATTTTTGATGTTTGGATACCTATTGCTTGTATTACTTATTTTGGGAGGATAGTTTTGCAACTGTTCATTTTGGATGTTTGGATACCTATTACTTGTATTACTTTTTTTGGGAGGATAGTTGTGCAACTATTTATTTTTGATGTTTGGTACCTATTGCTTGTATTACTTATTTTGGGAGGATAGTTTTGCAACTGTTCATTTTGGATGTTTGGATACCTATTGCTTGTATTACTTATTTTGAGAGGATAGTTTTGCAACTGTTTATTTTGGATGTTTGGATACCTATTGCTTGTATTACTTATTTTGGGAGGATAGTTTTGCAACTGTTCATTTTTGATGTTTGGATACCTATTGCTTGTATTACTTATTTTGGGAGGATAGTTTTGCAACTGTTCATTTTTGATGTTTGGATACCTAGTACTTGTATTACTTATTTTGGGAGGATAGTTTTGCAACTGTTTATTTTTGATGTTTGGATACCTATTGCTTGTATTACTTATTTTGGGAGGATAGTTTTGCAAATGTTCATTTTGGATGTTTGGATACCTATTGCTTGTATTAGTTATTTTGGTAGGATAGTTTTGCAAATGTTCATTTTTGATGTTTGGATACCTATTGCTTGTATTACTTATTTTGGGGGGATAGTTTTGCAAATGTTCATTTTGGATGTTTTGATACCTATTGCTTGTATTACTTATTTTGGGAGGATAGTTTTGCAACTGTTTATTTTTGATGTTTGGATACCTATTGCTTGTATTACTTATTTTGGGAGGATAGTTTTGCAACTGTTTATTATTTATGTTTGGATACCTATTGCTTGTATTACTTATTTTGGTAGGATAGTTTTGCAAATGTTCATTTTTGATGTTTGGATACCTATTGCTTGTATTACTTATTTTGGGAGGATAGTTTTGCAAATGTTCATTTTTGATGTTTGGATACCTATTGCTTGTATTACTTATTTTGGGAGGATAGTTTTGCAACTGTTTATCTTTGATGTTTGGATACCTATTGCTTGTATTACTTATTTTTGGAGGATAGTTTTGCAACTGTTTATTTTTGATGTTTGGATACCTATTGCTTGTATTACTTATTTTGGGAGGATAGTTTTGCAACTGTTCATTTGGGATGTTTGGATACCTATTGCTTGTATTACTTATTTTGGGAGGATAGTTTTGCAAATGTTCATTTTGGATGTTTGGATACCTATTACTTGTATAACTTATTTTGGGAGGATAGTTGTGCAACTGTTTATTTTTGATGTTTGGATACCTATTGCTTGTATTACTTATTTTTGGAAGATAGTTTTGCAACTGTTCATTTGGGATGTTTGGATACCTATTACTTGTATTACTTATTTTGGGAGGATAGTTTTGCAACTGTTTATTTTTGATGTTTGGATACCTATTGCTTGTATTACTTATTTTGGGAGGATAGTTTTGCAAATGTTCATTTTGGATGTTTGGATACCTATTGCTTGTATTAGTTATTTTGGGAGGATAGTGTTGCAAATGTTCATTTTGGATGTTTGGATACCTATTGCTTGTATTACTTATTTTGGGAGGATAGTTGTGCAACTATTTATTTTTGATGTTTGGATACCTATTGCTTGTATTACTTATTTTGGGAGGATAGTTGTGCAACTATTTATTTTTGATGTTTGGATACCTATTGCTTGTATTACTTATTTTGGGAGGATAGTTTTGCAAATGTTCATTTTGGATGTTTGGATACCTATTACTTGTATTACTTATTTTGGGAGGATAGTTGTGCAACTATTTATTTTTGATGCTTGGATACCTATTGCTTGTATTACTTATTTTGAGAGGATAGTTTTGCAACTGTTCATTTTGGATGTTTGGATACCTATTACTTGTATTACTTATTTTGGGAGGATAGTTTTGCAACTGTTTATTTTTGATGTTTGGATACCTATTGCTTGTATTACTTATTTTGGGAGGATAGTTTTGCAACTGTTCATTTTGGATGTTTGGATTCCTATTACTTGTATTACTTATTTTTGGAGGATAGTTTTGCAAATGTTCATTTTGGATGTTTGGATACCTATTACTTGTATTACTTATTTTGGGAGGATAGTTTTGCAACTGTTCATTTTGAATTTTTGGATACTATTTGCATTTACCTTTACTTATTTCACGATTAACCTCGAAGTTTTGTGTAGTTTTGTTATTTTTTTAGTTATTTAGGATTCAAAAGATTATATTTTTTATTCAATTTATTTATACTAAACTTTTACTCACGTTTGTTTTGCATGTGTTTTTTTTTTCTGTCCGGCTGTTTTACTTTATTTGCGCAAACAGTCTGTGCACTTATGAAATAATAACGACTAAATTATTTTCACAGAGATGTAAAAAAATTAAAAAGTCAGTTTGTGTAGAAAACTTTAAAAAATAAACTTCCAGGCAAAAAAATAAGCACGCAAAACAAACGTTTGTAACAGTTTAGGTAAAATAAATTGAAATAACTTTATTTATTTTATTTAAAATAACAAATAAAACATAGAATACACTTAAAAATACAAGATAAAATATCAGTTCAGTTTTTCATTAAATTACCTATTCGCAATATATATATATATATATATATATATATATATATTATATATATATATATATATATATCACTAATAGTACATTCTGTAGAAAAAAATATGTCATGGGTCGATACCCAGAATGGAGCCAGCAGCAATCGGGAGGTTACAAAAAGAAATACTGCTTCAGCGTCCTACCCTAATAGGGTCTGGAAACAATAAGTAATGGGACAGAGGACGGATTCTCTCCTGGAGCAACTCCAACGTCTGGTCTTACTGAGTCAAAGACCACTGGTGTTATTTACTTCCTTCCCACTGCAGGAAGAGGTGGCACAAGACCGGAAGGTGGGGAGAGAAAGGCAGCGCTCCTAATGAAGGAGCACTATGGCCTATTAAAATTGCCTGGGTAGCCATCAGCATTCCCCGGTCTAGGCACCTCAAGCAGTTAGAAATAAACTTACTCCACCCCAAAAGAGGAGGCCTCCTCAGACTACCCAGGACCAATACCCCAATCCGACAAATAAAAGGCCACCGAAGTCCCCCAGTTTCTGCCCGACTGATTGTCGTGCTGCCTGCAAACGTGAGCCGACGGAAAATGAATGGTGCGAGCGAATGTCAAAGAATACTGATACCCTGGGAGGATGGTAGAACATGAATCTGTAGGTTTACTACCATACTAACAGCCAATTGCTTCCCATAAACCCATCTGTCTATCTTCACTCTTGTCGGTTATACCTGTCCCCACCGAGGTGGAACCCACAATCAGCAAATACTTCTCTCCCTCACCCTTTTATTTCGTTCGGTAAAGTCCATTAACGTTCGCCAGTCTCGAAACTGTGAAACCTTTTAATATCTCTGTTCTGAACTTAAATAGCATCGTTATTCTTCGTACCGTTTCCACTCTCTATCAAATGTATGTCAAAATGGTTGTGTGAAAACGTGCTCCTATTTGCAGATGACGTCAAATCAGTTGTCTGTATGAGCGAGATTGACTATCTCAGGTCTAGCGTTCAACGTCTCTGTAAATGATCCATTGAATAGGACCTATACCGCAGTGTCAATAAATACTGCCACATTGCAGTTGGTTATCCTTTTGACTTGGCTCTTAATTTCAGTGCTAGTACAGTTCTGCTAAAATAGGTGAACGAGAGAACAAAGATCCTGACCTTCCGGTCAACTCGTCTTTCAAGCCATCGAAGCACCAGGCTGCAAACAATGCAAGAAGGTCACTATTTCTAATTCGACGCTTCTTCTTAAAACTCACTTCCGAAATATTTCTCCCACTTTGTCTCCCTTGTTCGATTACTGTTAGGGTATGATGTTCAACTGTCTGTTCCATATCTAATACGTGATAATACGACCCTTCCGTGATGTCGGAAAACCTTCTATTTAATTGCTCCCTTTAACCCCGACTGTATCAATGTGAAGAAATTTACATATGATGTTAACAAACATATTATTGTACGACTCCTCACTTAAGATGCCCCGTACAACTTTGGCTCATGCCCACGTAACCCCTTATGTCTCAGTGACAAAAATGAGATGTTTGGGATGAATTAACGTAAACGTTATATAAGTTGGTCTAAGGGAGATAATTTCTTTTCTTTTTTAGGTGAGATTTATCATCATTGCTCGCTAATGACAGGTTCTTCACCTAGTAGATTGCATATGAATAGATTATCTCAAAATACGAATGCAATGAATGAATGCAAAACTTTTGTGGCAGATAAAGGAAGACGTAGCACTTTTGTTCAGTTTTTTTTGTGAGATTCATGGCGAAATTCACTTCGCACAAACGAGTCAATGATTTCCCCTTTGCCGATGCATTTCCTGTGGATAGCGGAAGCCGTCCACAAGTTCTGAAGAAATAACGCCTCCACCGACCTCAGTCAATATCTAGAAAAGCACTGACAAAAATAAACGGTAGAAAGATCTGTTATTCTATGTATGGACAGAAATAAGGAAACATAACATCTGAAGGTCATATATATATATATATATATATATATATATATATATATATATATATCGTACATGTATTGTATTAGTTTCTGTAGATGTTTATCCGTTAAAACTTCAGTGTTTATAAAAAGTGCTCAATAACAAGTAGACACTTTAAATGATAGCAATCATTATTGGATACATATGTACATACAAGTTTCAGTTGTACTCTTAGATAGTCAACTTCTTCAATCTTTTTTTTAGTCTTAAGATGTTGACTCTCTAACGAAGAGTACAACCGAAACATGTGTGCACATATGTAACCAATAATGCTTGTATAAATAAAAGTTCATACTATATATATATATATATATATATATATATATATATATATATATCGTACGTATGTGTGTTATTCTTTGAAGTCACACAAAAAGGTTTTCGAAGTTCGATTGTATTTTTTTACTTTTCATAAGAATAGCTCATAAATACAATACCTTAATATTTTAAAATTATTATCCACATACGTATACGTTTTATCATTGCTAAATCTTCAGTGTGGAAGCAACTGTTCTGATGGTCTAACAATTCGAACCACAAACACATGTCATCTTCGAAACTAAAATCTGTACATACTAACCAATGCGGCAAACTAAACAGCTATGCGGAAAAAAGTAATACACCGTATGTATTTTTGTAACAGACATATAGTAAACAGTCTTACGTTGTTAAACAAATCACTTGAACATCAACTGTAATTTGTAGCTTTAATTCGACGGCTCATTTTTCTTTTTTTAAAAGACCGAGCCGTGTGTGTACATATATATATATATATATATATATATATATATATATATGTGTGTATGTGTGTGTGTATGTATACACATATGTGTATACATATATATATATATATATATATATCACTATATATAAATATATATATATAAATATATATATATAAATATGTATATATAAATATATATATATCTATATATCACTATATATATATATAAATAGATATATATACAAATATATATATATAAATAAATATATATATATAAATATATATATACATATATATGTATATAATATATATAAATATATATATATAAATAAATAAATATACATAAATATATATATAAATGTTTAAATATATATATATAAATATATATATATATATATAAATAAATATATATATATATACATAAATATATATATATAAATATATATAGATGTAACTACATATATATATATATATATATATATATATATATATATATATATATATATATATATATATATATATATACGGCAAAATCACGTTGACGCACCGGTTCCCGTAAGATCACCGAAGTTAAGCGACGTCGAGCCCGGCCAGTACTAAATGGGTGCTTATCTCGTCGTCCTGGATCTTGGAATCAAGCAGTGCCGACTCAGGAGAAGTGTTGTTAGAATTGCGCAACCCTTGCGTCACAATTACACGCGCAGCCAGACCCGTACGTAGTCTCTCTAGACTGAACTGAGGGCATTTCATATATGTCTCTCTATATATATATATCTATATATAGATACATACATATGTATAGAGAGAGCAATATATATATATATATATATATATATATATATATATATATATATATATATATATATATATATATATACAGATAGATAGATAGATAGATACATCGTGTATATCATGTTATATTGAAAAGAAATCAACAAAAAGCTAATCTAATTTATTTAAAACTATTTGTTACATATTTCAGAAAATGTATCGCGGAGTGGCTGACTTTTTACATATATTTTTTAATCTTTAAGCCCAGTGGAATCGTCGGCATTCTGAATGAGGAGAAACCACGATGAGCAATGGCGTTATATCGATAAAACATCGGTGCATTCCCGGAAAGTCTCTCTGGAAAAAAAATTGGTTGGGAATTGATTGAGTTTTATTTTATTTATTATTTATAGTTATGAATTTATCTTACTAAGTGTTTAATCTATTTATTCTCATGAAATGTGTTATTTTTGTTTTTTGTTGTTATTTAATTTAAGGTGTAGATTGTAGATCGTTGCAGATAACGGTGTCCTGGAAAGTGAATATGTCGTTTAAAGGTTGTAATATTGAAGTCTTATTTTGATGGTGATACCGGGTTTAAGTTTATGCATGTGTTGTATTGTTTATTCTATTTCTAGTTATGTTTTTTTTTAATTTTAGTTTGTTTGGTGTTTTATTTGCATATTTATAATTGGTTGTTTCGTATCTTACAAGATCACTTTGAACGAAAATAAAGGGAGCTGACGTCTGAATATAGCGTTAAAAACGGTTCGCTGTTGAATTGTCCCTTTTAAAATATGTACTTTTTATGTAATTTGATATTTTTTAATTCTAGTTGAGTTATATAAAAATTTATTTAATTATTTATGATGGCTGTTGTCTGTTTTACTGCTTCCAAAGTGTGTTTATATTATACGATAACTAGGTGGTATAATTTATTGATTAGGCTCTGGGTGGGATTCGTTAAAGTCTTTTATTTTTTATCTATTATTTTTTATTCTTTGTGTGTTAATTATTTATAAGGTAGCATTTTCCCGAGATTTATTTGTTCTGAAATATGTAAGACATAGTTTTCAAAGAAAGTATATATATATATATATATATATATATATATATATATATATATATATATATATATATATATATATATATATATATATATATATATAAGGCAGGGGAAGTTAGGGCAGTGGTGCTTTGAAAAAGTCTGGCTTAAAAGTCTTCGCAAAAAAAATTAATGTATAGGGTATTACTAAACGAATATTTAATCTAATTAGATCCTTCCTATGAAAAAGAGAGACCCAGATTGTCCTCGATAGCCTTTCATCCAAACAAAATGACATAAATGCAAGTGCACCCCAGAGATCGGTGGTTGGGACTTTTGTTGTTCTTGATTTTAGTAAACGACCTCCCTGACGACATTGTGTCTGAAACGGGTATATTTGTTGAGGAAACCACGCCCTACTCTCGTCATGTAGGTAAAACAGACACGCATATATCCGAGGCGATGGCTGTCCTTAGAAAGTGACCTCCACCCTAAAGTGTAATGGGGTCATAAAGGGATAGTAGAATTTAATGCTGCTAAGATAAAGCCCCTTTCCTTCAGTAATTACAAGAAACCTCTTAAACCAGCGATTGCCATGGAAAATAATATTGTACCTGAGAATCCAACGTTCAAATTCGTCAGCCTAACATAAACAGGTAAAATGAATTGGAACAAATGCATATAAGACATTGTCAAGTCTGCTACAAACAGAATGGGATCGCTTTACCGTGCTAGTCACCACCGCCCATACATGGAGTATTGTTGTCACATCTGGGCTGGTGCACCATCCACTAGACTCTCCCTTTTACACAAGGGCCACAAACGATTCACCAACTTAATAGGTCCCTCACTATCCACCAAGCTCCAGCCCCTGTCCCATCGCCGCAATGTTGCATCTTTGTGCTTGTTTTACAAATACTTCAATAGAATGGGCTCCAATAAACTGGCTGCACTGGTGCCCTCTCAACGGCAATACGCTCTACCAACCCGATAATAAGCTAGACCCTATCTATTAACTGTAGAGGTCCCCACATACCGGAGAGCCTTCTACTCCAATAGCGTCTTTCCTCGAGCTGCAAGCCTTTTGAACTCCGTCCCTTCTCCCTGTTTCCCGATTGTACGAACATTCAGAAATTGAAAACTAATGTGAACAAACATCTCGCTGCAAAGCTCACAATTTAGGATGACCCCCTAAACTTTCATTCTAATTTTCAGTAGCCCCTTACGTCTATAGTGGCAACTTGCCTTGTTTGGGATGAACTAAGTTAAAAAAAAATATTCATATAAAATCATAGAATTACATCAGTAATATAGTTTTTCATATATAAATTATTATCATTTCTCATTAAATGAACACCCACCGTTCATTTTTATTACAGATTAGTAGACTTCTTTCTGAATTCCTTTTAGGCGGATAATTCTGAAACGGTTGTCTAACTAGATATTCGCTTCCACTCACCACTTTATTTTAGTCTCCGTGTCGGTAGCTTTTTATCCTGTGATCTCATGAGTAGCTTCATTAGAGCTATAAAGCCCAAATATGATTTCAAAAAATATTAAAAACTGAAAGTAACATTCGTACTCGCATTCAAAAGAGCACTAGTTTTTTTTAACATATTTCACCCCCAAAAAGGCAGCCCGCCACTTTTGACGTAATTGGATACTGAGAATTATAGTGTAGGTTTTAGGTGTTATCCTAATTTGAGAGTTGTGTAGCGATATGTCTGTTTACATTAGTTTTAAACTTTTGCGTGTCGGTACAGTCGGAGAAACAGGAGGCAGGGAGGGAATTCCAGAGACCAGCAGCACGAGGAAAGAAGCTACTGGAGTAGAAGGCTCTCCGGCATCTGGTTACCTCCACAGTGAATGGATGGGATTTAGCTGATTGTCTAGTTGGTCTAGTGTATTTACGTCTAGGGGGCACTAGAGCAGCCAGTTCATCGAAGCACAATCTATTGAAGTATTTGTAAAAAATAGCACAAAGATGCAACATTGTGGCGATTGGACAAGGGCTGGAGCTTGGGGGACAGTGAGGGACCTATTAAGCTGGCGACTTTTTGGGGGGCCTTGTCTAAGAGGGACAGACTAGTGGATAATGCACCAGCCCAGATGTGGCAACAATACTCCATGCATGGGTGGATGGTGATTTTGTAGAGATACAGGTAAATTTCAGGTGTGAGGAGTTTTCTAGCACGGTAGAGGGATCCCACTTTCTTTGCAGCAGCATTGGCAATGTCTACAATGTATTTGTTTCTAATTCATGTTACCTGTGAAGGTTAGGCCGATTAGTCTGAATATTGAACTCTCAGGTAGGGTGTTATTTGCCATGACAATCGGTGGTTGAAGTGGTTTCTTTTAATTATTGAAGGAAAGCCGCTTTGTCTTAGCAGCATTAAAAGTTACCAATTATTTATGACCCCAATCCACTACAGCCTGGAGGTCATTTTCTAAGGTTTCAGCCATTGCCTCGGATATGACCGCGTCCGTTTTCCTCACATGACGAGAGTAGAACGTGGTGTCGTCAGACAATATACCTATATCAGACTCAATGGCATCAGAGAGGTCGTTTATGCAGATCAGAAACAATAAAGGTCCAAGATCTATGAGGTACACCAGAATTTATGTTATGTTACTTAGATGAACGGCCATTGAGGACAACCTGGATCTTTGTTTTGGTTAGAAAGGATCTAATTATATTAAATATTTACCTAGTAATACTATATGAGCGTATTTGTAGGAGAAACCATTTATGCCATACCTTGTCAAAGGCCTTGGATATATCAAGTGCTACTGCCCTAGCTTCGCCTGCCTTGTTGAGTGTATGATATATGCGTTCAGAAGTGACCGTTAGCATGTCTGCAGTAGATCGTGCTTGTCTAAATTCACACTGGCGGTCAAAAAATAGTTTAGTATTAACTAAGTGCTGGATTATCGCTAAATTGATTAAGCATTCAAAGATTTTAGCAAAGATCGGGAGTAGACTGATTGGGCGGAATTTCTGTGGCTGAGTCCTGTCCCTGGAATTCTTGAAGACTGGTACCACAGAGGCAATTTTCCAGTTGTCGGGGAAGCAAGATTCAGCTAGGAATTTGTTGTAGAGTTTTGAGAAAGCAGGGGCCAGTTCAGCAGAGTATTTCTTTATTACTAATACATGTATAAGATCAGGCCCACAAGCTTTGGAGGTGCCAATATTTATTATGATGTTTCTGACTTGGGATGGGGTGATGACCACGTTTTCAAGTGTGGTTTCGTCCGCAATGGCAATTGGGAGAGTGGGTTGTTTTCTGTGTCACGAAGTGGAGTTAAAGGCGAAACGCTGGGCAAGTAGTTCAGCCTCATCAGCTGCCGTGAAAACCACATCATCGTGGTTTGATAGTGGGGGAATCATTAAATGACCATTGCTCACCGCACTATTTTAGATTTTCCAGAAATCGCGAGTACCTAGTTTCTCTGACTCAATGCGTTTGTTTGGTTATTTCTGTGAACCTTATCTTTGCTTCACCTATCACGGCCTTACAATTATTTCTTGACTCTATAAATGCCTGTCTATTAGCAGCTGACTTATGGCGGCCAAATTTACGGAATGCTTGCTTCCTCTCAGCAATGGCAGCTGCACATTTCCAAGTTAACCACTGGGGAGAGTGGGGCTTGCTAAAGAATTTTCGCATGGAGACATAGGCTTCAATTCCTGATTTGACCCTTTCAGGTAACTCATTTGCACACCGGTCAGCAGTGAATGAGAAGGCGTCGCTGATGTGATCTCTGATTGACTCAAAATCAGCCTGCTCGTAGTATCTCGTTGTTTTAAGCAACGGCTTATCAGCTTCTGGACGAGTTTTTAGGGTAATATCTATCATTGCTACAATGTGATCAGCATTCCCGAGCGGGGTATGGGCTTTCGTAAGACAAGCCTCGGGCAGTGAGGTCAAGAACAGGTCTAGAAGTAAGGTTTGCTGGTCTACTCGGTCGGGGATGCGGGTCGGGAAATCTACAGTCTGAGAGAGGGAGTAAGCTAAGGAGAAATAAGGAGAAATTATACGTAGAGTTTCCGGCTGCCTCAGTAAAGCTGGAGATACATAACCAGTCACGGTGGTGTGGATTAAAATCCCAAATACATGTATCTGGGCATTCGAGTCGAGTGAGAGTGCTCTATCTATGCTTTCAGAGATGGAGTTTGGCAGGGTACAGTCATGGATCGAAGGTAAATGGTATAAGAAATATAAGTAACTAACGCTGTGATGTAAAGTCAATCTAAAGCACGAATAGTTATATGGTGAATATCGTTATATGGTGAATAGAGTTAACGGGAGTTGTTAGTTGTTTTGCATAACATGGGTGGTTGGTTCTATCACTACAGCCGCGTGTGGGGGTTCTGTTAGTCTCGAGCCCTACAACAATTGCGTTAAGGCGAGCTGTCCACTTTTCCTCGTCAACGGAGTCGCAAGAAATTAGAACCATAAATTGACTGAGGTCCTTTCGCTTCCCCATCGTCTCTCTCTCTTTCTCTCTCTCTCTCTCTCTCTCTCTCTCTCTCTCTCTCTCTCTTTCTCTCTCTCTCTCTCTCTTTCTCTGTTGGATCTGGCCCGAAGCAGGCGTGCCTCGGAGGTTGGAACACAGAACTTCAAAAAACTATAGATAACTAATTTCGTTCGCGGAAATATGAATAAAAATGTGAACCGTGCAAAAGGTGTCGTTATCTCTTGATAAGTCTTTGTTTTCAGTCGACACGAGTGTGGTCCTAAGTCAAGATAGCTGGCTGAAATGATTTTCCAGGTGAGGAGAGAGCTATCATCAGCATCATTGTCATAATCAAACGATGGGCAAGTCAAAGCATGGAGCTTGGAGTTAACTTGCGCTTGGCTACCTTTAACTATATAACAGTTGATTAAACTGTAAATACACTGGTTTTTCGTACTCGATGAAGTTCAAACATGCAGCATGTGTTGGCTACTGTTTTATTTGGGATTATGGTGTGTAATTACGGCGGACTCTATGGAAAGGAACATTACTAATGGATATTAATGTGCATCAAAGTCAAATTTAGACGAAAGCAAACATTCAAGTCGAAACACATGTTTTCCTGTCTCAAGTAGCTGTGGCTGACGTAGCTAAGAAATGTCGTGAATGGTTACCCTATTTCTATTTACACAAGTTTTAGTCTCATCGGAATTACTCCTGTTTCCAAAACTCAAAGTATGGTTGCGTGATTGGTATTATGGTAACACTGACGGTGTCATCTGCGGTGTGGATGACTTTTGTTTGGGAATCAGTATGCCAGCTTATTCTCTGTGCCAAATGCTTTAGTACAAGGTGTAACACCACCAAAAAGAATTCCACATATCGAATTGTGTAATCACATTCACAGCGCTTTCTGCAATCTAACCATATTTGGCACAAATACACTTCAACTTAAACCAAGCATTCTTAATTGCCGTTTTTTTTCTGGGTATGTATCTCGTCACAAAAAGTTAAAATCTCACACCAGTACAAATAAAAACAAATTAATTTTTTTTTAATTTTTAGTCACTAATGTTCAACAGTATTTTGCTATTACCATTCAATGATATGGAGACACTTTGGTGATTGCCCCATAATAGAAGCGTATTCCTAGATGAGTTTACCACTCACCGTCCGTAGCTTAACACTTCCAGAGTTGTATTCCTGGGGTTATCTCATAGTGCTTATCGAAACAAAGACAAGAGTGTTCCTGACACAAAGAGGGACACCCAAGCCCATATCAGAGCAGTTCCAAGAATGTAATTTGTAAGAGTTATTGGAAATTATATACGTCGTGGCCAGGTGTGCTTATCATTGAACGGTGATAAAATAAATACTGTTGGACATTCATAAGTGAAACTTGGAAGACAAGTCAGGAATAGACTGAAGTTTATCTGTACCAAATATGATTGGATTTCAGAAGATATGGTAAATTTTATTAAGGATTTTTTTAGGTGAATTAATTTAGGGGTGGGCTAATCCTATATAAATACTGTCTTATTTCCGACCTCTTCTAGGTAGCAATAGTACGAGTCATAGTAGTGGATCTTCTTCCATGAATATTTGAAAGACTCACATATATAGAGTGCGCTTATCTGTCTAGCTAACAATACAGAACTGAATAATTTTGACTTCATGTAATCGCGCAATAGATGCGCGCGTGTATATATTGTTTTACGCATAAGCCTGTATTTGTTGGTATGTATGCGTGTGCGCTTGTATGTATATGTGTGCGAAATTCGATTTCACATTCCTCATGGGAACGTTCCTCGTAAAGTTTATCTTTGGTATATATGGACTGAAACATCCACGGCGTTGCTGAGTTCTTATTGTGTCAGACATGTTCAGAATAACCCCGTCATCCAACCGACCACAATGGCAATCAATTTTGATCCATAAAAATAGACTATGGCATTATGCCATACGATCGTACGCCCTGTGTAAAAAAATAGTACCTTTCTCAATCCGTAAAATTAGAAAAGACACAAGAACGAGAGAAAGGAAACGTCCCAAACTGAAAAAATGAAATTAGAAATGAATAGAAAGAAATCAGAAATAAAAACAGAAAGAGCACGACTCATTATGTAAATAAAGTAAAGGCGGGAAGAGATATCTGATTTGTTATTTATTTTCTCAATTCCTCTAAATATTTGCAATGAATTCATCGGGCAGACTTTTACTAGCACACATTTATGTGACGGAACATAATAAATATATACACATACACACACCCCTACACATATATATACATATATATGTATATGTATATATATATATATATTTATATATATATATATGTGTGTGTGTGTATATATATATCTATTACATGAAGTTACGACGATTTTCCACTGTACCTTTGTCAAGAATAGGAAAATAACCGAATGCATCATAGGCTACTAAACTCACGACTATATTATGCTTATTCACTCTAGCGTGTTATAGTAAATGTGTAAATATTTTCTCCAGCTATCACTGAATATTATTTTGGCCAACTATTTTCGACTCTCCCAAAGACATACTCCATAAGGGTGGTGGCAAAAACTTTCCCCACTATAACTTTACTATTAACACTCTCCCCATCGACACCACGAACGTCTACTTTTGAAAAACATGACCCTAATTATTTACTATTTGTCTGCTATTAATGTACTACATAATACAATACATTACGTACAAATCTAATTCAGCGAATTTTCGAGAATATCGGATTTCGTTATTTCTTCCTATTACATATACAATTATACTCATTCCGGTTTTTAGAGAATATATTTTATGAACATAGTTCCTTATAGTGTTCCAACATGGCGGTTACATTTATTCAGCGAATCGACATTTGAATTACTTTAATATACGTATTTGTATTTACAATACTTTGACTGTGATTGTGCGTGTATGATCGTATGTTTAGAAAAAACTCCAAAGATACTGGACGGAAACCTTTACAGTTTCCATGTTATGAATCCGCCACCTTTAGAACGCATAATATCTACAAATTGGAAAAAATATCGATTTCGTCGTATACAAATGACCCAAAACGTATGACGATTGACACTAAATTTGATTGACTTCTGTCGGATCCTACAATCTGTGCATGCGTGCGTGCGTGCATGCGTACATAAAACTCATGTCAGCTTGGTTTTTAGTCAACTACCTTTCAAGAAATGTACTACCTGTTTTCATGGTCTATCGACGAATGTCCATGACGGAGAGGTTTAGGGTTCGATAATAGTTTACACACATTTTTTTCGTTTTCTTTTTTAAAAGTGACTTAAACATACATCTAAGGGAGACGACGAGGCGACCGGTAGAAAAAACAGTTTTTGCCGAGAGATACAGAGAAAGAGCTGCATTGTTAAACATTTGCCTATAGGAGGCAAATGGGCCGGGTTTTTTTTTAATTCAACGTTATTATGTAGTAATTTCAAAATAAATCAATGTAATATGTAGTAATTTTGCTGAATCATTCCTGCGCATACGACGTCACAGTGACGTCTTCTTCTTCATATTCTTAACTATTATGAATATTATCATTTCTCTTCGAACACACATGGTTTATTAGTGCTCTGCAATCGTCCTTAATTATATGTGTGTATTTCAATAGTTGTCAGAAGTAATACAATTTTTTCTTTTTTCTTTCCACACCAAAACAGGGATTTCTATACAAAGATAACGGGGACGGATTGGTTTTAATAGTGCTACTAGCAGGCTGGCACCCAAGATAAAAAGCGCTCCTCAACCCAGATACACACTAGACAGGAAGAGGTAAGCAATGGTGTGAACATTCCTGCCTCTGGAAGTAACACGTCAGCCATGATAGAGGACAACCAAGGTCAGCCATCAAGCTTTGATGAAAAAAAGGTTTTGGCTCCCTATTTCAATCGTATGCAGCAACTAAAATAATAATAGGCTTAAAAGCCCAGCCATGGTTTATGGCACAAAAAGGGTCTGTTGTTTTACTACTACTACTACTCAAAGTTTGCAAAGAGGAGCAAGACATCAAACAAAATCCCGGATGAGTAGATCAAAGAATCTGCCCTCTCTGAATATACATATATATCTATGTATATGATTAATTCATAAACTAATTAACAGATCATGATAGAGTATTAAATATATATAGTCTATACAGCACAGCGGGTAACGTTGGTAACTACCTTTGTTATCAACTAACCTATTTAGAAAGTGCTTAGGTTGAGTTATGTTATGTAATTAAATTTTTACCGGACGGTGCACTTGCGCATAGGAATCAATAATATTTATGACGGGTAGACTCCTAAACTAATGAGCGTATAATTAAAAATGATGATATACGTATTCTAGGCAACATAGTAAGTAACGTAGTCAAATTATTTTTTGAAAACATTATCATTTAGAGGATTATGCGCCCTAAACCTCACCCTACCCCACCAAAAAATTAAAAATAAGCGCGATACGAGTTCTTCCTAAATGAATCACATTTTGACCATTACAGGATTGATAGGGTACAGGTGTATCTTTTATATCCGTCGAAGTATGAAAATGTGGAGCTCAAAATGCTATACTTATTGCTTATATCCGTCTTGTATGTATGTATAGTTTAGGAAAATACTCTTAGTTTAATAAAGTTATCATTCTTTCCCCAGTTATGGAGAACAGATATGAGAAGAGTTCAATCAACGCATTTTCCGTAGACATAATAGGGTTAAATCTCCATCACAAAAAGTCATAAAAAATGGAATACCCCCAACACCACCCAGTTTATGGTTTTACTCAGACTTTGCTTCAATGCAAACCTGTTGGTCTGTCATGCTTAAGTTTGAAATAAAATGTTCGTTTGTCTATAATAGTAAAGTTTGAAATATCATTGTTGGTCTATTATGCTTTTTTTAAATAGCATTTCCGTTGGTCTATCATGTATAACTTGATAACATAATGTTTCTTTGTCTGTCACGCTTAAATTTCAAATCACGTTTTACGTAGGTCTGTCATGCCTATGTTTTAAATAGCATTCTCATTGGTCTGTTATGCTTAAGTTTGAAATATCATGTTTATTGTTCTGTCACGCTTTTTAAAATAGCATATCTCTTGGTTTATCATGTACAAGTCATAAACAGCATTTTCGTTGGTCTGCCATGCTTAAATTTGAAATCATATTTCGTTTGTCTGTCATGTGTAACTTTTAGATAGCATTTATGTTGGTGTGTTATGCTTAAGTTCGGAATAGCATTTTCGTCAGTCTGTCAAGCAAGACGTGAATCTTTACTTTCTTGTCTGTTTGCCTGGAGTATTATTAAAGTTTGCTGCCGCACAATCTGCTTGATCGCACAACGACTGCGTTGGTGAAGCGAACAGAGATAGAACATGTAGTAGATCCTATCTTGAAAATACTTGCTGACATTATATTCTTCAAGCCTGCTTATCGCTTCCGACGGAAACGCCGACGAATTTGCATACACTGATGTACGAGGACCCGCACGGTCAGGCGATGATCTGCTGCCGGAACGCACTCGTCGCCTGTCGACACACGGCTAATGTAAAAGAGAGGAAGGTGGGGAGAGGGCAGAAATGGATGAAACCTTCCAATTGATTTTAACGAGGTAAAAATACAAACTGACCGATATAGATAATGCATCGCCATAGTTTGAGTGAAGGACAGAGTTGGGCAGTATTGGTTTCTTGAAAGAGTACATCAGCAGGCTCTCACTTATGGAATTCACAAAGACTCATATCAATTTGGCTCTATCCTCACCGTCTATTAAAATCGATACATGAATGGAATGGAAAGTAACAATTCACCCATTTTATCTTACAATAATTGATATTTGTTCTACGTCAGTCCGTAACCAACACTACGTCATACTAAGATGTTGCTAATTTAATACTAGCGGGGCTACACGGTGTAGCCTGCTCAGCTCTAATATATATAAAGTTAGGTATGTTTATATGTTTGTATCATGGGATTCACTTATAAATTAATTAACCGATCATGATACATTGTGAAACACAGCTGTATGGTTTAATGGGTCGTAATGTGAGTTATTTTAGTTTAATTTAGTTTCACGCAAAGGAGATAAAAATGAGGATGGGATTGCTTCGTGAAAATTAAGATATCTCCGATTTTTGTTAAATTTTGAAAATAGATATTTATAAATATTCACCAAAATTTTAGTTTCGTTCGAGATTTGTAAGGGGTTTTAGGAGGCATAATATGGGCACATTGGAAAATTCAAACATTTCAGATTTTTATTGAATTCAATCCATAGTCATTAGACACCAATTGATCCAGATTTTCTTGAATTTCAATTTCTTCTCAAGACCCCTCATGCCTTATACATTTTCTAAAATCAACATCATGCAATGGCTTTTGATCGGAATTGTAATAAGGAGTGTAGACATAAGGTTTTGTATCATTATATCTTGGGTTCGTCAGATGACATTAAGGGATACAAAACTATTCTGTTCGGTTTATAAATCCTGGGATGGCTGTACTCCTAGTTTCCTTATATAAATATATATATTTGATACGTATTATATTAAACATGGCATCGGCAATATATAAAACCAGGATTAGAACCATTAAAATGTGTCCTATTTTGTCTGCTATAGCTTTTAATATGTCCAAATAATGTACGTTTCGTTGAATGTTTAATGTTATTATACCACATAACGTACAGTGTACCTCAATGATTTATTCTGTGCTTAACGCTCTTCTTGATCTCCATAAATGATCTTTGACGACACAAACATCCATAGACGAACGATTCTCTTGGAGAACGTAGTGCAATGGGGAAAAGTGACTTGTTACTTTGTATCATTCTAAAATCAAGCTTATCTAGACGACACTTTTGTACCTTGATAGCGTACAAAATCGACTTCGCAATCTAACGGGGGGGATGATCTCTTATTTTCTCTACATCCCCTTTCCCAGAGAAGAGAGGTTACTAGTCGTTCTATACGCTATCTGTATTTTTATTGTAAGTATCCGAATGAGCTCCAATCTTTAGATCATCCGTGTAAAACATTCACAGCAAGAAATTCTCTCTGTACAACGACTGCAAATAACTTTCCCTTACCTAAAAGCAAACGAAACTTCTATGAACCAAGCTTCTTTCCTAGAACTTCCTATCTGTAAAACACAATACAATGGGTCTTTTACCCAACTAACATAGTAGGTTTAAAGTTCAATGTTAACAAATACTTGTTACGCTATCTTCTTAAATAATTCTGCCCATTCTACCCATCGGTTTCAATTCTTAAATCGTGTTGTTCTTCGTCCAACTGACAATCCCATTAAACCAAATCTTCTCCTTGATAAGTGATAACCAATTAGTATTAAAACACATTTTATTTATCTTGCAAAGATATTCGCTCATATAACTTTTCCATACATACGCTATTTTTCCTCTTGATCTTTTTTTAATGAAATCTTATTAATATGATTTCTTCACATAGCTGGAGTCTATTAGCGAGGAAACATGTCCAAAAACTACGTAAATAACTTTATTTCTGAATAACATCATTGATGTATCTGATAATATTACGCCACATTCTGATATCTATATTTCTGAGGCTATCTTGCAAAGTTACTCCAATGATAATACTTAAACATTTCATTTCAAAGACATTGAGCTTCCATTCACGCTCTACCAGTATTACCCATCTTTCACTTACATGCAATAGGAAATATCAATTCATTATAAAGTCTAAACTTCAGATGTGTTAATATGTCCTTCCTGCTCCATAAATTTTCTTTTAGATGTCTAAATGCAGAATTTTCTATTCCTATTCTTTTGCTGATGTCAGATGAGGATCCCGGAAACACAAAACGTTATTTTTTTCAACCGTTATTATCCTGAGAAGAGGAATAAATGTTGTATTTGCTTGGGATCACCTTCATCCTCCATTTATCTCATGGGGACTCATGTTCAGAAGTAATGATCTTCAATTTATCAAAGGCAGCGGCAAATAGCCTGGTGTCATCAGCATCACGAACATTAGTAGAGAGCTCATTGCCAAGCAACGGTGTTTATTGTCAAACTTTCCATTTCTTTCATCACAACTTTCAAGATAATATACGTCTGATTGTTCTAAATATTTTTGTTTCGAGTTTCAAAAGAACACCCAAACAGACGAATGTACTCTAATAATATGTCGATCAATAGAGTTGCTATTATCTATTTTCGTATTATAAAAGATAATTTCGGTCGGTCAGTATGTAACCAAAACTACGTCACATTCTCAAAGATTGCGTTTTGAAATGTTATAGTGTTAAGAATTATTTCATATTAATACTGTTTTTGTTATTTGAGTTATTCGGACGACAATTCTAATCTTAGATGTTATACATGTTCACAACGTTTCGGGCGATGCAACATTTGACCTTCTTCAGATGTAGCTTTTCGAACATCGGAATCTTTTAGTCAAACTTGGAAATTTTATGTCAAACTACAAAACATTACGGAATTTCGAACTGAACCCTCTATTTAGTACACAGGTGTGATTGTTCTCATTCCGTCAGCCATGACCAGGTAAAAGTGTTAATTTTATGTGCTTATTAATCATTGCATGTGGTAAGGATGAAAACTGTCATTTAAAACTGATTGTTAACCGATGCCCTCACCTATTACGCCATGGGTCTACGTGAACAATTCTGGTATGGAGTTTGGTAGTCTTAAAACTAAATGTATACTATTTTTACTTATTACTATTTTTCATAAATTGTCATCTCAAAATTTCTAGGCTGGTTAAATTTATTTCGGTTAATGTCAAGTTACTTAACCCCATCCCACTGAATCAAAACGATCATTCAACCCTAGAATACGCGGGATATCCTCAATTTTTTTTTATCATTTTGCTTTTAGGACAGGTGTTTTTAGGATTCTAACCGTCCCTTAAACGGGATTGTTTGGCTCTCTCTTTCAGTTGCTTGCCAGGTAGATTTTTAAATTGTTTTTCATGAGCCCGGTTCCTCCTATGGTTACTGGAACGATGGAGATCTTTCGCAGATTCAAGTTTATTTTCGTGTCGTGCATAATAACTTAGTATTTAGTCCCCCTTATAGCCTCGTTTTTAGCCAGCATCGTTAGGTACATTGACCTCAACTAAAGTTGCTACTCTCTCCTTGTCCCATATCACTATGTCAGATTGAACAGTCCGTTTTCTAAGTATGTAGCTGTAGGAATTGCATAGTCATAGTGGATGGTGTATCATTTATTTCCAATAGTTATTTCTGGTATATGTTCCCAAGACTTGCTGCTACACTGGATATGCATTTTTTACAGATGGTCCAGTTGAGGTATTTACACACTTCATTGTGTCGCACTTTATGGTAACCGTCTCTCAGAATAACCTTACAACTGGATGTCAGGTTGCTCACACTCTCTACTTCTGTGTGGTAGAATCTGCACGTGTTTTCGTTGCTGAGACCACTCACTTTCTTTACAGAATTTGTCACGAAGCCTTGATCTTGGGCAGCCATAAACAGCCTCTCTTACTAATAGTGGAGCGATTCTTTTTTGAGCCAGTCTACAATCTTTCTTATCTATATATTCCTGGGATAGTTCTTCCAGAAAATAATTGGCACGTTTTGGCTTGGTCAATTTTTCCACTGTAGAATGCCTTGGTGGATATCTGTCGGCTCTTTTGGACTATTTCCGTGGCACGCTTGTGTTCTATTTCTTCATTATTGGGCAGGCAGTATTTTCCAAAATGTTTTGGATGTGTATGCAAAAAACATCTTAAATAGATTAAGATAGATTTTGAAAATATTAGAATCTATTTCCAAAAAAATAAAATTCATCATTTTAGTAAAAAAAATAAGATTTAATAGAAAATACGGAATCAACTCTATGAACATTAAAAGATTGAGAATATTTTTAAATCTATGTTCTAACATACAACACGCTGATTTTTTTTTTCGCTAAAGTTATGAATTTTATACGAAACTATAGAGGATTACCCCTCCAGGGACACTTAAAATTAATCCCCCCAACAGTTTTGCCCCACTGCTATGCCACTTTACGAAAATTTAAATAAAATTATACTTATGTCTAGAATCTTTATTATAAATTTGATTAAAATCCATTACATGATTTTTATTCCAGAAAATGTATGAAATTTAAACAGTTTGGACGAAGAAATAAATTTAAGGAAACTTTCTTAATTGGTGTGTAAAAAAACACTTTTAAATACCGGACATTTTTTTATCTGTTAATGAGTCACACTTTACCAAAGGCAAAAGCCAGTCGAGGATAAGAGTTGATGAGATTGACAGTTGGATTTTATTTATCTTTCTCCCACGGCAGGAAGATTTGACACAAGTTCCGGAAAGTGGGATTTGAAAAGCCACCGCTCGAGAAGAATAGAACCTTAGCTGAACAAAATTGCCTGGGCAGCCCCGTCGGCATTCCCTGGTAGAGACTCTTGAGACGATTAGCAATAAACTAACCTTTTTTCAAATTGCGCGAAGGTAAAGCATGGGAAGGTGGACCTCCTAGAACTGCACAGAACCATACCTCAAACCGGCAGAGTACAAGGCCGTCCAGCCATAGTATGCTCAAGAGTTTTGTATGAAATAGCCACCACGGAGAGCGGCTTCATGTCAGTTGGATACTGCTTTGCAATTTTCAGTAATATATTGATTTAAATCCTTCCGAGTTACCAAGGGAAGTCTTTTGGTCTACATTCTCTCTCGTTGGAATTAACGCATTCAACATTGGTAAACTAATTGGTAAAAATGTTTAGCAATGATAACAAAAAGAGTCGTTAATGATTATTTTTAATAAATGTCACATGTTAATTTAAACTTAGAAGCTGATGGTGTCAACTAATAATGTCAAGTTAACGACAGAAATCGTTTTAGACATGAATAATTAAATAAAATATTTAGAATCTAATGTTGTAAAATTCAATAATATTTTTAAATAAAATGCACAAAACACGCACACACACATATCCATCCATTAGTACATTAAATCGGAGTTAATCAACGTTTCTTTATTCCTACGTATTGTAAGCACACAAAATACATGCTAAAATGTTCGTCAATTTTTAGGATTGAAATACGTTTGAAATATAAACTTCAATTTCATTGTTCTAATTAGCTATAATTTGCAAATATCTCATCAAGTGAACTCTGACTTGCTAAGCTTCTATCGATTACTCTCACCCTCTCATCACTGTATGTTGTTTGCCCCCTCCCCGCTCTTATATTATACACCATCTATTACTCTCGCTTGTGTGTGTCTCTCTCTCTCTTTCTCTCCCTCTCTCTCTCTCTCTATATATATTTATATATATATATATATTGTCAAAAGATCAAAGTGTAAAATGAAAAATAAATGTTTAAATCTATTCTGATTTTTTAAACTTTATTAATAAATATTGCATACGAACATGCTTTTAAAGGCTTTTAGCCTAATTTATTATATATATATATATATGTGTGTGTGTGTGTGTGTCTGTGTGTCTGTGTGTGTCAGTGTAATAATTAACTTTTAAATGCTTTTTGTTTCAAATATGACACATTCTAACAAAATGCCTATTTAAAATAATATTCAACAAAAATGTGTCAAACTGCAACTTGTTTCACATCTGCAACGAGCCTGTTGGCAAGTGTGAGTAGGTATTAGTATGATGTTGCATCAGCACACCCGCTAAACAGGTAATCAGTATATTTGATGTCAAACCAATATAAACCAAAAAGCATTTAAGTGATAAATATTATTTTCCCCCTATAGCCACGCTCGTTTCATCTTTTGCAGATTCATCAGTATAGATTAAAGCAACTGGCTTACCTACCTACCTACCGGTTCGAACTTACAAGCCTGGATCTTGTAACCCAACATCGTTAACCCCTCGTCTAGCAGGTCAGTTACACGATTGAGGCGTGTAAATACGGTTTTAGTATAAACTCGTATCGGTAATTACATCTAAAGTGTTCAACCAAGTTATAGAGTCTTTCTCTCTCTCTCCCTCTCTCTCTCTCTCTCTCTCTCTCTCTCTCTGTATTCACAGATGGAAACAATAAAACGGTTGAAATAGTCCATTATAAAAAACAGGTAATATTAGCACATGCAGTAATACTTATCAATCAACAGTTGTAAAGGGAAAAGAGATAAAGATAGATAAAGAGAGATATATGGCAAACAGAAAACACTCATTTGGAATTTACCCTTTTTACTGAGAGTAAACTGGCTTTGCAAACTCATTTTACCTATTCAAAAAATTTAAATAAAAATCATGTTTTCTGGCTAAATAATGAAATTGATAATCTTTCTTGCCTAATTGTTTGCACATTGAATATTTTACATGAATAAAATCAGGGTGAATAAGGCAAGAAGATGTGGCGTGAGTGGATTATATGGAAGTCAAAAATGTTTGGATTAGGGAAATAAAAGTGTTACTAGTAAAAAGCAGCTTGATAGCTAGATAGTAAGAGACAAGAGAATGGCGTAACTAAATAAATAGCGTAAATAAAAGACAATATATGACAGAAGTAGTGTAAGGGGTTAGCATGAATAAATAAATGACGTAAATAAAGGGGAAAATAGAGTAGACTAGAGGATGACGTAAATAAATTACGTAAATAAAAAATGGGAGAAGGAGAGAAGGAGATAAGAGGATGACATAAATAAATAAATGACGTAAACAAAGAGGGACAAGAGAGGAGGTAAGAGCATGACGTAAATAAATGACGCAAAAAAAGAAAGTGGATAAGGAGAGGAGTATAAGAGGCTAACATAAATAAATAGATAAATAAATAACGTAAACAAAGGAGAAAAGAGAAGAGAGCAAGACGTTAACATAAATAAGTAAATTACGTAATCAAAGGGGAAAAAGAGGAGAGTAGGAGGATGACGTAAATAAGACGTAAATAAAAAATTGTGAGAATGAGAGAATAGGAATAAAAGGCTTACTAAAATAACTAAATGTATTAAACAGAGGATAAAACAGAGGAGAGGAAAATGCTGGCATAAATAAATGAAATGAATAAAGAAGCAAAGGAAAAGAGAAACTGAATAAAAGGATGACATGAATAAATAAATGATGTAAAAAATAGAAAAAGAGATAATGCGAGCAAAAAAATTGCGTAATAAACGACGTAAATAAAGAAAAGGGGAAATGGAGAGTAAGAGACTGGCGAAAATAAAGACAAAAAAAGGAAAGGTGGGTGACGAAAATAAGTAAATTACGTAAATAAAAGAGAAACAGAGAGAAGGAGAGTAAGAGAATGACATAAATAAATAAATAACGTAAATAAAAATAAAACAGAGAGAAAGGGAGTAAGAGAATGACGTAAATAAATAAATGACGTAAATAAAAGGGAAACAGAGAGAAAGAGAGTAAGAGGATGGTTTAAATAAATAAATGAACTAAATAAAAGAGAAACAGAGAGAAAAAGAGTAAGAGGATGATGTAAATAAATAAATGACGTAAATAAAAAGAAAACAGAGAGGAGAGTAAACGGATGATGTGAATAATAAATGATGTAAGTAAAGCAAAGGAAACGACAACATGTCTACAGTAATGTACAATGTATAAGCGTTCACTAATTCTTCGTGAAACTCCATTATTTTCTGTTAAATTTGAAGCAGACATAACTTTATTCTGTAACTATCTCTATGTACTTTAAAAATATCTATCCGATTACCTTCCAATCGGTTAGGGGCACTAAGTGCACACACTCATTTACAATGTACCAGCGTTGTTAGGGGGAACGAGTCACGAGCTGTCTAGTATATACATAAATGTATACGCATATTGCATAGATACATCCCATCGTAGAGTTTAATGTGTGTTTGTATGAACATTTCTTTGTATTTCCTTAATACATATACTTCTATGGATATTTTCTATGAAAGAATCATAACCTTTCCCAATAGAACCAATTGCCTAACTACCACAGGAAGTATTGATGTTTTCAATGCACCACAATCCTGAATTGCCCATTAATAGGTCTTTGTATTTAGATAGCGCCCGTTGTGTCCGTGTACCTTCAAAGCTGCATTATAGCCTACAGTGATAGTCATGTCAATGAAAAAGCACATTCTAGCACTGTGGTCTTTGATCACTATACCACGGGTTTGGAGGCGAGCGTTGATTGTCGACACCCTCACTGTAAAGTACCATAAAATGGTCGCAGGTCTTCCTATGTCTGAAACTAGTCTAGCGTGATTATTCCTAGCTTCGAGTGCGCACGTTCTGTCAAAAATGACGTCATACTTTTTCATAACTTTCAAACTTAGATTATTTTTATCATTAGTCACTTGGAAAAAAACAGTTGTCGTTTTGTTTACAAACAGTAGTAATACTTCAAGTTAGTTGCTGCTGATTAGGTTGTTGTTGTTGCTGAATGAATCGGGCTTTTTCAGAGAACCCAGGAAAATCGCGCATCAACATTGTCTTGTTTGCATGAAGCCCCCCCCCCCTCCTACCCCTTCTTTTGTGCGTAGGTATTCGTTATACCTGAAAGAAGTGTCGATGTTCATCCCGACATCATGCGCTGCAACGCCAGGTTGCATACAGAGTCGCGGAAGGTTTAACCCAGAACATATAAAAGGATGGCGGTTACACATGCGAAAAAAGCAACCTTAACTTAAACAATCGAAACAGTAGCAGTAAGGAAAAAACAACGAACGCTGCAATCACCAATAAAAACAATTACATCAAAATACATTAAATATTTAGGTAATAAAAATCGTACATATTTCTAGGCAGAGCGTCGTAATCCATTGATAGGACGCTGGACTATAGACATCAATATCGAAGGTTCGATCCTTGTTAAGTTAGCCATGCTGATGACAGCTGTGAGCCAGAAACACGTGTCCATGGATTACTTTTATGAACGTATAAAATTAATAATATATATATATATATATATATATATATATATATATATATATATGGTCATTCTCATAGTGTAGCATCAAAAAAATGGCGGTTTCGCACTCCATCTCTCGTTTTGGAAATAGCCTCATTAGACACTTTAAGATTTTTGAGTAATAATTAATGATAAATAACAGCTAAAATAATTTAGTGATTTTCTCAGGTTCTTCTGGGGTGTTTTCTTCTAATAGAGAAATCTCGATCTATAAGCAGGAATTATTTAGGTTGGTTTCGTAAATATTAGCTTTGGGGCCATCGTTGAGAAAATCTGAGTCGTGTGTTTTCTCGAGTGTGACATCTTATTGAGGAGTGGAACTTTTTATTTTTTTCTGAAGTGGTCACCTTTCCCTTAAGTGAATGTTTTGTCTTAATATAATTCAGGTTACCGAATTTTTATCAGAAATTAACCTGGATTTTCACCTTATTTTTTCATCTGATGTTTTTGTTATAGCATCGTTTTTCGCTATTCAACTATATATACTGAAACCCTCTAAAGATTGGCAAAATCAGACTAATTAATAAAAAATACACTCATCCGATGTTTGCCATGAAACGCGCGTAAGGAATAGGAATGAATATTAAATTTTCATAAATTACTTTAGTGTGTAAAATGAGAGATGTAAAAAAACTCATCGAAGTACAGAAATAAGGAACTTGTTAAAACCAATGAAAATTATGGTTTTGGATTAATTCCCGATGGTCCATGGACTACAAATATATTATATATATATATATATATATATATATATATATATATATATATATATATAATTCACTAGAATACAAAAGTTATGACACCATTAATACTTAGCAATTATGTTCCAAAAATGTTAACAATCTACAATATTTCCCTATGTGTATACACGTTTTAGCAAATTCAGTTATATTATCACTTATACACCAAGGTAAGAACTTGATAATTTAATTACTTTCCTCCTCATCAAATATTCTTTATAAATTCCAAATGTAGACAATTTCTTTTTCTATAAAGGCTAATTAAATAGGATTAGTAAAACGTCAAAAATACATTTCAGGATGGGATCCATTTTTAAGGGGTTCTCACTAGCTAGAAAAGATTATATAATCGATTTTTTTCGAATAAAATGAAACTTAACTTATTAAAGAAAATTAAACAAACTGAATAACAAATGCTGTGTATGGTTCAAACATCTGTGAATGCAGAAAGAAGCAAAAACACCGTTTCAGAGACCACAATTTTTGAATCTATTTCTGATGTTAAAGAAAATGGTAATCTCTTAACCTTAGCCATGTCTAAGCGCCCATACTAAGGATTTCGTTTTTTTTAATTCAGGGGAGATAATCACATAGCTTTATTTGTGCCAGTGTGGAAAATAGTATTCTATCATCTGATTATATCTATCTATGAATGTTAAGGGCAAATAACTCTTATAGCTTCGTATTTTTTATAAAGAGGCTAACTCTAATTTCTAGTATTACCAAATCCATGAAGCCTATATGTTTGGTGTCTAATTCGTTTACAGGCCAAAGTTATCTCCTTTATTTTATCATATATTACACTTAGCAGCCAGGGAAGACTAAATTAGCATAATCGATAATGTTATAATTTTTATGGGTATTTAAAAAAAATTAATAAATTCTAATCCTGATAGAGTTTACTAAATAGATTGAATCTTAAAGAATTAAAGTAATTATATATAAGGGCATGGTTTGTCTTAGACACGCCCTATAAGCTATGCGTTCAAATGTCCAATTAATATTATCATACTTACTTCAAGTGATTCAAAGCTTATCAATATATTCCACTTTAAAGGCCAAACCCTATATTATCTAATATTTGTCTTAGGGAAATCGTAGTAATTTATTTATTTTTATAAAATAGTTCGGTTATTTAATCTTCCAGTGATGTTGCAACACTTGTAATCCTTAAACTAAACTTGAATCTAATATATATATATATATATATATATATATATATATATATATATATATATATGTGTGTGTGTGTGTGTGGAAAATGAAATAAGGAAAATCAAAATATTAATTAAATATCCATCTACGTTTCACCTTTATTAGAAGGTTTCATCAGAACGGGAGATTGAAGAAATAGGGGAATCGTAGTAATTTATTTATTTTTATAAAATATTTGGGTTTTTAAACTTCCAGTGATGTTGCAACACCTTTAATTGTTTAACTAAACTTGACTTTAACATATATATATATATATATATATATATATATATATATATATATATATATATATATATATGGACAATGAAAAAAGAAAATCAAAATATTAAATATCCATCTACGTTTCACCTTTATTAGAAGGTTTCATCAGGACGAGAGATTGTACCAAAGTATGAAAAATAAATGTGAGGAAGTGCTCAGCAGTTAGAACGCTGAGAAATGTGCTACGGCAGAACAGCCGATAAAAATGTGAAAAGTGAGCGTTCAGAAGTGAACGGTTTATATAACGTTCCATAGAACATTTGAAAATAAATGAGGAAGAGGGAGGAAGGCTGGAAAAAAGAAAGAGAAAAAGTAAAAAAAAGACAAGTATGGATCACAGAAGAGAAAATACATAAATATATGTATGTGTAATTATGTATCATTGTGTTGAAAAAATGATATAAATGTATTTTTTTGATTATGTAGCTGCTATTTCTAATAATTCATATATAATTTTGTGTATCATAAATACATTCATAAAATTTATATATCAATAAATGTCAGCTATTTAAATATAATTTTATTATGTATTAATGTGTTGAAATAAGTATGTTATAGTATATATTTAATTAGATAATAGCTAATTCTAATTATTTATATACTAGCGGGACCCGTGTAAATTACACGAAATGATGTTTTTAATACTAATTATCTGTTTATGGAGTGCAGTATCCATCGGAACAGATACTACACTTTGATCTAAGCCAAAAGGCCAAGCCAATTCATGAGTAGCATTTATTTACTCCGCTACAGGAGTTAGGCACAAAGTCAGTTGTATCTTACTCCCACAAGTAAGATGTTACCCAAGGTCGAGTCGGGAAAGTGGGGTTTGAAAAGCCAGCGCCCGAGAAGGTGAGCACTCTGGTCATTAAAAATTGCCTGGACAGCCCCGTCGGCATTCCTCGGTAGGGGTGTCTCAGGCAGTTAGCAATAACCTTACTTCTCTTCAAAGAGGGGAGGCAAAGGTTGGGAGGGTGGACCTCCTAGAACTGCACAGGACATACCCATAGACCGGCGTAAATCAAGCTCCGAAGGCCAAGACAATACCAGTCTAAGGGGTGCAGTATCCATCGGAACAAATACTACACTTTTATCTTAGCCAATTCATGAGTATCATACCAATATTCGGAAGGTCGTTGCTTTTGATGTAAGCATGACACACACAATCACACACGCTATTGTATTAATATGTGTCTTCCCGGTCGTCCCCTCCCTACCTCTCTTCCCCTTCCCCTCGAAATGTAAAAAAAATCTTAGAGGTTGGTTGGGATCGAACTATAAACCAGTCGGACCGAAGTCAAAAATTCTACGTCGCTAACCGTTGCGTCAAAGGGAATTACTTGGAAATGTTTCGAACATTAGGCGAGTTGAATGTTTTTCAAAATCTAAGTGCGGCACGCATGCGCAGAACTTTTGCCGGAAGCGTGACACACGAACACACACGCTATCGTATTAATATATAGATTATATAAATATGCCTAAATACATTTCAATTTTTATCTATTATGTTCATGAGCTAATTAAACGATGTATAATTAATATTGAGTAGATACAAATTATAATACATTGAAAGAGAAGTTGTAGAAACTACAGGCGGAAAGGATGATTTAACAAAGTTAAAGATATATGTAAGTTTAACGAAATTAGGGTAGATATAAAGCGAAAAACGCAAGTGGAGGATATGATATGAGATAGTTATCCATGTCAGAGATAAATTTAGGCTCGAATAAAATAAGTTTGCTAATTAAATGTGACAGATTATAGAAATCGTTACGCTGTTTGTTTGTACTATAATTTGTAATGAGTGCTGATTCCAGGGATCTACGTTTTTACTTATTAGAAACGAAGTTAATAATGTTAGCCTGTTCAAAATTAAAAGAGTGCTGATGTTGTACTGGGTGGGGGAAAAGTGCGTTCAAAGAATTGTGATTTCTTATATCTCTTTTGTGTTCCCCAAGCTTCTTAATCAATTCCCGTTGAGTTTCACCTATGTATGTTTGATAACAATTATTACATGGGATAGTGTATATATCAGCGTGGGAGGTGGTTTTATTTTGAGATTGTTTAGTTCTATTTAGTGTCTGTTTAATAGTTTGTGAAGAGGTTTCTATTGTCAGGATTCCAAGTTTATTAGGCGTGTTGCAAATAATTGTGTTATTTGAATGCGTGGGTAAAAGTAGATGGCTATTTATGAGATAAATATTAAGTGTTTGAGAATGTTGTGTGTTGTTTTTAGTGAATATACGTAGGGCTTTTTTCTTAGTATTTAATAGGAAGTGTATGGAGTATTGAAGTGTCTTAAGAGTAATATATTTAATTGTATCATCTAATTATTGATGGCTACAGATGCTGAGAAAAAGCCATGTTTTTATGTTGTTTTTATGGTGTGAATAGAAATGTACATACTCGTTTCTGTGGATGTTTAAGGTATACTTTAAATGATAGTTTTTAGATTTTATAATGAGTGTGTCTAAAAAAAGGTATCGAATTATTTATTTCTGTTTCATATGTGAAATTTATGAGGGGTTCAACTGCATTTAGTTTGTTTTTGAGATTCTTGTGTGTTTTCGAGTAAAAAGATTAAAATGTCATCGATATATCTAAACTATTCAACGTTAAGAGCTTATCTGAATTTGAAAGGGCCCGATTCTAAAACCTCCAAGAAAAGGCAGGAAAGTATACCACTAAGGGGGTTGCCCATGGGGAGTCCGAATTTTTGTTTATAAAAATTGTTGTTGAACTGACAGTCAGTTATGTCGCTAATGAGACTGACTATCTTTATTGAAATGTTGGGGGAGGTAAGTTGATTTTGACCTGTTTTAAGTGCATATGTAGTAGGTTACGGTATTTTCTGACGGGGACATTGGTGTCGAATGAAGTCACGTCTAGGCTATGAATTTTTTTATATTAATGCTTTTTATTTTGTCAAGTAAATCAGCTGAGTTGTCGATGTGGGAGGGGATGATAGTGCTTAATAGTTGGGTGAGGATATTGGATATAGCTCGTGCGATTTTGTGTGTAGGGCCGCCAATGACGGATATAATGGGGCGCATAGGAACGTTCAGTTTGTGGGCCTTAGGGAGTCCGTAAAATGTGGGAACAGAGGGGTGGTATTCTATGTATGGTGTCCATTTTTTGTCGTTTTTTATGAGCTGTTTGAAGGTTTTGTTGAAAAATTCAATGTTTTTGTTTATAGTTTTTAAGTCAGTTTTAATGTATGTGTTTAGTCTGATGAAAGTGTAGATATTTTATGTACATAAAAGTTCTTATCCATGATTACTATGCCCCCTCCCTTATCTGAAGGTGATAATATGATCCTATTGTTATTGGCAAGGTGTGTTAGCATGTCTATACCTTTTAGGCTAAACAGATTCAGTGGGTTGAGTGGCTCTTGTTAAAATAATCCCTTGTGTAAATCCTTTCTTGAAATCTGTGGCATCGTGTCTGTAATTACTGAGAATTGTGTTTGTGGTGATATTCGAGTGTATCCCAGTTGGGAATTTCAGACCAGAACTGAGAGCTTCAGTTTCAATATGAAATATGACTTGAGTGGTGATGTTTTGTATGAGATCCGAACGTCCTAGGGTTATCTATTTGCTCTTTGTCATTAGTCTTGTAAGTTTATTATCAAGTTTGGAAATATGTAGGGTGTTGAATTTTTTAATCAATCTGGTGATATTTGTGATTAAGTAGGCAGATATTAAGTTGCGTTGACGTAGTTTGTAGGCGAGGATGTTGGCCTCTTGGAAAAGATAAGAGCTTTTGTGTTTCAGAAGATCAGCAGAAGATGACAGGTATTTTATATATATATATATATATATATATATATATATATATATATATATATATATATATATATATATATATATATATACTAGCTGACCCGTGCCCCGGCTTTGTCTGGGAAAGCAGATTAAGCTAAGAACTCTTAAGCTCCAACGTTGAACTATCGAATAATTTGCTGATCAATGTTGTCCGACGTTAACACAGACCCCACGATATTAATGTAAACCAACAATCAGAAAGGTAAAAAACAGCTTGTATGCTCCGTGTGTTTCGGATGGGGGATTTGTGTTTAATGTACAATGTAAATACGTATTTTCTGTTATCTTATTTAACTCTCTAATCTATTTTTAAAGTGTTTTTAATTTCTGATTTTTATAGGAAATTTTGAAAAGGAAATAGCTTCGATAAAATTATTGTATTTTTTTTTAATTTTCTTTCCATTGTGAAGAATCAATGATACATATCATTGATTTTTCACCCCTCTAATAAGATTTTGTTTTTAATTTTAATTTTTTGCGGTATTTGGAAAAGGAAAAATCTTTGGAGAATTTTGTGTTATATTTTTTTATATGTACCGGTGATTTGTTTATAAGTATCATTGTGTTCTTTTCATCTGTTATGCTACGAACATATCCACCTGTGATTCTTTTTGTCAGCGGATGTTTCTCTAGGACAACATTTTTTTAATTTTCTATAAGACGTGTTGCTCTAAGCGCTTATGAAAGACAGACGTTTTTGACCAACTTTATAAAGTTATGAAATAAAATAAAATAAGGTATTTCCAAACTGTTTTTGAAACGATCGTACGCCATAATGGATTTTGTGTTGTAATTTTCGGAACAGTAAAAATAATGATTTGATTAATTAAATGTTTATATATATATATATATATATATATATATATATATATAAATGAATAAATGCGAAAGTTGTTTATTCATTATACCTGTATTACATACAGAAGTATATATGTTATTAAAGTAAATGATACAAGATTTTAGACGGAGATACTGTATATATACTAGAGATTACAGATCCAAACAGAACATTCTGTATGTCTAATTTGCATAATTATTTTGTAAACTGTTCATAATAAATTAGTGTTTTGTCTAATATACTTCTAATTTTTGTTCGCTATTTTCCCTAGATATAGGCAATAGGTCTGTCCATATCAACAGTAATTACTTGAAGTGGTTTAATAATAAAAAGGATAAATGACCAAAACGGTTCTTGAAATATTTTGAATTATTTTCAACGGAGATGATTGAAATGCAAACTGATTTTCACAATTACGTTTACAGTACGAGTGCAGCAAAAATACTGCGCACAGTAATATTTTTCTGATTCAGTCAAGAAATAGGAAAATGTCAACTAAGTTCTAATTATAAAATTATAAAAGGCAAATTATAATTCCTTTGTTTTTTATATATTTATTTTTCAAATTTGAGTACGTTTTCAGCGTCATAAATTATCTTTAAAAAACGTCCTCCTATACGATTATTAGATATCAATTAAAATCTGTAATTATATTTGTTACTAAATCTAAAATTACAATGTAAGTTTGAAACTAGAAATCGAATAATCGAATAGAATGTTTGCTTTTTAGAACGACAATGTTATACGCTGAAAACGTTCACAATGTAAATAACGTCCCTAAACAGATATTCCTATTTATTTGCCTCCCCATGAGGGCAAACTTTGACACAAAGTATATTTTTAACATAGAGTAATCCAGTACCCCTCAAAAGGAACACTCTGAATTGGAACACAAAGTAGAATTGCTCAGTCTATTAGGACTTCTCCTTCAGTTACCGAAGACAGAATAGACAAGGTGTAATATGAGAACATATACTACACTTTGTTCTATATAGTTTATTGAATTATCACGATGCAGTTAACAAAAGTAAGATAAAATTGATGGAATGTTTCGTCTATATCACTAAGAAGTCTTATAATAAAAACGACACGTTGCTGAACACATAAAAAATATTTTTTGCTTTTCCTTTTTCAATTTCAACGTATATATACATATATATATATATATATATA
Source organism: Sepiola atlantica (assembly GCA_963556195.1). Taxonomy (NCBI): domain Eukaryota; kingdom Metazoa; phylum Mollusca; class Cephalopoda; order Sepiida; family Sepiolidae; genus Sepiola; species Sepiola atlantica. Next base: position 29,564,152 of record OY744533.1, on the reverse strand, counting down.
TATATATATATATATATATATATATACGTATGTATATATATATGTATATATATGTATATATATGTATATATATATGTATATATATGTATATATGTGTATATATGTGTATACATATATATGTATATATATATATATATATATATGTATATATATATCTGTGTATATATATGGATATGTATCTATATATGTATATATGTATGTATATATATGTATATATATAATTTAAAGGTTCATACTTTTTTTTTTAATAAGCATCCGTTTGAAATTTAGTAAAAAAGAAGTGTGGTAAATAAATACCATCAAAGCTTGTTATAGATGCAATATGTATTTTACAAAAAAGAAAAGACAAATCGAAGACGATTTTTTTTTTCCTCTTTTTATAAACTAACATTAAGTATGTGTGTAGTTTATAGTTATACAGATATTTCGCTAATAAAATTAGCTTATTCATTGTAGTTGAAAATTCCGATGTAATTGGAAAGCCCGCTTCTGTTGGTGTGAGCCGGCGAGTGGGATGTTGTTATTTTTTTCCTCTCTCGTATGAAATCACGCAAGCACGTGGAAGGTTATAGTTTAAAGGTTCATACTTTTTTTTGCGTGATTTCATACGAGAGAGGAAAAAAATAACAACATCCCACTCGCCGGCTCACACCAACAGAAGCGGGCTTTCCAATTACATCGGAATTTTCAACTACAATGAATAAGCTAATTTTATTAGCGAAATATCTGTATAACTATAAACTACACACATACTTAATGTTAGTTTATAAAGAGGAAAAAAAAAATCGTCTTCGATTTGTCTTTTCTTTTTTGTAAAATACATATTGCATCTATAACAAGCTTTGATGGTATTTATTTACCACACTTCTTTTTTACTAAATTTCAAACAGATGCTTATTAAAAAAAAAAGTATGAACCTTTAAACTATAACCTTCCACGTGCTTGCGTGATTTCATACGAGAGAGGAAAAAAATAACAACATCCCACTCGCCGGCTCACACCAACAGAAGCGGGCTTTCCAATTACATCGGAATTTTCAACTACAATGAATAAGCTAATTTTATTAGCGAAATATCTGTATAACTATAAACTACACACATACTTAATGTTAGTTTATAAAAAGAGGAAAAAAAAAATCGTCTTCGATTTGTCTTTTCTTTTTTGTAAAATACATATTGCATCTATAACAAGCTTTGATGGTATTTATTTACCACACTTCTTTTTTACTAAATTTCAAACGGATGCTTATTAAAAAAAAAGTATGAACCTTTAAACTATAACCTTCCACGTGCTTGCGTGATTTCATACGAGAGAGGAAAAAAATAACAACATCCCACTCGCCGGCTCACACCAACAGAAGCGGGCTTTCCAA
>OY744533.1:29507780-29557780 GCA_963556195.1 Sepiola atlantica | reverse complement strand
GGTATAATATGGGCACAACCTCCGATTTGAAAATTCAAATATATCAGATTTGCATTAAATTTGATCCATAGCTATTATATACCAATTAAGCAAGATTCCCTGAATTTCAATTTCGTCTTAAGACTCCTTAAGCTGAAGCTTTAAATTTTAGACAATTTCTAAAATCAAAATGATTTAATAGATTTTGATAAAATTTGGAATATAGATTCTAGGCATAAGGTTTAGTAGCATTATACCTTGATTTTAATCTTCGTAAGGGGAAATAAGTGTTGCAAAACTGTTCCGTTTGGGGAATCAATTTTACCTGTGCTGTGATGGGTATTATTCAATATATATATATATATATATATATATATATATATATATATATATATATATATGTGTGTGTGTGTGTGTGTGTGTGTGTGTGCGGAAAATGTGTTTTCAAATTTGACATCTATAGCATTTTCAAAACAGCAGAGGTTTTGACTAGATAAACGCGAAGGTACAAGTTCGTTTTATATCTAAAGCAAACGATATCATTTTTCCAGGAATATTTTGAAGAAAGAGACGAAAACCCCATCTAACGAGGTCCTCTTGAGCTCTGCTAAAATATTGTTTTCGCTTCCCTCTTCACAGCATGGTTGCCTCATCAACCATGCTGCTCGAATTTATGTAGAATCGGCTCTGGTCACAATACAAAGTAACAAATTAAATTATTTGAACGAAACGAATTGAACGAATATAATAATTAAAATAAATACAATCACAGACACATATTAGTAAATCACGAGTTGTCTTCTCTTGGTTAACCATTAATCCCAACTCTTTTTATTTATTTCCGATCCAAAGTGATCTGTTTGAGGGAGCTGGATTCTCCTCATATTAAAAACCGACATTGTGTCGAACTTTTTTCTCGTGAGGAGGCAAGTAAATAAGAACTCTTATAGGATTTGGGGGGGAAACTAATGTGGACTTACAGATATGTAAGAAAAAGTGAATTTTCTGCAAATATGAGAACCAGTTTAGTGGGAAAACAAAAAATGTATAGGATTCATCAGAATTCAGAAAGGTAGGTTCGTTGGTTATTTTCATATCAGCCGAGGATGCATTTTTGTTCGTTTACTAATGTGTTCATCAAGTCTAAAATCCGCTCGAGGATAAGGGTTGTTGGGATGGATAGATTGTCAGTTTAATGATGAATATTCTGAGAAGTTTGAAAATAATTAAAAGAATCAACAAAATGTAATTACTTATGAGTAAAAAATGTAAAAAGAAAACGTCACATATCCACTTAGCCAGTAGGAGAACCGACTATATTGCATGAGTGTTTACGTATGCGTAGTAAATTGCGTTTTCCTGAGCCGCCATGTTGAATCAGTTCTAGAAATATCTCGATTTGTTAGATAATATATTTTACTTAAAAGCTACTCGCTCGTTTAAAACATTAAAAATGTAGTCCGGATTTGTCAGATTTTTTAAAATAAATCGGTCTTAGTATATTTTGAGATACCGGCAGAGTAGAAGACAGAAGCAATTGAATTATGTCTAATTATTTTCTTTTTGTTTAAAGGCTATTTCCCTTACGAATCAGATGAAGACGTCGAAATAGAAGCGGTTTAGATTAGATTAAGTTTACTTAGTCTTAATTGCAATCATTTCTTTGTAAGGGCGCCGTTCAAATAAAGATGCTTTTATCTGAACGTTTCTGCCGGACAAGTAACGAAAATAACCGGAATATATTTCAATCCGCGACCTGGTTTGACAACACTTGCACGACTCGTTTACTGGCACAGCATCCACAAAGTTTTTATTCGTCAATCTATTATTAGACGAAACGAGAAGAATACCCGTCCCAGGACGGATAAAATTAATTCGCTGGACAGAACAATTTGCACTATTTTAGAGAACGAGCACCCCTTTTTTCGAGCTGATTTATATAGGGTGTTCGTACACACCGTAAACACATACGTAAATTAGATGAAATAATATGTTGCTTTATTTCTATTGTATCTATAAGGAAAATATAAAAGTAAGTAGATACATTATATTTAGTTATACAAAAAGAATTTCTTAAAAGCTATGTCACAGTTAATGAGTCTTTGAATGAAATCGAAGTGAAAGAAAAAGTGGACCTAGTTGTGACCCAACGGGGCACAGGTACATCTAGTAAGTTTTGAAAACAATTTTGACAAAATGTTCAGAATTTTCATGCACAAGTCTCCAATTTCGCTATTGATAACAAAGCACTTTTCCAAATTGTTTAAATCTATAAATCTATAAAAATGTGTGCCTACTTCTCGTCTGTATGTCTAACTGTGTGTATTTCTCGTCACTATGTGACTTTAACATAAAAATAACAGTGTAAACTAAAACTATTTTTTTTAAAATCCTATACATAAAATAATTTTATTACAAAATAAAATCCACCAGAATCCATTTCGGTATTTTCACAAACAGTTCAACCATTTTAATTTTTCAAAAAAATAATGAATTACTTTGTGAGCTTTCGAGAATTGAAAAGGATTAGGAAGCATTTAAATAATCGAATAGACAGTCATTTATGACTTTAAAATTCTTACACATTCTAATATATTAAAGGATTGAAATGGGATTATGAGATTTAAATTCTTCATCGGAATTTACTCCACAGTCACATTGTCCAGTTACTTTTTGATTCCTATGTCATTTAATGTGTATTCATATTTTACCAGCGGGATCCCTCGGAAATTCCACAGTGTTTTCTACATCAATCTGTATTTTATTTACCTCCTCCCCAGAAGGTGACACAAAGTCAGGTGTGGTTTTGAAAAACTAGCCCACTAGGATTAGCATACTCTGGCTTGCCAAAATACCTGAGCAGCCCCGTCAGTATTCTTCGGTAGGGGCGTTTCAACCGATTAGCAATAAACTAACCCTTTTTCAAAGAGAAGGAAAAGCCTGGCATGTCTATCCTTAAAAACGAAAAAATACTAGGGAGTGTGCCTTAAATATACGGATGTTCACATGTACAATTACATGCGAACATAATTGAAGTAGTTCTGCGTCTCGAATTGCTTCTCAAAGAAGCTAATGCCACAAACACGTTACACAATGAAATTAAAATATTTATAAACAGTAGTTTAAGAGTATTAACATATATCTGAATAGCTCTGTAGATATCTTGCTGACAATATCAAGGTTGCTGTTAATGTAAACTCCCCTTAATATGATGTTGCATATGATGCTATCCCACACTCAAACCTGTGTAATGCTGGGTAACACGGCTAGTTTTATATAAACACACTCAACTTTCGGCCTACTGCTAACCTTACTCCATCCGACCCTTACGAAGTATCTTACTTTTCCCACTTTCAGATTTATATACATGTGCTCGACTCTGTTCAATAAAATACTTTTCTTGACAAAATTTCTTAAATGAAACGAAATATCAAAATAAAATCAGCATATATGTTTATTTATTTTGTTTTATATAAATTGCACGCTCGTATGAGCACTTATTCTAGTATATATATATATATATATATATATATATATATATATATATATATATATATATATTAGTGTATACACTTCGTATACAATGGCAAAACTATTATGCTTCGCCATTGTTTACACTCGCTTTTTATGTAGATATGTTACTCAAATATTCACTTAAAATCATAGAATTACGTCAGTAATTTAATTCATCATACATAAATTATTATTATTACTATTTCCGAAAGTAAAAAATACTCACCGTTGACTTTTTATTATAGCGAGAAAGATTTCTTTCTGAATTCGATTTCACATGGCAAGGTAAGTATGAGATTGTTTTCAAACATGATATTTGCTTTCTAGCTTCCCCTCACCATTTGAAATTGTTTCGGCCGGAGGTAAAAGAAGGCACGTGTTTGCCTGACGGGGTTAAAGTCCATATTTTTATTCATATGCAGGTATACATTGGTCGTTATTATATCGTGGAGGATATATCAGATTGTTCAACAGAATTAAATCAGGCTGGCATTAAAGTCAGACTGAAATTAATGCAAAGTTCTCACTCAAAGACAAACGAATCCGAGACAACCATCTCTCGAAATCGACCCGAACATGTTCACAGTAACGAAACATCCGATTAACGATATTATCAGTCGCTAATCGATAACCAAACGCAGTACTGAGCCAAATTGATTTCCAACAAAATTAACAGAACTTGTTCAGTGTAATGTATTCTTGAAGCATCGGTGCAATGTTAGATAGTAGGGGAGGGGGAGATTGGCGTCCATTGGAAGGCGGAAGCTGTTCTCACTAGAACCAAATTGATCGAGCCCACATTCAAATTTAGCTTATATGAAAGAAAAGTGATCGTTAATCTTGTCAGTGAAACTTTTCATGGTAGCAGGAAACATTCAGAGCCATGTTTAGCCATCGGACTTTATTCAGTAATCAGAAGACAGGAAAGCGCAACAGCCGTATCACCTGGCGAAAAAATTTAGAACGAAATTCCTTGTGGATAATAATAATCCCTTGTTTAATAGTTTCAATTGGGTCGTTCAGATTTGTTTTACTGTCACAAATAAAATATATTTAAAATTAATAGTCACTTTTTTAGCGAACAAAATAAAGAAAACGAACTACATACTCTCTCTGAAGAGCTTCGCCACATGATTGTGAACAGAACTTCCGCCAGGAGGCGGTCGTTCCCTTCGATTAGCAGGTTATATATTATTATTTGCTAAAGGCATCCCCAGGGCTAGGGTCGTGATATTTCGTCGTCCCACCACATACAGCGCGTATAATTCCCATTCAAAATAAATGTTGCTTAACTTCGATGATCTAACGGGAATTAGTGTGTCAATGTAATTATGCCGTAAAGATAATTATCAGCTAAATACCCTTTTAAATAAATAAATAAATAAATAAAATGAATGTCACTTTTGAATCGGCTACGAAAGATTTCTATTCATGATGTCTTATTCTATTTTGGAAGAATTAATTTTAAAATGGGTAAAGTCAAATTGTGTATTAGTATATTCAAGAAAAATATTTTCATAAACTAGTAGCAAACATATTAGAAATGTGTATATTGGATCATTTTTTTTCCAAATAATAAATGCTTAAGATGAGATGTAAATTTGATAACAACGTCCGGTAAACCCGGTCATGCATGAATTGAAAGAGAAGTTTACGTGCAATCTAATTTCTATTGCAGGTTCTCTCTACCAAGCTATAGAAATTCTCACACCTGCCAGCATTCTATGTCTTTACAAAGCCATCATTAAATCGTGCATGGAGTACTGTTGCCACATCTGGGACGGTGCACCAACAACAAGCCCCTCCCTCTTGGACAGGGTGCAAGAAAACAATTTGTAACCTAATAGATTGCATACTGTCTACCTAACTCCAGCCCCTGTCGCATAGCTTCCGAGTAGCATCCCTGTGCTTGTTTCATAAGTACGTCTACGAAATGTGCTCCGACAAACTTAGTGCAGTTACCCTTTACAAAAATGACACCGACCCACCCGACTAGCAGCGGAATTCTTTCACTGTAGAGGTCCCTAAATGCCGGAAAATTGTCTATTTTGATAGTTTGCCTCGGGAATATACGAGAGGCCTGTCTAAGAAGTATCTGACTTTTATTTTTTTCCATGCGAAATAGAGACGATAGGGTGGCGCCACTCTACACTGTGAAGGAAGACACCTTCATGCGCATGTGTGAATTTTATCACCGCTTTCCTGCGTATAAGTCGCTGCCTGTCTGTCGCTGAGTGATGTGCTACACAACGTGTTCGTCGGATTACCGATTCTCTCTAAATGACTGAACATGTTGAGCAATTGTACTGCATCACATTTTGTCAAAAGCTTGGTGATTCTCAAAGCAAACACTTTGTAAGATTCAGCAGGTGCTTGGAGAAGATGGGGTGGGCGTAACATAAATTAAGGAGTGATTAACGCGATTCAAAAATGGTTGCACATCAACAGCGAACGACCAGCGTTCTGGTAGACCCCAAACTGCTCAGAGTGCAGCTGCGGTTGAGAGGGTGCAACATTTTGTGATGGGAGATCGTCGTTTAACCGGGTGGGAGATCGCCCAAGATGTCGAAGTGAGTAAAGATTCCGCACATGCAATTTTGCGTGATGATTTGAACATGCACAGCGTAGCTGCAAAATTTGTGGCTAAGTTGGTGTCGACGGAACGAAAGGAACTTCGTTTTTAAGTTGCACAGGATCTGTTGGAAACCGCCAACTCTGATCCTGGGTTTCTGAACATCGTGATAACTGGAGATAAGTCATGGGTGTACGACTACGACCCAGAAACAAAAACGACCGTCGTCGCAATGAAAGAATCACGAGTCTCCAAGGCCAAAAAAGCGCGACAGGTGCGAAGCAAAATCAAGGTGATGCTGACTGACATAGAATTGTGCATCAGGAATGCGCAACGGAAGAACAAACAGTAATAAAAGAGTACTATCAAGATGTTTTCCGGCATCTGCATGACGCAGTTCGGCACAAAAGACTAGACATGTGGACCGCGAAAAACTGGCAACTGCATCACGACAACGCCCCTGCACATTCATCCCAATTAGTCCAACATTTCTTAGCCAAACATGGAATGCCAGTCGTTCGCCAACCTCCCTACTCCCCAGACATGGATCCTTGCGACTTCTGGTTGTTTAGAAAATTGAAGACTCCACTGAAATGTTCCCGTTTTTAGACTAGAGAAAAGATCATGCGGAACGCGACGGCGGAGATGAACACCATTCCAAAAGAAGACTTCCAAGGGTGTTTCCGGCAGTGGATGGATCGGTGGGTTAAGTATGTGTTCAACCTTGTCAGTTATTTGAAATAAGTTTCTGGACGAACTTTGGGACTGAAGCTTTATTTTATCTACAGAGGTATATTGTTCTTGTTTCGACAGCTATGACCTAGTAGAATTATCAAATAATTGTTATTTTAATCGTAGTTAGTATGGCCTGTATACACGAGGCGCAACAGAGAAAGGAATTTATTATCAATCAGTTCTAAGTGACAGCCTGCAGGAGGTTCAAGTTTCAATCCTCACTACAGGCGATACTAACTTAGAACATGTTTTTTAATTACTTTAGAATTCTACTCGGTCATAGCTGACGGAGCGAGAACAATCTACCACCGTGGATTTAATAAAGGGTTCAGTTCTGAAATTCCGTATAGATTCTCGAGTTGTACAAGCACATCTGGAGAAGGCCGGAGGTTACATCGGCAGAAAAGTTGTGAGGATAAACATCCGAGCTGAGAATAGAGTCGGAATAATCAAAGCATTACTGAGAAATATTTGTAAAATTATCACAACATTCTCTAAACATGGAGATCCATTAGAAGAAAAATACCCCATACCTCGTAAAAGAGAATAAAAACATAAAGCTGAGAAAACATTTGGAAATATTACAAGTATAGGGAACTATCAAAATGCTTTCAGTAAATAGAAATAATTCATAAAAATGTTGGTACACTCAAATTGATGAAACAGATGGGTTGAAAGAAACAATCAATTGAAAGAACTTGTGTAATAATACATTTTTGTTAAGCTGTTGATTTTTGGGATGCATTTGGTTTACTCCATGAAAATTGTTATGGGGAGGATACTAAAACAATATTGATCAACTAAAAATAGGAGATAACATAGCATTATTCCTTGATACTCACATTCAATAATGTTAAATAACAAATCAGAAGAGTATCGGACTGAAAGTTAGCAGCAAACATTGTTCTGTCAGATTTAGTTCTCTGATATTAAACTTCATCAGTAATATAACTTCCGGCGAGAGTTTAAGTTTCCCAAATTTATTAATGTATTTATTAAATTGTTAAGTGAAAATACAGAATAGTTAACAAATCCACCAATTTTTAATACGGACAGGAGGGAGGGGGGCTGTCCGTATTAAAAATAGCTTTCTTAATAATCCTCTGCAGTTTACGGACCGTGTTGAAATAATAACAGTATTATTTAGAAAGCCATTTTTAACATGGGGAGGAGAATTTGTTAACTATTCTCTATTTTCACTTTGTAAACTATTCTGTAATTTCACCTACTAATTTAATGTATTTACATTTAAATAAAAAATAAGTACAAAACTTGGAAAACTTGAAGAGTAAGCGACCCCAAAAAAAGGAAGTCTTTAATATCAGGAACTATATCTGACAGAACACCGTTTTCTGCTGACTTTGAGTCGGGAACTCTTCTCGTTTGTCATGTTAAAATGATATTTTCTATATGAGGTTAGATTAAAAAGAAAAGTTGAAAATTCTATTAGAAGTTAAAAGATTAGAATTAGGGCTACGGGACAAGATGTGATGTAACAGATAGGTAGTTGAGTGACACGCAGCAGATAAGCTGATAACATCTTTCTCTTGTTTTTGAATCTTGAAAGAGAGCGGTCGTGTTTAAAACAACTGCTCCCACCAAACGTGATCAAATTCTTGGTCAAGATTAAGTCTAATCGTTTTAAGATTTCGGTGGGGGATGTCAAATAACATTTGTTTTGGCCGTCCTTTGGGACTGATCTCAGGTACCGCCATCTTGACTCCGATTTTAGCGAAAGTGGTTTAGTTTGGTTTGTTTTACAGCATATCAACCATCTATGGGTCGTTTAATGTCAGATTAAAGTTGTTAAATGGAATCTTATATGTAGGATAATTATTTTATGTTCCTAGAAAACATTACTCTTGGAAGACTTTACTCCCAGAAAACATTACTCTTAGAAAACATTACTCGTTTAATGGTTAGGTTTATTATACAACACAATAACCATAAATTACTCAAATAAAACATTACTCTTAGAAAATATTACTCCCAGAAAAAAAAAATTATACAGTGAGAGTTTGAACATTATTATTACAAAACATTAATCTTAGAAACCATTATTCTTAGAAAACACTACTCCTTGAATAGTTTGACTTTGGCTTGATTTAAAGCACAAATATCCATTACTCTTAGAAAACAATGCTCTTCGACAATGATAATCTTTGTTCCAAACATGATTGACTCTCAGCTACCGCCCTCCAGTATCTATTTAAGAGGAAAATAAAAACGTGAAGTAAGGTTTTGATTTTCAAAAGAATCAGATTGAATGATACAGTTGGGCATGAACTTATAGATAATAGAGGATGACGTGACCAGCCAATTTATCGAATCGGGCTTCTCCGACCTCCCGTCGAGCCGAAGTAATGGCCAAAGTGAATTGTTGCAAGTCACCATGCCACGGGCTGTTCAGCCGCTAGGATTCTGTCCTAAGCCATCACAGGTTGCCACCCACGGCTTACAGGTGGCCCAATTTTCGAGATGGCGGTAATTATGCCTCAGCATTGAAGGGGCAGGATTATGCTGTAAGTAGTGTTGGTTGAGGGTATTATTATTATTATTATTATTATTATTATTATTATTATTATTATTATTATTATACTAAAGCTCAGTTTAGCAACGATTTTTTCTAGGTATTTGAATCACACAAAATAAATGCTAAAATATTCATTAGTTTTGGGATTGAGTTATATTTTAAAATATATTTTGATTGTTCTAATTAGACTGAATTGGCTATTAACTCACAAATCGACCCATCTATTACTAACGTTTCATCGATCATTATCTCTCATTATATGTTAGTATACCACCTGTTTTTATTTTATATGTTTCTATAACTCTCGCTTGGCACCCCCTCTCTCCCTCTCCCCTTCCCTCATCTCACTGTATTAACAGTAGAAGGTAATAAAATAATAAAATAGAAAAATTGGGATAGTCCATTATAAAAAAGAGGGAATCCCTCCACAAATAATGAAACTACTTAAATCGTAGCCTAGAGGGGAAAAGAAAAAAGAGGGAGATATATAGCGAGTAGAAAGTGACTAATTTAGTTTTGTTTTAATTTTAATGTTTTTACATTTACCTGGCATCGTAAACTCAAACAATATTAACCTTGCTGAAAAGTGATGTTCCAATGGGTTACATTTATATATATATATATATATATATATATATATATATATATATATATGCGTGTGCGTGTGCGTGCGTGTGATGTTTTCTGAAAACGAGAACATCTTAATTAAAAGTGATATTTACTTCCAAGGAAGACTCTATCAAGATAATAGGAACGATCGCCAACTATTAGCAATGTGATGTTGTTGGACTTTGGCCAATAATCAAGAAATTCGAAATTGTTTATTATCACTTTCGAATCTATCAAGATGAATAAACATTAATAAAATGTGTGCGACTCAAATAAATACCTCACGGAATCATATTCGGCATGCTTACCAAATCAAGAGAGCATTATATCTTTAAATAAATAGAAATAAAACGGCATCTTACTTTATTTATCTCGTGGAATAAATTGCAGTAACAAAAATAGTCTTATTTTATGAAGAATCTATTAAGATAGGTGGAAGTGAAGAATTATGGAACGAGTAGAGAGGGGATAAAAGCTAAGAAAAATGACGAATAAGGAAAAATGTTTTCACTCATTTGAAGAAGAAAAAAAACAACAAGAAGAAATGAATAAATAATAAGAAGAACAGAAAGAAGAAACAAGAGAAGAAATGAGAGAAGAAGAATAAGAATAATAATAATAAGAAGAAGAAGATTAAACGAAAAAGAAAGAAGTAAAAAAGAAGAGAAACAAAAGATAAAACAGAAACGTAAGAAGAAGAAGAAGAAAAGAAAGAAGATAACACGAAAGAAGAAGAAATAGTTTTTAGAGTTAAAGAAAAGAAGAGAGATAGTTAGGAGGGTTGGAAGAAGAAGAAGAGGAAGAAACAAAAGATGAAGAAGACGCAAAAGTAAAAACAATAGTCAAAGACGAAGAAAAAGAAGATTGGGAGAGAGGAGGACAGTTGAGAGTCACGGCCATTGACCATTCATTAAATACACCAAATGTCTTAATTGTCCAGATAATTTATTCGCCATTTGCGAAAACAAACCACTCGAGGAATTGCATACTTCAAACCTATATCTACACTATACAATATGAAGTCAAAAAGTGAATGCCTGTCTTCAATGCTGTATTTGTTACATACCTTTGTTCGACATTTTGATTGCTGACCTCCATCTCTGACAAATCATATCACCCATCACCGCATGGGGAAGAGAGAGAGTAGTTATCAAAACGAAAGTGGGTTGGGGCCAAATAAAACGGCCGGTGTCGCTTTGGCTTCATATCTTCGGATCGAGAATCTTCTTTGGTATGATATCTACACTTTGTTATGCGAGCTACACTTCATATTGCAGTCAACACAGTGCAAAATCAAGGAAAACACTTTTAATTGGTTTCGAAAGAATGGGTGATTACTGAGCTTGAGACCATAACCCTAACACCTTACGTTCAAAGAAGAGACCGCGTGACATTTAAGCCAATTATTAACCGAGAAGTCGCTAAAGTCTCAGTAATCTATTCTGAAGAATGAAGAGCTTACGTTAAATTAAAACAACCCAATTCTCGTGATTTTTTCCGTAACACATCAGCAAATTTCATCGATCCCAACACTGGAACACATACACAAGGAATTGAAAGATGATCGCTTTGCACAAAGACTCGTATGTTGAGAAAGAAATGAGAGGCGTACAGTGTATATATGTTTCCTTTGTAGATATCAAACGAAAGTCGCACGAAAGGGCCAAATAGAATCATAAATTATCTAACTAAATTATAGGGGAATTAAAGTAAAACGAAACGTCAACTATTTTTATTTGATCAAAATTAGTCATATTCGTTTTAGAAGCCCGAATACTCGCGCCTAACCAACGTCCAAATATTACTCAACATAAGCACGTGGAACGATATATAGCTTCCTTCCCACCGCAGGACGATGTGACATGAGGTCGGAATGTGGAGAAAATAGATCAGCACACAAGGTGGTGCCTTCTTGCCCATAAAAAAATTGCCTGGGCAACCTCGTTGGCATTCCTCGGTCGGGACGCCTCAGACAGTCTGCTATAAACTAACTCCTTCTCAAAGCAAAGAGGCAATGCCTGGAGGTGAACCTCCTAGAGCTAAACAAAACATACCACAGTCCGACAAAAACAAGGTCACCACGGTCACAATGGCCTAGTTTGTGTTGCTCTGATTGTCGAAGACGTCACTCGACACAGTTACAAATTCTCTTCCACCTCTCATTCACTTTTCACGATGTTTTGCTGCAGACAGAGTCTTCTGTTCCATCTTAATTCTCATTTTTAGATGATATTATAAAGTGAGAAGTAGGTGGGAGGGTTTATATTTCTCATCTTCGTGAATTTTCTTCATGAAATCGATTAATGTTGGTGAGCTCTTTAATAGTTATCTAAAACATGACACCTGTCATTTGGAACTACAAATCCTAGGTTGGCATAGGCCTAATTTAATACTGCAACTTCACTTCACCAGACCAACCGAACCAGACACATGGAACTAGCTAATTTCGTCACTTGTTTTAATAGAAATGTAAGAATGTTAAATGTAAAGTAAAATAAGTAAACTATTAATGTTTTGTTTTTTGAAATATCAGGGTTACCAAGCGTCGCCCAGGCATGAATAACAACATAGAACAGGTACAAAAGTGTGTGAAAAATCGTTTTCTTTTTAAACTTTTCTCTTTACTCGTTCCTTACCTTCCCTCTTTACCGCTCCTTTCCACTTCCTCTTTCTCTATCTTTACCCTTGACTGCTCTTTCCGCTACCTATCCCCCTGACTTCCTCTTTTTCTCTCTCTTTCTAGCTCTCCCTCCTACTGACCCCTTCCTCTATACCTCGTCCCGACTGCCAACCTTTACCGCTCCCTCCGACAGCCTCATCGTCTGACAGCCCATTTTCTATCAGTACCTACAACTTCCCCTCTCTCTAGCTTTCCCTACGACTGTCCCTTCTCTATTGCATCCTCCGATTGTTCTTTCTCTCTAGCTCTCCCTCTGGTGATTCTCTTTATTGATCACTTCCACTGCCTCTTGTTACGAACGGTACATCCCGATCGCTTCATCACATTACAGGGGAATTATGCGATGTAAATGGAACACACAAGAATTCCGTTTATAAAAAAAATGAAAATGTTTTTTCGCAGGTTCGAATATTTACGGGATTGACAACAACAAGTATGAATAATGAACACAACGAATTATTAAATACATATAACATTTATTTAAATGAATAATGAAATTATTATAATGTGATAAATGGAGCTTAAATATGAACAATGAAAATAAAACAAATAGTTTTGCAGCATTTGAATGTTTTGAGCAATGAAGGAAATGTCACTTATCTAAGTGGGGTAATGTTTTTACTTTGAATTTGACACCTCCCTTTTTTGTTTGTTTTTGTTTTATGGCTGTCTGTTTTATCTCATTTCATAAAAGTCGCTTGTGCTTTCACATTTATCTTGCTCCTCCGTCATCTCTCATAGTAGGATCTTTTGATGTCTGGAGCGTATCCCGCTGAGTTTCTCTCTATTCGAGATGATTTGCCGCTCCTTGATTGGTGTCATTAGATCATCGGCTTCGCATGTGTTTCCCTCGCATCATTGTTTCGGCCTTGTTGCCATTTCGCTGGGAGCTAACCAATTTCGCATGCATTTTCAGTTCGTTGCTGTATTGCTTTCAACGACTAGACATTCTGGGAAGACATTTTCAGTCTTACACCTTGCTCGGTGGAATTTTCTTATGATACTAACTATTTTCTTCTTTTTTCTTTTTCCCTGCGTCTTTATTCGTCCGTTAAGATTGTTTTGTTCTCTGTCCATCCCACACGCTGCCGTGCGCGTATTTTTGAATTGCCCAATTTCTCGCACGCATATCTATTATTACGGTTGGAAGGGGGTTATGCTACTGATGATAATATAGCACTGTTAAATTAATTTAGGATCAAGCATTTCTTTGTGTCTGTATGTTCACTCTTGTTTTGTTTGTTTTTAATATTTTTCTTTGAAATGTTAGCGTTTCTTTTTAACGTTATATTTTATTCTCTAAAATGCGCTAACATGTAACACTCTCTACATAACTTGCCACGACTGCTCCCTTTCTCTATCGCTCCATCCGACTTGCCCTTTTTACCGTTCTCTTCGACTACCTCTTTCTCTCTCTACCTCTTCCTCTTACCGCCTCTCTCTACCCCTATCTCCCTCTTTCTTCTCTGGTAATTAGATTAATGTAATAAAAAGCAAGAAAGAAAACGAAGGTTGAGTTTTGACCTAATTTTCGTGTTGTTATTGAAAGAGCTGTCAGTCAGAATTAAACGGAATTATTTTTCGGTCTTATGTATGAATTTAAGCCCTGTTAAAGCAAATGGAATGAATATTACATTGTTTTACAATAACCAGATCGGAATCATACTGACTCTGATGATGTAAGATTTGTGAATTATCTTGTGTAGTTTCTGACTTTTATTCGTAAACACACATACACTTGTTTGTAACTGTATGTTTTCAATAAAAAATATTCCATTTAAAAATGATTTTGAATTTTTAAAAGTGTGTATAATTCTTGTTCTCACATATTTCTTCAACAAATGTTTTTAATACTTTTATTCACCCCAAGCGAGGTATATTGCCACTGAAGAGTGATGAGGCTACTGTGGTAGAGGTCGGGTTTATAGGGGGATTAATCTGGGCGAGGACTTTTGCAGCAAGATGTTTGCTTACATTACATTTAAATTTCTGTATGATGGTACTGTCAGGGAAATAGGGAACAGGAAAGGGAATTCCAAAAGTAAGTCGTCCGATGAGAGAAGCTATTAGAGTAGAAAATCCCCCCGCATCTAGGGACATTTCCAATGAACGTATAGGAGTTAGCAGCTAGTCGGGGTATTTTCGTTTAGGGGGTACAAGTTTTTGAGATCATATTCTGTGGAAGTACTTATAAGACAAGCACAGAGATGCAACTCTGCTATGATGCGACAGAGGATGGACCTTTACATATAGTTCGGTATTGGGTAAGAAATTATTATTTACACCTTGTCCAAGAGAGAGAGAGAGAGAGAGAGAGAGAAAGAAAGAGAGAGAGAGAGAGAAAAGTGAAGGAGGGTAATCACTTTCTTAACTAAAACTTTTGCGATTAAAAATCAGTTTCTGTCTGCTTTTTATTAAAGAAAGCTATATTAACTACTGTGTCGTGTTTGAATGTATTACTTCCTTCTGATTTAGCGTAGGTAGTTTTAGTGTCGCGCTAGGAGATAGATATGCACAACAATTATATATAACAATAACAGTCGGTGAGAATTCATCATTCTCTTATGTGTGAACATTGCAACGTGTTTTTTAAGTGAAATATGAACATTTTAACGGAATTAAAGAAATAAACAAATATGGTGAACATAATGTATTATCAACTCTTAAATGTAAGTCTAGGTAACATTTCCATTCTGATTAAAGTGATAAAAAAGAATATAATATCAAATATATATTTACTAATTTAATGAATATTTGGCGCATCTTGCTTTTTAGCCTGATTGTGGTGTGTTAGACACTGATAAAGACTTATTGTGAATGTTTGATAATTTGTTTATACCCTGAATATTTATATTTACAAAATTGGCAGAAGCAATTGTTAGTGAATAAAATGTGTTTTGAATGAACAAGGATTATATAAATATAAACTTGTGTGCGAACTTAAAAAGTTATATATATATATATATAAATATATATATATATGTGTGTGTGTGTGTGTGTGTGTTTGTGTGTGTGTGTGAAATATAAAAATAATGATAAAGATTATATCCCTAGGAGATAAGTGATGAGAATAAAGATTGATGATTTAATCAATATTGCATTCAAGCCAATCATTATATTCATCACTTATTTACTCATACATATATATATATATATATATATATATATATATATATATATATATATATATATATATATATATATATATATATATATATATATAGAGAGAGAGAGAGAGAGAGAAAGAGAGAGAGAGAGGGAGAGAGAGAGAGAGAGGAAACAGTTTTTAATCAATGAAACGGGCGGGTGGAAAAAAAAAGAAAATTGCTAAAATTTTCCTTAAGGCCTTATCGTTTGACCCGCTAAGAGGAAACGTCAGAATGATACATTAAACACTAAGAAAAACGCACAGGATATGAGGGGGGAAAATTGTTTCAGTTGGAGAAAACGATTGAGAAAAAAAAAGGTAAATTTCTCAACATTATGGTTGATTTGAATCATTAAAGATCTCCAACTGATGCTTTAAAATCTTTTGTCTACACAGGCTAGGTCGAGAATTGTTAATAACTAACGCCTCAATAATATTGAGATGGTAGTTCGGTCTGGCACTGTGTAAAACAGAAAACCACCCATCGGAATACTTGTCAGAACAACTATTTGTACTAACCAGGTGATTACCGATGGCTGGTTCCTGTGCCTGGAAGTACCCTTAAGGAAAATTTTAGCAATTTTCTTTTTTTTTCCACTCGCCCGTTTCATTGATTAAAAAAATGTTTCCTCTAAAATTTATCCTACGATTTTGTTGTACGCGAAATTTACTCGGAGTTTCGAGAAACAAGTGTTTTAGAGAAGTATAATACACAGAGAACAAGAGTTGTGGTACGTATGATTTAACTGTAAGTATAAACGGATGTCTGTCTAACACCGGGAAGCATGCGCTCCCAGTATTTATGCTGAGTAGAAAAGTATATATATATATATATATATATATATATATATATATATATATATATATATATATATATATATATTAGCCCATTACTAGACGGTTCGTGATAGTTCATATTTTTCCGCTAAGCCTTCTTATGTTAACAATTATATAATTTATTTCGTGGCATATAATGTTAAAAATTATATCATTCATTTTCATGGCATACTTTTATATAATAAACAGGCAACGCTCGATAGCTGCGCAAGTTTATAATAAATCTGAATTATTTAATCCAATATGACAGTTTTCGTCTGATTGTAAGTTTCAAACGCACGGATTTTATTGAGCTTAACGTATTTGGTGAAATAAATCTTTTTTATCTAACTTTTAACTTCTCAGAAACGAAACAACTAAACGTAATTAACAATAACGACGATTACCCTTTTATGTGTCAGCTTCTGCGCATTGATTCAAAACGATACTCTGTCAAAAATTGGTGCGAGTTTATTTATTGACGCAACCTTCCATTGACTGTCATGGCGTCTTTATTTGCACGCGGCTTATTATCCAACTTCCCGCCATCTTGTATTGCCTTCCGCTACATTGTATGAAATCAGACTCCGCTCATTTCTCAGTTGGTTAATTCGATAAACCGAATGGAAGTAATGCATATTCAAATACAAATATGCCTTCTGGCTTCGCTCTTCAATGTATTTTATTCAAATATATTCTCACGAAATAAAACATGAAGTTTTAAAAATTATAAATTATAAGCTGCCTTAGATAAAAAAAAAAATGTGTAAAATATTTTGTTAAAAGTTAATCTCGCTAAACAAAATTTACGATTTGGCGGCTGTTGTTCACATTTGGAGATAATCAAATATTAGAATTATTAGTAGATAGATTGGCCTTTCGCGGGGCGATTAACACATGACTCAATAAGTTCCGGACCTGAAATATAGATGACGCCATTAATAAAGAATCGATACGATTTTGATAACGTATAAACTTTTCAATGGCGCTTATCTAAATTTGATGCCAATTTTGTTAGTAGTTTATTACAGTTATTTTAAAGAAGTTGGCGTTGCAAATTTTGAAAACAATGGAAAAATCTGAATTTCGTGGATTTCTGATGAGAGAAAATATTGTTCTAACAACTCAATGGCTTGGTAAGTCTTATTCGAACTCTGCCCCGTCGGAAACAACGGTAAACTGGGTGGTATGCTGACTTTAAACGCGGTCGTATAAACATAAATGATGCTGAACGCTCAGGTCGCCCAAATTTTGATAAGAATCTATTATATTATTTTGATTCTAAAAAATGGCTAAAATTCATGGCTTAAGTTTAAAGGGTCTTACGAAGAAATGACTTTGCAAGAAAACTAAATTAAACTATTATAGCGCATATTTGAACGTTTTACTTCTAGCAGCTGTCTTCTAAAATTCTTAATGATCGATTAATTGGTTTTTATGTGAATCATGTACATACAAAAAACTACCAAACTATATATATATATATATATATATATATATATATATATATATGTGTGTGTGTGTGTATGTGTGTGTGTGTGCGTGTGTATGTGTGTATGGAAGGAAATCGCTCCAGAAAAGTCATGAAACCACTTGATGTAAGGAGCTAACAATAATATATATATATATATATATATATATATATATATATATATATATATATATATATATTGGGTATTATCAGTTGTTGGGGTTTTTATTCCAGGTATATAATTCCCCTGATGAACTGCCAAGAAAGAACCTGCTTGAGTAGAGAAACACGTGTAGGGAAAACATTCTTTAACTTTGAAAAATCCGAAAAATTAATAAAGTATTAAAGGAAAAAGTATTTTGTTGTGATGAATGATATCTTGAACGAAATTTTTTGGTAAACCTTCAAAAGCACACACACACACACACACACACACACACATATATATATATATATATATATATATATATATATATATATATAAATATGCATGTATTAAGTAATTGTTATGGAATGAATATTCAAAAGCCCATAATTCTAATACTTGAGTTGAAATGCAATGGATACAGTATACCACGTAATAACTAATAGGGAAGTGTGACGTTATAAATAACATAGTTTGCATACAGGCATATACCAAATACCCATAATAAGATATGTGAGTTTGAAAATAAAATTGCTAATCCGAATATGACGTAATAACATTGGTCAGTTTAAGGTAAACAGTGACGTAGTTCCGCGTATAGACAGACACCAAATCGCCATGAGATATTTGAGATTTTAAATAAAACTGAGAATGTGAATATGACGTAATAACTTATAGGGGTGCTTAGAGTAGACCATGACGTAATCTCAGTTACAAACAGACGCTTAATATCTATTATAATATTTTTTTTAGATTTAAGTCATTCAGATTTGAACTTGGAACTTTAGCGTGAACCTTTGCGTGGTTAGCTTAGCTGTGATTTTTCAATGGCTGTATATGTAAGAACGTACGTGTGAGTGAGTAGTCATTTGTTTAATAATGTATTCTTTCGCCTCCCCTAACCGAAAGCGGGGTGAAAAGGCGTGCAACTTTCTTGTCGTCTCTCGGCCTTTGTATTACTAGATCTGTCGTCCTGGCATTCTGGTTGTCTATTTTATTTCGATTTGGATTCCCACATTTGCTTGCTAAACAATACGTTTCAAATGAGCGGGAATAATTTTCTATTGACACCTGTACGTGAAATCCCTACTTTCTTGGGCAGTGAAAAGGAAAGAGTAGTTAAACAATCGGAGAAAGAAAGAGACAGTGACTGTGTACGTTCGTTCACATCGCATTTTAACCTCCTCACAGAACCCATAATAAGCAGCTGTATATATAAGGAGGATCACTCCCATCCTCATAGTTTCTAATTCCTAATAAAAAGACATGAGTGAAACTCTCGTTTTAAATTTTTGATCGACATACCTACAATACTGCACTTCCTGCTCATAGGCAGCAACGTTGTTTGGCGTACATGCTTATATACAGTGCCTCAAATAATAATAAATTACGTGTTTTTAATTGGTTATGACCACTAGTTTAACACCGTTGGCGATGTGTCAGATAATACTAACTCGTTGTTGTGATATATATATGAGTCAAACATAATTTTCGTATCAGGGTTCGAACCGTGTGGCCGCAGGGATTGGATCATCTCATACTGACGATTGCAGGTTTGCATGAAACACATGTGTATATGCGTTTATTTTGAAATTAATATTTATTTCTGAATAATTATATCTATATATGTATATCTTGCTAGAGTTCGCTATGCTGATGAGTTGTAGACGACGAAACACGTGTCCGTGGATACATATATATATATATATATATATATATATATATATATATATATATATATATATATATATATATTGGGGGGGGGGGCAGAATTGGCGGATGAATTAGCCATAGTTTTCATGTGTGTCCCAAGTATTTTAATGAGGTGAATCAGGTAAAGACTATGTGTTCGTATTATACTTGGGACACAGATAAAAACTATTGCAGATTCATCGGCCAATTCCCCTCCCCGAAACTAAGATTCTGATTCGAACAATGGAAAGGATCTACGAAAGGATATCCAGACATAAGTTGTCTGTTATATTTAGCAATAATTGACTTCAAGGAAAGATGCTGCCTATATATATATGTACAACTGTCGTTTTTTGACACTTGAATCGTGCATGTCTACCTCCACCCCCCTCCTATCTCTTCTCTCTCGGTCTGAATCAACAGACGTTTTCCATTCCTTTATTTGTCTACCTTCCTATCTTTTTACCCTACTCCCTTCATTATATGTCTCTCTTTCCACTTTATTTTATTTTATTTTATTTATTTATTTATTTGTCCTGTTTGTTTTAGATTTTAGATTTTAACTTTTTTGATTTTTGATTTTAAACGGCCCTAAACAATGTGACCTCCCAATTTTTGAAATGTTAAATTTCTTTTCTTTTTCTTCTGTTTCTTTTTCTCTCCATTTGATTCTCTCCAAATATGATCTGAGGTTAAGATCGGATTCTAACTCTGCCTGATGAGATCTCAGTTTATAGTAACTGCTGATCGATAACATAGACATGCCAGTGTCGCAGATTTTGTACATGTCTGTGTAAATAAAAATTATTATATAAAGCTCTATTTTGATATTGAGCACTTTTTATAAACCCAGTTAAAATTATCTGGATTACCACCCTGTGGATATTTTTTACCTGGATTATTACCATTATATATATATATATATATATATATATATATTTATGACATAGATTTACTTACGTATCGATCACTGTTGAAGTAAATACTGAAAACTGATACATAAAAAATTGTATCACCTTATAACATTTTATGTGGATACATGAAATAGTAATTTATATATATATATATATATATATATATATATATATATATATATATATATATAATTAATTGCATACTTTAAGTGTGTGATAATATTAATAGTCAAAAGTATTAACCCGTACTTTTAATCCTTGAGTTTAAATGAAATTGAAGATGAGTATAATAACGTAATAACATAGATAAGCGTGACGCAGGCAGTGACATATTTCCCCGTACAGTCAGACTCTACATCGTCATAATAAGATATTTAAGATTTAAAATAAAATTGCTAATGCGAATATGACGTAATAATGAAGTCTGATGTAGACAGATACGCCGTTTCTATTACACACAGAAACCTAATATCCATTTCATAATGATGTTCGAGGTTATAAATAAAATCATTTGATTTGAACGTTGAACCACCTGCCCCATAGTCGGTAGCTGTATATATTGAGCGGATTACTTCAATTCTCACAGCTTTTTACTGAGAAACCTGCAATACAAAATTTCATCTGTAACCTCCAAATAAAAATATATTACTGAAGCTCTAATTGTTTTAGAGTCCCTATTTACTTGCCTCCGCACGAGAGCAGAGTTAGACACAAGGTCGGTTTTTAATGTGGAGTAAATCCAGCTCCCCGAAAAGGTGGACGTTGAAGATGGACAAAAATTTAAATTGACCCAGTTAGGGGTTATCTTTTACTGGCCGAGGATAGAAAAAATGGAGTGTCGTATCAGAATTGATACTACACTTAGCTCCTAACCATAAAGACACGAAACGAATTGGCATTCACTCTCGGCGGGTTCAGCCGGCTTCTTCCGAAGGAGGTTCTAGGAATTATTATATTCACAAGCGGTCCCAAGTCGCATATATAAAAAAGGCAAGGTGAGTTTGATTGGCACATCTACAATACGGCAGTTCATGTTCACGTGTTATCACCTTATATATTTATTTTCTCATTTTCTGTTAATACGAGGGGCGTTTAATAAGTAATGCTCCTGACCCACTTTTAGTTGTCGATCTTGATGAAATTTTGCATGTGTAGTAATGTATATATGTATGAGGTAATATTGCAAAAAACATCTCTAAACTAATAGTGGTTTCTGATTTACAAGTGTTTGAACTGAGTCAGGTGTGAAATGGAGCCTGTTGGGTGTCGTTTTTTTGTATTTGAAAAGACGCATACCAAAGGAGACTTTTGATGTAATGAAAGGTAGTTATGGTGATGATGTCCCATCATATGACAAGGTCATGCTCACAGTCTTCTGGGACCAGGACGGAGTAGTGATGACAGATTTCCTGGCAAAGGGTACTACAATTACAGGAGCTTATTACGCTTTACTTTTGATGAAATTAAGAGAAGCTATCAAAATCAAGAGGCGGGGCAAGATCAGCAACGGTATCATCCTCCTGCAGGACAAAGCTCCGGTCCACAACTCGTATGTCGCCAGATCAGAAGCACGGGGTGTGGCTATGAAATGTGCCTCCATCCCCCTTACTCCCCTGAACTTGCACCCTCTGACTTTCATCTCTTCCCAGCTATGAAGTTGTTTTTGAAAGGAAAGCCTTTCCCAGATGATGCAGCATTGATTTCTGAAGTTACGACGTGGTTGAAGGACCAACCTGAGGTGTTATACAAATACAGTGTTCAGAGCTGCATCAAACGATGGGAGAAATGCATAACTCTGGGTGGTTTCTATGTAGAGAAAGACTAATAAATGTGCTAAGTGTCATTAATCTACTGCTATGGAGAATAGGGCAAGGGCATTACTTATTGAACGCCCATCGTATTTAAGTTTTATTACTGCTTAGTTTGCCTCTCGAATACATTGAACATTCAGCATTCTAAAAATACCCATGTTGAAAGTGATACTGTTTTATCTCATAGTCAAGTCTTTGCCGTAAATCAGCAAACAACGGCATCACGTTTTTTTTCTCTCCCTCAGTCGTCGGGTCTTGTTGCGTGCAGCAATGTGCGATGAAGCTATTCCAGCCGCATAATCTATTCTCGCACGTGTCACGGAATTTATAAACTGCTGTGAACGTTATTTTAATACTTAGTGGCAGGAGATTTCAGCATTTGCTATTTCTTTATCCAATGCCGAAATAACAAAACATAATCACTTTTGTTGCTTAGATTTTATTTTGAACCAATTACTTCTTATTCATACATGACACACACACACACACTCCACACACACACACACATATATATATATATATATATATATATATATATATATATATATATATATACTGATTTTATCGGTGTGGTTTCCTAGATATTAATCCAGTGAAACTCCAGTGTTTATAAAATAGTGCTCAATTAAATGTTAGCATTATAGTATCAATTCCTTTATTTATACAAACATTATAGGCTACATATGTGCATACCTGTTTCAGCTGCAATCTCGTTAGAAATCCGGCTTCTTAAGGTCATCGCGCCAACTTCACTAAGAGGGAGAGAAAAACAATTTTCAAATATTGTTTGTTTTTTGAGGGGTCGGGAGGGAAAGGGAGAAATGCATTTCGAACACAACGTTTAGTACTGAAATTATTAATTGAAACAAATCTTTATTGAGCTATGTGTTATTTCAATAATTTGGAAGGAACGTAATGATTAGTGAAATGTAGGTGGATTAACAAATAAAAACGTTTGACTCAAAACGAAGTGCATGACAGTCGTATTTGTCTTATTAAATAACAGCCGAATATAATGGTGGCAAGTAGATTACTTTTTTTATTGAAATCGCGCAAGAAAAGGCCACTTGATATAAGGGAAAAACTACTCAAGCTTAAAAACTAGCCAACGGTAAGTGTTAGATGGATAGATTCTGACCCAGAAAACAGTAATTCAGAAACATCGCTCATGGATTGTTAGGAGTAAAGGACAAAATAAAGGAAGCGACAGTTACGAGGCTGCCGAAAGTATTTTTACTCTCATTATCAGTGTGAGCGTGTAGCGCCATTCCTCCTATATAATTATAATAATCCAACAAAAAATTGAAATCGATTGTCAATGTGTTTTAAGAACAAAAAGAATGAAAACCATCTGTTTGTATCAAAACAGATTTAAATATTTAATGTTTATTGAAAAGCTATTTAAGTCAAAGAAACGATTAATCGACTGACTTTTCTTTATATATATATAATATATATGGGGTTTAGATTGGGACATCGTAAAAATTGGATAGACATATCTTATATATATTTATGCAAACATTGTTAAAAATAACAGAATTCGTCTATTTAATTATACCTTTTTTTATTTTTTCAATTTTTCTGATGGTCTTTTTTGTATAAAAAAATGTTCTATGGGTTTCACAGGTTTCACGAACGTTTTCGATTCTTCGTCGAATCATCCTCAGGTGTCAAAAGCAAATGAACAAATTAGCTGGAGAAAGAAGAGAATGAAAAAAAAACAGCGGGAAAACGAGCAGAGAACGTTTTCGCATTGTTCCAGGAAGTCGTTGACGATTTAAATTCAGCAACGCTGGATTGTATCACAGAACAAAATTGCATTATGTTAAGCATTTTATAATGTTACCACTGGTTTCATATGTGATGTTATTAATTTTAGGTTGCTGTGTTTTTATGTAGATAGTTTTCAGTATTTTTAATTTGTTTTTAAATTGGTTTCGGAATGTATACTTTTAGTGTTATTAACAAGAATTTGTCTTAAATCAGCTGGAAGGCAGTTATGTTACATTGATGTAGAGTTTACAAGATCCATGGTGAGGCTGTAGGATAGGGTAGTGCTTGTAAAACCAATGTAGCTATTAGGTTTATTATTATTATAGGAGTTACATTCTCCCAAATGGCATTTAAACTTATAAATAATATTAGTTCTTTCCAGTGTTTTTAGGTGAGGGAGGAAGTTTGTTTTACTACAAGATTTTGGGTTTTAAATTTCTTATAGTAAATAATGAGTCTAATGTTATTGTTATTGCCGATTGGGGATATGTATGTGGTTGCATTTGATTACAATAGTATGGGGTAATATTGTTCGAGTTGTGTTGTTGAATATTATTATTATTCGTACTGGTGTTTTTTTAAAAGTTTCGAGTCATTAATTTTATTTCTTCATGAACGATATAATTAAAAGATTCCTTGTTAATAAGTAATTGTTTTACATTTTTAATTCAATGAATAGTATTTTTTAGAGAAGGAGATTAATTTTGCACGGTTTAATAGATTTTTAACAATAGCTATTTTGCAGCGATAAGGATAATCGCTCTTGAAATTTAAAAGACTAGAATTTAAGCTTCTTAGTTTTTTTATAAGTGAAAGTGTTAAATAATTTATTAAATGCGCCAATAAGAACATCTAGGAATGGAATTTTATTATTTACGATCATGTATATATATATATATATATATATATATATATATATATATAAAATTTAAACAATACATATATTTTTTTTTTTCTAATTTTTAAATATTTTTAATATGAAACTAAATATACTAAAAGAATAAAAATACATAAAACTATGAATCACCTAAAAAGTAGTGTAATGGATTCGTCCAGACACTTTAAAATGCAGCAAGATTTTTGTAAAATAACGGATACATTTTCTTAGACACAGACGAATAACACAGGTAAGGAGGACATTTTTAATAACAAAATAAGTTAGAAAAACATTTATCTGGAACAAAACTTAGATCTAATATACGAAACGTTTTTGTTCTTGTCTTTTAAGGGAAGTGGGATTTGATCAACTCTGATTGGAAGCCATGAGATAAAATACTGTCTTGTTTTAAATTCCCGAAACAGTTTTTCATGGTAAACAATTGATGATCCCTAAAATAATGTTAGACTAGCGTAAATTCTCTGAAGCAAACTAATATAGTAACTGCAAAAAGTAAATTCACTTACAAGAAAACTGATTTTCCACTTGGGACTAAATTTATTTTTGTTATATAGTTTTAATGACTGAAAAACCTCCGAGACTATATATGTATATGTGTGTATTGTGTGTGTACACGTGTGTATGTCATTCTGTGCGTGTCTTGCATTGTAACGTTAAATATGTTTTGCAACCTCTGTTTGTATTAACCATATATTGTGTGAGCAATACTTATGGGGGCATGTCATTCTATTTATTCTTTTATATTTTATTTTACTTATATTTAGTTCGAACCTCTATGGTTATTCTATTGTTCATTTTTGCATTTTTATTATAATATCCTACTAGCATTATTAGTCCTATAGTTATGCTATCATTATTATTAAAATTACTATGATTTTGTGTAAATGTTAGACTTTAGTTTTATATGTTGCAGATTTTCAATCTCATAAAATAAATATATATTTATAGATGATTATTTTTAAAGATTTCTTTCCAAAGAAATGTTCTCAATGTAATTAATTTTGAATTTTTATGAAATTTTTCTTTTTTAATTTCTGATAATTTTGTAATATTTAATTGTGATTTCTTAATATTTAATTGTATTTTCTATTATTGAACTTTTGATATTCTTTTTCTCCGATGGTGTTCTTATTCTTCTCGAATTGCTGTGTAATTGATGGTGTACAATACTGTCATCATTTTACTGCGTTGTTTGACTTTGAAATTTTGGTGTTCATCCGCTGTGCTGGTGAAAGACTTGGTATCTATAAAGGTTCATTTCTCGAAAACCATCGTACACATAACTGTTGTTGATGTTGAATTATTGGAATAGATATGGATGAATATGTCATATTTTTTTATCTTTGAACTAATCACGTTGACACACCGGTTCCCGTTAGATCACCGAAGTTAAGCGGCGTCGAGCCTGGCCAGTACTAAATGGGTGACCATTTGGGAATACTAGGTGCTGTATGTGCTTTCTGCTTATCTCGGCATTGTTTCCAGTCGTCCTGTATTACTACTCGCCATTGGAATCAAGCGATGCCGACTCAGGAGAGCGGTTGTCGGGATTGCGCAACCCTTGCAATTACAAATTCACGCGCGGGCAGCCCCTAGTGGGGCACTCATACGTCGAAATCGACGGGAGAGTCCATCATATATATATATATGTATGTATATATACTCGTGCTGGTCAAAAAAATAGAACATCCTGTTTTTTGACGCTGTGAGATGTAATTGGTGCTATAATATTCCTATCATGCTAAACTAACTGAAATAGTTGTTTTACGATAGAAACTTTTTTTCATATCAATTGCAATGTCAGTTTTTCAATATTTCGCGTTTCAAAATAATAGAACAAGACAGCTAAGAAAACAAAATAGTTTTTTTTATTAACTTAAATACATATATTTTGTGTAGACACCGAATCCTATGTGTTCTGTATTGCAATCTTCATGGCTGCAAAAGTAGTAGGTTTTTCTTTGCGAAGTTTCCTCTTCATCTGATCCCATCAATAACGTTCAAATCTGGCGAGTTCGCCGGCCATTCAAGAACAGGGATCGATCGTTCTCGGGCCAGGAAGTTGTGGACTTGGCAGAGTGTGCCGGTGCAAAGTCATATTGAAAAATGATGTCTGTGGCGTCACTGCCAAACTGATTATTCAGCACTTGCCGTAAATTAGCTTCCAGGATATATTGGTACACTGTTGCATTTACATTTCCTTTGATGGCGCAAAAATTACCAACACCCTTAGCACTCATACAGCCCCAAACAATGCAAGACTGCGGGAACTTCACAGACTTCTTGACGCATTCTTGGTTATACCGTTCCGTGTATCTTCGCCAAACACGTGGCCCTAGGTCGCCGAAGGAGATACAAAATCGAGACTCATCTGAAAAGATCGCACGCCGCCATTCGTCTGTAGTCCAGGTTAGATGAGCAGTTGCCCATCGTAGCCTCTTCAACATCTGTTTTTTGTTAAGGAGCGGTTTGGTGGCAGCTATACGATTTTGGTATCCCAGTTGCCGGAGCCTTCGGTAGGTAGTGCTTCGTGAAACGTCGGCACCAGAAGCCTGTTTCCACTCTTTAATAATGTGGCTTGTTGACTGCAATCGACTTTTCTTTGCCACCTTGTCCAGTGCCCGGTCTTGTCTTTCAGTGGTGCTTTTCTTTCGTCCGCATTTCTTGCGATTGCTGTTGGAAACACCCTTAACATCTTTCTGGAGCACTTTGGTCACTACCGATGTTGAACATCCGACCTTGGTTGCGATTTCCATGTGCGTCTTTCCTACTTCCCGCAAATCGAAGATTCGCTGCTTCTCAGTCAAAGCGACCCATAATGAGAGATTATGATTAAATTACTTGCAGAATCTTTTTAAACGCAAAAGTTTTTTGAGTTTAAGATTACTCAACGAATAATGTTCTATTAAATTGAAACGTCGAATTTCCCAATGTGACAATAAACTACTCTGTGACAATAAAGTCTGACATATGCAAATATGACAAATGATTAAAAATAGTTGTAATTGTTATTTACATATAGAATATTTCGCCTACACAATTTAAAAGCCGAAAATTATCTCAAACGGAATGATTTATACAGTTTTATACATATGTTCTATTTTTTTTACCAGCACGAGTATATGTATATATATATATGTATATATATATATATATATATGTATATATATGTATATATATATATGCATATATATATATGTATATATATATATATGTATATATATATATGTATATGTATATATATGTATATATATATGTATATGTATATATATGTATATATATGTATGTATATATATGTATGTATATATATATATATAAAAAAAAAATTTTTTTAATAAACATTAAATATTTAAATACCTAGAGACATCGATGTTTCATGCTAACGCAATCTTCAGTCTAGGAACCAATTCCCGACGGTCGGTGGGCGCGAACCCCGAACACAAATCGCTACTGATTCGTAGTCGGTGATCTTAACCAAAGGGCCATCGTCAATTAGTTAGTGAATATAGAATAACTTTAACTATATATATATATGAGAGTGAGAGAGAGAAGGAGAGAGAAAAGAAAATCCGCTCTATAATAGGTAAAATCAATTCCTCCGAACAGAACAGTTTGCACGACTTTTATGCCCATTTGCTAATACTAAAATCAAGTTAGCATGCTTCTAACCTCATGTCTAGAATCCATATTTAAATTTTTATCGGAATCCATTAGATGGTTTTTATTTAAAATTGTAAGGGTACAGCTTAAGTGGTATTTTAGAAGAGGTTGAAATTCAGAAAAATCTTCTTAATTGGTGTATAATGATTATAAATAACATTTAATGTAAATGCGAAATATCTGAATTTTTAAATATAAGGTTTTGCCAGAATTATGTTCCTAAAATATTTTAAAGAATTCCAAAGAAACTGAGATTCGTGAAATATGTATTAATTGATGTCTAATACCTATTTTTAACATTCCACAAAAATCGGAGGTATCTGTTTTTAGACGAAAAGCTTCTACCCACATTTTATCCACGTTGCATGCACCTAATTAAACAAAATATAGCCCACATAACTAATCCTTACGCCTATCGACCGTTTTTTTTTAATGTATAATGATTGGTTAATTGGTTTATGAATGAATCTTGTACATATAAATGTATAAACATATACACATACCTAAATATACGAAAAGAGATTACCGATTGAATATGTTCTAATAGTCATTTGATATGGCCACAAATGGTGCAAGTAATTTAGTCAAATAAGAAACAGATTGGTTTACAACAGCCGTGAAACCGTATGGATTTACTGCTGTTGCGAGAATGTTATCTTGTATTAATGGACAAATTTTAACTACCTGTCCGGTTCGTCTCGGTAGTCGAGCCTTGAATACAAATTGACTCATTACTCTGACGATTTTGTTTTAAACTAAAAATACCCTAAAGATGTTGTTTACTTTTGCAGATGTGACTAATCATCTGTATAAGAGGCTCTGTCTGTATGTCGATCGTTGATTGGTCACAATAAAATGTCAAATGGGACGATCATCGCTAAACGCACAGATTGAATGAACACATTTCTTTTAGACGAGCGGGACCCGTGGAAATTCCACCGTTGTATCCTTCATCTGTTGTATTAAGTTGTCTGGAAAGTTCGTGCCGAATTTTAAAGGAAATGAAGAATAAAAGAAATATATTCCATTATGTTTAAAATTAAATGTACATGAATGGTAGATTTTGACATCTTAAGCGTGTCTATTTGTTCTCGTGTTGTGTAATGTGGGTTATTTTCAATGATTGTCTTTATTTTTTTCGTCATGTGTAGAGTGTGGTCTGCCTGAGCGTTCTGTATCATTAAAACTAAAATATACAGCTCTAAACTTTGCAAATCACTTCCGTACAGTTCCGTCAGCTAAAGCATCTTCATCGTAAACTGCACACATTTGTGTTATTGCTTGAGAGGCATTTTTTCATTTATGGAAATAGAAAACCATCAAGTACCTAAAATTAGTTTTATAATCTACCAGTTTCAAAGGGCTCGAACATTAGCACAAGTTAAATAATTTAAAACTTTATTTCTCAATAGCCTGAAATATGCTGTAGCAGGAAATATAAACATATTTTTCCGTCTATAATTTAATATGTTCTAACGTGTTGAAATATGAACTACTAAATATCAGAGCGTACTTTCTGAACTAGCTAATATATTATTGTCGCGCATTCTATGGACGTCCGGCGGGAACGCAAACGCCACAATATTATTGTACCAGCTTTGTTTAAACTGAAACATACTTATCTTAGTACTCTGTGTTAATGTAGTTTCAGAATATATTGTTAGATAGTGGAGGCGTAGAAAGTGGGAGAATGCCCTGAAAAGTAGTAGGAGTAGCAGCGGAAGTCGGAAGTAACGTTACGTCCGTTGTAAGCTTTTTCTATTCCTTGTCCCTGGATTTCAAGGAAGACGGACGTGAAAAGTCGGCCGGTCCGTTGCCAGTAGGCGGATGGGGGGGGGGTGAGGGCCAGTAGCCCTAAATGGTCTGACGATATCTTTAGCTGGCCCTTATCTCCCTCTCCTGTATAAACCACTCAATCTCTGTCTATTGTTTGTTTAAATAAAACTTCTGAGACCAACCAGCGTCCAGCAGAATCCGAGATACACCGAACAGCAAAGACTTATGTAAATGTATCTAAACACAACATGTATATATAAAAACATCAGGCAACATAAACTCCATGACGATTCCTTACAGAGATGAAACGCTGCAACGTCTTTGTAGCTTAATTGCTAAAAATATATTTTACTACCTAGCTCTACTTACGTATTGAGTACTGTTGAAGTAAATACTGAAAATCGAGACATAAAAATATTATATACAAGGCAATCCATAATACAGGCCTGACAAACATGCTACTGTGGTCCACAACTAGGTGCGGCATGTGAAGACCAAAATTACTACTAAATAATAATTACCGATAAAAGTTTTAGTAAGAAATTTCTTAGTAATGTCCAGTAATTAGCAACTATACATATTATTAGGAAGCAGCTTACAATAATTGATTTATTTCCACCAAATCAAATGTAAAAAGTACAAAAATAACTAAATTAACAAAAAATCATACCGCAATTCTATATATCGCTTGTGTTTACAGACCTATAATGACCGATGAAAAATGAGGAATCAACTTTACTTTATTATATAGATGTGTGTGTGTTCTTCCATCTCGTTACGCGAAAGTAAACGAGTAAAACATGTGCCTTTTTCTTGCACCCAGGTTTTCAAAATATTCTAAAAAAATATTCTCCTTATTATTGCTATTCCGGCAACGTTTTCAATGTGTGACTTTTCAAACTACCTTATTCACGTTACCGCGTGCTACACACAACGACATATCAACATTTATCGTCTATAACATCAAGACGAATTTCAACTTGACTGCGATAGATATGTCTCAGTCGAGTAGGACTGTACGAAAGAGGAAGAGAAGAAAGAAATATGCTTATACTTCTGACAAAGATTTTTCATCGAAAGTACTCAGGTTTTAAAAAAAGAAGTTTTTAAAGTAAATAAATAATTTATTTTAAAAAACAAATAATTTGCGTTGTCCAGGTTTTCAAAATATTCTAAAAAAATATTCTCTTTATTATTGCTATTCCGGCAACGTTTTCAATGTGTGACTTTTCAATATATATATATATATATATATATATATATATATATATATATATATATATATATATATATACACGTATTGACAAAGCTAGGTTTCCAGCGAAATGATAGCAAAACGAAAAAATAAATACATGAAAGTTAAAATGAAAAAAATATGTCTTTATTTTTATTTTTATTATTATGCTTGTAAGCGTTTATGCTATATATATATGTATTTTTCTGAAGACGTTCGGTAACACGAACAGAACCGATCAAATCTCTTGTTTTTGTTTTTGCCTGCATTTTAACCTGTTTTCCGTTTGTCATTTTTCACACACACACACACACACACACACACACACATATATATATATATATATATATATATATATATATATATATATATATATATATATATATATTTTTGTCAATATATCACAAGTTTCATTTCCATCCCTAAACGCGCAGAATAAATGAACACATTTTAAGAATGGCCTGATCATTTTTTTCATATTTCGATACAAACGGTTAAATATATTTTTTCTCGATATTTTGCAGTTGTTTTGCGGATCATCAAACTATAAAATGTCCACGAATTTATTTAAAGAATATAAAAGAAAACAAATGGAACGACTAGTCTAAATATATTATTCTTTTTTTATTATTTCTGTTCACAATAGCAGAGACTTTCTAATCAGGACTGAGTACAAAATAGCTTTATTTCTCAATAAACACGACACTCACTAACGCGAGTTCGGTAAAGAATGAAAAAAGAAAAAATGTCTGGCTATTAAGACAAGCTTAATTACCTCCCTTGGTGCAGTTTAAATTGTTTTGTGTCGAGAGGATATTGTAGTTTGCATAAAGCATCGTGCGTGATGTATTGATAGGTTTAGTAGGCTGTGACAATGCAATATAAGTTTATAGACACCGAGTGAGTTGCAAGAATGTCTGCGTGAAAAACGAGATGATAGTAGACACAGAGAGACCATAATTTTATTTTATTTTATACTTACTGTTATCTTCAATCAATTGTATTTTTATGGCGGCCAAGTGTTTCTAGCATTTCGAGGTTAATATCTCCTTTTCAAAGTTTATATTATTTGTGTACATATATCCCCCGAATTAAATTCAATGCTCATTCTATACTTACTAATAAAGAAAATTGAACATTTACCATTGCTAAAAATAATTTACGGTATAAAGTAAATGATAATATGTCCCCCAAATTACATTCAGTTCTCATTCTATACTTACTAATAAAGAAAATTGAACATTTACCATTGCTAAAAATAATCTACGATATTAAGGAAATAATAATATGTCCCCCAAATTACATTCAGTTCTCATTCTATACTTACTAATAAAGAAAATTGAACATTTACCATTGTTAAAAATGATCTACGATATAAAGGAAAGAATAATATGTCCCCCAAATTACATCCAGTTCTCATTCTATACTTACTAATAAAGAAAATTGAACATTTACCATTGCTAAAAATAATTTACGGTATAAAGGAAATGATAATATGTCCCCCAAATTACATTCAGTTCTCATTCTATACTTACTAATAAAGAAAATTGAACATTTACCATTGCTAAAAATAATCTACGATATTAAGGAAATAATAATATGTCCCCCAAATTACATTCAGTTCTCATTCTATACTTACTAATAAAGAAAATTGAACATTTACCATTGTTAAAAATTATCTACGATATAAAGGAAATAATAATATGTCCCCCAAATTACATTCAGTTCTCATTCTATACTTACTAATAAAGAAAATTGAACATTTACCATTGCTAAATATAATCTACGATATTAAGGAAATAATAATATGTCCTCCAAATTACATTCAGTTCTCATTCTATACTTACTAATAAAGAAAATTTAACATTTACCATTGCTAAAAATAATATACGATATTAAGGAAATAAGAATATGTCCCCCAAATTACATTCAGTTCTCATTCTATACTTACTAATAAAGAAAAGTGAACATTTACCATTGTTAAAAATGATCTACGATATAAAGGAAAGAATAATATGTCCCCCAAATTACATCCAGTTCTCATTCTATACTTACTAATAAAGAAAATTGAACATTTATCATTGCTAAAAATAATCTACGATATTAAGGAAATAATAATATGTCCCCCAAATAACATCCAGTTCTCATTCTATACTTACTAATAAAGAAAATTGAACATTTACCATTGCTAAAAATAATCTACGATATTAAGGAAATAATAATATGTCCCCCAAATTACATACAGTTCTCATTCTATACTTACTAATAAAGAAAATTTAACATTTACCATTGCTAAAAATAATATACGATATTAAGGAAATAATAATATGTCCCTCAAATTACATTCAGTTCTCATTCTATACTTACTAATAAAGAAAATTGAACATTTACCATTGTTAAAAATGATCTACGATATAAAGGAAATAATAATATGTCCCCCAAATTACATCCAGTTCTCATTCTATACTTACTAATAAAGAAAATTGAACATTTACTATTGCTAAAAATAATCTACGATATTAAGGAAATAATAATATGTCCCCCAAATTACATTCAGTTCTCATTCTATACTTACTAATAAAGAAAATTGAACATTTACCATTGCTAAAAATAATTTACGATATTAAGGAAATAATAATATGTCCCCCAAATTACATTCAGTTCTCATTCTATACTTACTAATAAAGAAAATTGAACATTTACCATTGTTAAAAATGATCTACGATATAAAGGAAAGAATAATATGTCCCCCAAATTACATCCAGTTCTCATTCTATACTTACTAATAAAGAAAATTGAACATTTACCATTGCTAAAAATAATTTACGGTATAAAGGAAATGATAATATGTCCCCCAAATTACATTCAGTTCTCATTCTATACTTACTAATAAAGAAAATTGAACATTTACCATTGCTAAAAATAATCTACGATATTAAGGAAATAATAATATGTCCCCCAAATTACATTCAGTTCTCATTCTATACTTACTAATAAAGAAAATTGAACATTTACCATTGTTAAAAATTATCTACGATATAAAGGAAATAATAATATGTCCCCCAAATTACATTCAGTTCTCATTCTATACTTACTAATAAAGAAAATTGAACATTTACCATTGCTAAATATAATCTACGATATTAAGGAAATAATAATATGTCCTCCAAATTACATTCAGTTCTCATTCTATACTTACTAATAAAGAAAATTTAACATTTACCATTGCTAAAAATAATATACGATATTAAGGAAATAATAATATGTCCCCCAAATTACATTCAGTTCTCATTCTATACTTACTAATAAAGAAAAGTGAACATTTACCATTGTTAAAAATGATCTACGATATAAAGGAAAGAATAATATGTCCCCCAAATTACATCCAGTTCTCATTCTATACTTACTAATAAAGAAAATTGAACATTTATCATTGCTAAAAATAATCTACGATATTAAGGAAATAATAATATGTCCCCCAAATAACATCCAGTTCTCATTCTATACTTACTAATAAAGAAAATTGAACATTTACCATTGCTAAAAATAATCTACGATATTAAGGAAATAATAATATGTCCCCCAAATTACATACAGTTCTCATTCTATACTTACTAATAAAGAAAATTTAACATTTACCATTGCTAAAAATAATATACGATATTAAGGAAATAATAATATGTCCCTCAAATTACATTCAGTTCTCATTCTATACTTACTAATAAAGAAAATTGAACATTTACCATTGTTAAAAATGATCTACGATATAAAGGAAATAATAATATGTCCCCCAAATTACATCCAGTTCTCATTCTATACTTACTAATAAAGAAAATTGAACATTTACTATTGCTAAAAATAATCTACGATATTAAGGAAATAATAATATGTCCCCCAAATTACATTCAGTTCTCATTCTATACTTACTAATAAAGAAAATTGAACATTTACCATTGCTAAAAATAATTTACGATATTAAGGAAATAATAATATGTCCCCCAAATTACATTCAGTTCTCATTCTATACTTACTAATAAAGAAAATTGAACATTTACCATTGCTAAAAATAATCTACGATATTAAGGAAATAATAATATGTCCCCCAAATTACATCCAGTTCTCATTCTATACTTACTAATAAAGAAAATTGAACATTTGCCATTGCTAAAAATAATCTACGATATAAAGGAAATAATAATATGTCCCCCAAATTACATTCAGTTCTCATTCTATACTTACTAATAAAGAAAATTGAACATTTAGCATTGCTAAAAATAATCTACGATATTAAGGAAAGAATAATATGTCCCCCAAATAACATCCAGTTCTCATTATATACTTACTAATAAAGAAAATTGAACATTTGCCATTGCTAAAAATAATCTACGATATTAAGGAAATAATAATATGTCCCCCAAATAACATCCAGTTCTCATTCTATACTTACTAATAAAGAAAATTGAACATTTACCATTGCTAACAATAATCTACGATATTAAGGAAATAATAATATGTCCTCCAAATAACATCCAGTTCTCATTCTATACTTACTAATAAAGAAAATTGAACATTTACCATTGCTAACAATAATCTACGATATTAAGGAAATAATAATATGTCCCCCAAATAACATCCAGTTCTCATTCTATACTTACTAATAAAGAAAATTGAACATTTACCATTGCTAAAAATAATTTACGATATTAAGGAAATAAGAATATGTCCCCCAAATTACATTCAGTTCTCATTCTATACTTACTAATAAAAAAAATTGAACATTTACTATTGCTAAAAATAATCTACGATATTAAGGAAATAATAATATGTCTCCCAAATTACATTCAGTTCTCATTCTATACTTACTAATAAAAAAAAAATTGAACATTTACCATTGCTAAAAATAATCTACGATATTAAGGAAATAATAATATGTCCCCCAAATTACATACAGTTCTCATTCTATACTTACTAATAAAGAAAATTGAACATTTACCATTGCTAAATATAATCTACGATATTAAGGAAATAATAATATGTCCTCCAAATTACATTCAGTTCTCATTCTATACTTACTAATAAAGAAAATTGAACATTTACCATTGCTAAAAATAATCTACGATATTAAGGAAATAATAATATGTCCCCCAAATTACATTCAGTTCTCATTCTATACTTACTAATAAAAAAAATTGAACATTTACCATTGCTAAAAATAATCTACGATATTAAGGAAATAATAATATGTCCCCCAAATTACATTCAGTTCTCATTCTATACTTACTAATAAAGAAAATTGAACATTTACCATTGCTAACAAGAATCTACGATATTAAGGAAATAATAATATGTCCCCCAAATAACATCCAGTTCTCATTCTATACTTACTAATAAAGAAAATTGAACATTTACCATTGCTAACAAGAATCTACGATATTAAGGAAATAATAATATGTCCCCTAAATAACATCCAGTTCTCATTCTATACTTACTAATAAAGAAAATTGAACATTTACCATTGCTAAAAATAATTTACGATATTAAGGAAATAATAATATGTCCCCCAAATTACATTCAGTTCTCATTCTATACTTACTAATAAAGAAAATTGAACATTTACCATTGCTAACAAGAATCTACGATATTAAGGAAATAATAATATGTCCCCCAAATAACATCCAGTTCTCATTCTATACTTACTAATAAAGAAAATTGAACATTTACCATTGCTAACAAGAATCTACGATATTAAGGAAATAATAATATGTCCCCCAAATAACATCCAGTGCTCATTCTATACTTACTAATAAAGAAAATTGAACATTTACCATTGCTAACAAGAATCTACGATATTAAGGAAATAATAATATGGGCAATTCAAATTAAGTAGAATAGGAGCTAAACTTAAATGAAGAGTGCGGTATAATATGAAAAATAGAATTAATGAAAACGAGATTTGTAGGATTGTCAAGGTGGTTCGTTTAATAGAAATAGGCTGAAGTAGATATTAAACTAGAAATGTGGGTAGATAAATGCGGAGATGGAAAACGTAATTACACAAAGTTATGGCAATTCAGAAA
Organism: Sepiola atlantica; assembly: GCA_963556195.1. Lineage (NCBI taxonomy): Eukaryota > Metazoa > Mollusca > Cephalopoda > Sepiida > Sepiolidae > Sepiola > Sepiola atlantica. The sequence continues at coordinate 29,519,744 of OY744533.1, read as the reverse complement.
TAAATTGTATGGAAAAAGTGAAATTAGATGAGAGAGAAGAAAAGGTTTTATTTTTAGTGGCAAAAGAAATAAAGCAAACGATAAAAGGTGATAGTTATATATTTGTTAGAAAAGACGTGAAACCGATGGAAAAATGAGTTTTAGAAAGAAAATAGTTTTGCTAGTCATGTGCAGTGCACATATACGTTCTTGACCGACATGGTAAAAATTAGAGTTAAGGTTAGGTTAGTGTTTAGATCCAGAGTATTACATTGAGATTAGTTAAACCTTCATTTCGCGCTTTAGAAAGTGTAGAATAAACACTACTGTGGAACGCATTGCAGAATGGTCGAGGGATATCTAAGTTGATGCGGATGCAGAAACATAATGAAAACAATACTAAATAGCATACATGGATCCAACCTTCTTCAGTAGGAAATACATTTTTGTTATTAATACAGTCAGCATTTTGTCTGTTTTGTGGATGCCAGGTTTATTTTCTAGGTGAGGCTGTTCTATCTATATAATGCTAACACTCTAATAATCTTTCTTGCTTGCTTGAATATTTGCAGATTTAATTTTTAGATGGCGAGAGGAAGGGCGAAGTAGACGAGTAGCAGTGCTAAGAAGAGAATTGAAGGAATGGCAAGTGATGGAAAGAGAGGCATGATGTATATAGAGAACGAATGAATCGAGAAGATGTGGAAGAAGAGGGATGATGAAAGTAATTAAATTATAGAAATAAGTGATATATTTGAAATGTTATTGATAGAACGTGTGGAAAGTGTGTGTCTCGCAACTTCATGTGGCGGATACATTTTCTATTCATTCGGTTAGAGTGGCTAATATCATTGGTACTCTTGAGGCATTCATACTATTTAGTTTTCTTACTTTTTAAAATCTATTTACTTAACGAACAGTATATGCTAGTAAACCCACCGGGTGGTCTACTAATTGATAAAAAGAGAAAAAAATTTTTTTAATAAGACAAGTCAACACAATTATGAATTTTCGGATCATTTTTTCTTTCGAAGCGATAAAAATATGCGTATTTAACTGATGATAAAAAGCGATACGGCATGGGTAAGCAATTACTTACATTAATGTTATATATATATATATATATATATATATATATATATATCAACGTACACATACGTTTCATACTGACTGGAATCATCAGTGTAGAGATGATTATTCATACCGGTCGCATGATTCGAACCCCGGAACATGAGTAATGTTTTTAAACTCAAATTCCGACTTTTAGCCCACGCGGTCACTATCAACAACCAGATAAATCAGCAAGAGATTAAACCTATTAAAGGCAGCCGCCAATAAAGTGTTCAACTGCTGAAGGGACATGAATTAAAACTAGGATGACGGCTGTGTTGGTACTCCTCACTACAGTACCCAGCTTAGATTTGGGACGATTAATAATTACACATATTTGTTTTTATCTACATGCGTATACGTTTCATCCTCACGAGAGTCGTCAGTGAAGAGATGATTAGTAATACCGGTCGCAGGACTCGAACTCCAGAACCCCAGTCATGTTTTTTAAAACTCAAATTCCGATGCTTTAGCCCACGCGGCCACTAACAACAACCCGAAAACGATAAATCAGCGAGAGATGAAACCTATTAAAGGCAGCCGCCAACGGAGTGTTCAACTGCTGAAGGGATAAGCATTAATATATATAATATATAGTAAGTTATGAAAATATATTTATTGCAATTAAGCTTCCGTTTTTCACACCCGTAGGGAATCGTCAGGCTAAAATATATACATATATATATATATATATATATATATATATATATATATATATAAACAATAATATTTTTTTAAATAAATATTAAATATTTAAATACCTAGAGACATCGATGTTTCATGCTAACGCAATCTTCAGTCTAGGAACTAATTTTCAATGGTCGGTGGGCGCGAACCCCGAACACAAATCGCCACTGATTCGTAGTCGGTGATCTTAACCAAAGGGCCATCGTCAATTAATTAGTAAATGCAGAATAACTTTTAACTGTAAATATCGACACGTGGCCGTTATTTACCAGGCAGCTCAGAGTGACCTTCGAACCGGTGTTCAGATCTCGCATATAGCTATTAGTACTGCTTGTTATTAAAGCTACTCGAAAGTGCCCAGCTCTTGTGGGAAAGGGGGCTGATAAACAATAATATTTTTAAAAATAAATATTAAATATTTAAATACCTAGAGACATCGATGTTTCATGCTAACGCAATCTTCAGTCAAGGAACTAATTTTCAATGGTCGGTGGGCGCGAACCCCGAAAACAAATCGCCACTGATTCGTAGTCGGTGATCTTAACCAAAGGGCCATCGTCAATTAATTAGTAAATGCAGAATAACTTTTAACTGTAAATATCGACACGTGGCCGTTATTTACCAGGCAGCTCAGAGTGACCTTCGAACCGGTGTTCGGATCTCGCATATAGCTATTAGTACTGCTTGTTATTAAAGCTACTCGAAAGTGCCCAGCTCTATATATATATATATTGATAGACATATTGTATATATATATACATATATATATATATATATATATATATATATATATATATATATGTATATATATATATATACAATATGTCTATCAATATATATATATATATATAATAGGAAGTTTTATTGAAGTAACCATATCTATATTTATTTATAGAAAGATCCAGATTTTGACGGACCGTTTCGTCCTCATGAAGACAACCGAAATATAGAGTTATATATCTTGGATTTTCTATAAGTTCGAAAACCGTCCCCCCACGGAGAGGGACATTGGAAATCTTCGAATTAAAGAAGCTCTATTCATCTGTAGGTTAGGACCGGAACTTAATAGTAGGCTGGAACTGAATTCCTCATTTATAATATAATATATGATATAGTATATCTCGTATTTAACATCAGCCCACACACATAACATTAACACAGTTCTAAATGAACTTGAATCATTTTAAATATATAGATTAAAGAATCATCAGTAAAACAATACACTTGGTATATGGATTTACAATTACTCCGTTTATTTTTATATTTGACTCCGCTGATGAGGTGTTATATATTTATACTGCTTGCCACATTCACATTCACTGTTATATGCAATATTACAGCATTGCTGTTAAGATAAATAAACTATATAGTAAGTATATAAATACATTAAAATAAACGAAAATATAATTTTCTTATATTAATAGAATAACACACCTAGTGTTTAGATACACATTTCATCTTCTTCCTCTACAAAATATTGAAGGTAACCCCCAAAATAAACTCTATAAAGTAATAAAAAGAGAAAATAATAATCTTTAAAGATAGAGAAATAAAAATTTTAAAATATATATATATATATTTATAAAAAATAAATAAATAAATAATAATAATATTAAAATAAATGAAGAAATAAATATATATATTTATAAAAATAAATAAGTAAATTAATAATAATAAAATAAATGAAGAAACAAATATATAAATAAATATATAAATTATAAAAAATATTTAAAAAAAAGATTTTAAAAAATGTAATAATTAAAAATAGAATAGAATAACACATTTTACTATATAGATTCTCTTTTACCCTTCTACAATTGAATGATGTATATCCAAAAGTAAGTTTAAAGATTTAGAAATTTCAAATAAGTGTTGAAAATCCTGTTAAAGAAATGATATATTGGATATTTATAATTCAGTTTTCTATTTATATGTATAATGGAGATAATTCATTACTATTTAGCCAGAGTTGTCCCACTTTCTCAGAAGGAAAAAAAATTAACCTAAATTTAATTTTTTTGTTTAAATCGTTAGTGAATGCATTTTAATAACATTTTACTAAAATCATAACAACATTAGATAGTTTCAGATTAATTAAACAAGGATAATATTAAAAAATAAATTAAACAAGAATTGAAGAATTAGTTCCGTTCATTAAATTTACTGCGTGCCACACACAATCTTGGCAGAGTATAAATCAAACATATTTAACCGTTAATCATAAAATAAATTTGAAAAAAAAAATTGTTGAAAAATAAATAAATTACTAAAACGTTAATATTGTTAGAATAAAATAAGATAACAATAGTATATATAAAAAAATATTAAACAAATATTAGAAAAAAAATTAATTGAACACCGCTCTTGGTTGTTATCTCACACCTCCGAATAAACAAAAAATGTTTTCTTCTTTCTTTTCTCTCTTTTTGCTCTTCTTTTTCTTTTTAATTTTGTTATATGAATATGTGGGACTTCATCGGTGGGTTCAAATATATAATATTCAGAAAAAAGCAATAAATGAATAAATAAAATAAAAAATATATAAAAAAATTTAAAAAGTCATTAAACTCATAGAAAAACAACACAATCAGTTATAGTTTTAGTTTTTTACATTTGCTGCGGATATTAATATTTACTGCGTTATATGCAATATTGCCATCCACACATTTTGTTACATTTGAAACACCTACTATTTGACAAAGAGATCTTCCTCGAAATATATTATGGAACACGGTCACACAGATTACATCAGTGTTAAAGTCTTGCCTAATCAAGTAAGATTTGCTATATGAAAAAAAAAATATTAACACATTTTTTTAAATATATATAATTCAAATCACTTGTTTTTGTCTTACTTCTCCACGCCGACATATTTCCATTTCTTGCATTGTGATAGCCTTCTAATACTCTTATATATATATATATATATATATATATATATATATATATATATATATATATATATATATATATATATATATATTAATATATATATATATATATATACTAAAATCAGTTATTTCGACCGGCTCCCCGTTCTTTATCAAAAAAATAAATGAAATTGAAACTGTTGAGAGAACTGAAATTTTGAAATCTCTAAACCATTCATTCTTTGTCTCTCTCTCTCTGATTAGCAAAGAAAACCGTTGTATTAAAAAGAATGAACGGGTTCACATTCACTCCTTCGTGCATCACTGTTAAGGGCAACGGATTCCTTCCGTAAACAAAGTTTCATTCCCAAAACAAAAAATCTTCTTTGTAAAAAATTTATACAAATTACAATTTTCCTATATCCGAGTTACGACCTGTTTTGTGTGCTCAGTTATATAATAAGTTTGTGTATATATATATATATATATATATATATATATATATATATATGAAATTAAAATGGAATAAGCGGAAGACCTAAAAAGCTCAACGTTTCGCCAAATGAAATATGGGCTTTGTCAAGCGCGAACGAAAAAAATGCAAAAAGCAAACATAACATTTGGGCGAAACGTTGAGCTTTTTAGGTCTTTCGCTTATTCCATTTTAATTTCATACCGTCGGATTATTTTATCCTTTCATCTATTCATATATATATATATATATATATATATATATATATATATATATATATATATATATATATATATATATATATATATATATATATACATATATATATATATATATATATATATACATATATATATATATACATATATATATATATACATATATACATATATATATATATATACATATATACATATATATATATATATACATATATACATATATATATATATATATATATATATATGTATATGTATATATACGATGCTGCCATTGGATAAAGTCTATCTACTTCCATAATTTTTCATTAAATAAAATACGTCAGACATTTATTAATCCATAATGTCAATATATATATATATATATATATATATATATATATATATATATATATATATATATATATATATATGTGCATTATAGATAGGCGAACTGGAAGAGATATAGATTTATTTATGGCAGTTTGTTTATCGCTTTTTGTGTACGTATATGTGTGAAATATATGGCATGTGCACATGTTCAATAAGGCGAAAATGAAATAAACAAAATGTCTTCTATCCAGAAGAGTGATAACATGGTACGTTTGCGATGTTGCTGATGTCCCAATGGATTCCCCCCGTCTACCCACACACGACTACACGCCCGACATTTCATACGGTTAGTCGCACACAGCTGCCGTTAGCAATATGCACAATAAAATGAATGTTTCTCCCCCAGTAGTATTAGCTTGCCCAAATAGGCCTCGCGTCTTTCAAAGTTTTGCGTCGGTATCGGTTAGATGAAGCATGCCTACAGAATCGCCGAGCTTACAAGGAAGGATCGTACATAGTATATGTTGGAGAATTCATATGGAGTCCTGGGGAAAGGTATATAAGTAGCACAACTGTCGATGGCGACTTTGTTTCCAGCAGATCAGCTGGACGGTGGCTCGTTTCATAAAGAGCTAACGTGTTGCTGACACGTTGTAAGTGTTAGTCAGCTTAATCAGTTTTAATCTCTCTCTGTAGTAGTCAAAGTGATTATCGTGGCGGTGCGTAGAGCTGATCTGTCTCTCACTTTCTTTCGCATTTTTTGTTATTCTTAACTCCGTACTCGTAGCAATGAAAAGGATAACACCATCATTTTTCATCTGCGGCTTTCATTTTCTTCGTTCCGATTGATTTACTTTCTACAAATGCAATCGTATCGTATACAGAGTTACATTAGTAGTAATACATAATCTTTTTCTCGCCCGCTCCCCCTAAAAGGAGGAGGCGTACGAAGATAGCGCTTTGAACAATAAGTCTGATCCATTCATACCGCCAACAAAAGAGAAAGATATGATTATCTTTTCGCTACGTGTCACTTCGGACTTTCTATCACTGACGCAACTTCCTGACATGTTAGCTTTATTTTATAACTTGATTTTTTTATAGAAAATTATTCTTTATTTAATCTACTGGAAACTTCCCTTTCTAACACACCCAATCTAAATATTCTTACATATAAATACATTCTTTAAAATATTATATGATTTCATAATTAGATGATCAATTACTTATCTTAATGATTTTAATTCAAATACTGAGAAATATCAATCTTTATTATTATCAGTATGGCAGTGTTTCAAGATATATCTTATTATAAACTTTTCGGGATTAGTTCATACAAAAATCCGACCGGCAGTTTACGCAATTTTTGAGGATGGCTTGTTCTCTGTCGGTCTGACGTATGGACTTGTGCAGTTCTATGAAGTCCACCTTCAGAGGCTTTGCCTTCTCACCCTTTGATAAGGGGTTAGTTTATTGCTAATTACCTGAGGCATCCCTACCGGGGAATATCGATGGGCTGGCTAGGTAATTTTTGTTCAGCCAGAGTGCTCTTCTTCTAGGGCGCTAGTATGGTTTTCTAAGGTTATAAGGAAGAACTTTCTAAAAACATCTTCCGGGCTCGAGCTCTTCCAGGGAGAGGTCGTCATCCTTCCACACACACCGCTTCTTATTCGCAACTGATCACCCATCTGCTACTGACCAGGATCAACGTCGCTTTGCTTCGGTGATCTAACGAGAACCGGAACATCAACCTCATTATGTGATTAGGATTTTTTACAATTATCTCAAATTACCTTCGTTAACTTTCACTAAATTCCGAAAGAAAGTCGTAGCTTAAATTGAGTGAAACCTTGTAAAAAAAATATCCAAGATGAGAATAGTAGTCCGAATAATCCAAATAATCCAAATTATCAATCCTCATCTAAAATTCTCAGATCTATGAAGTAGGACGTTGAAATAAAGGCACAGCAGATCTAACAAGAACATACGTCCATCGTTAAACTGTATACCTTCACCTGAAAACGTAAGGATGAGCCAAAATCTGATCTGAGCCTTACTTGTCCATATTGTATGAAGTATTTATGAAGTGATGCGATGGAAACGTAGACAAGTTAAAAACTATTTATTTGATCAGGCTAACATGTTGCCTACTGGTGACTGTTATCAAAGAACATCAGATCTATACATCAAATTTAGAAAATTCAGAAAATGAAATTCCATCAAAATTTCAACCATGAATGGATTTTTCAAGGTCTAGGTCAAAGGCTACGCTCATATAAGATGCAGGACTTCATTGATTACAATATTAGCTAAGCAGAGATTCTATGATAAACAGAACCGTAGCCTTTACCAACAGTATAACTTCCACCTTTTTCCTTCCTTACGTCTTGACCTTTCACCTAGATATCCCAAAATTAAATTAAGTTCGACCATGACTGATACTTTGACAAAGTTTGGTGATGATCGGTCAAGCAATATAGACGCTAGGGTGTACACTAACAAACTCGAAGGAAAACATAACCTCCTTGGCGGAGGTTAACAAGTCATTGAGTAAAAGTTTGTTTTGGCTCGTAAATTATAATTAAAACAACATATGAATCTTTCACGTGACTTTCATGACACATATTTACTTAGTCATAACCGGTTAATATCTCATTTTCATTATTGAGATATATGCAATATACGAACGCACATATCAACCACGCAACTGTGTTATTAATGTATAAGTATAATTGCACCTGCATGCAATCATGCATTACGCTGCAGGCGCATATCGGTTAGGGTTTTACTTGTTTAGCATTACGTATGCGTTCAATCATATATAACAATCTAATACATATACTTTGCATCGTTTTTCTTTTAAACCAGCAAATTATAATAAATAATTCTATGAAACAAACTGCATTGTTTCCTCATTTTGTCTGCTGGAAATATGTTTTAGGGATGTTCGTAATTATCTACAGAAATTAACACAAGATTCGAACAGGATTCAAGCATTTACCCTAGAATATGAATCAATTCCAAAAAACGGCGTTGTTTTAACCACTTAGCTAATGAGACCTATATAACTGACGACGGTCGAAATAGTACCCAAGTATTCACTGTACTGTTAGCGAATGTTCTGTAGTTTCTTTAAGATATATCTACATATATATCCACAGCGGGTACTTTGACTAATTAGGTAGTAATTATCTGTTTATATAAGAAGCCACGTACTGCATAAATCTCGGGACTCATTTAAAAAGCAATGTTGTTTCTTAAAAGCTATGCTCCCTCTCTCTCGCACCCACATATATATATATATATATATAAATATATATATATATAAATATATATAGGCACATATATTTATATATATATAAATATATATAGGCACATATATTTATATGCATATACTTATATAAACATACATATATATATAAACATACACATACATAAATATATATATATATATATATATATATATATATATATATATATATATATATATATATATATATATATATGAAGTTATTTCAGTAGTTATAGGAGCAACCAGACTCATGAAAAAGAATTTCAAAAACTACCTGGTGAATATACCCGGTGAACCAAGTGTAAGAGAGATACAAACAATAGCACTTAAAGTAGCGGTCAGGTTCTCTCGGCTTGAGAGTCTGAAGTAGTATGTGTATGTATGGCTTCCGGTAAGAAAATTGAAAAGAAAATATTAAGGTATATCAACTATTTATTCAAAATTCGAGTGGAAAATTTTCACGCGGATCTATGAAAAAGGAATTAAGTTTTGAAGTCGCAAATCAAAATAGAAGCTCAATATTTCTCATGCGATAAAATAGAGCCTGATATACAGGGTGGCGTAAAAGTCACGCATTAGTTTGAATCAGTAACAACTTTCACATTTAATCAAATTTTCTCCTTATTTTTCAGAGTATTACAGATATAAACATTGATAATTTATCTTGGAAAAATATAGCACTGAACAACGAACCAAAATTATTGAACTTTACTTCGGAAACCATCGTTCAATATCCTTAATCCAAAGAGCCTATCGTCGGCATTATAATGTCAGACAATCTCCCAGTCAGACCACAATTGATCGTCTTGTGGCCCGATTTCGGCAGCAGGGTTCAGTCAGTGATCTTCCACGATCTGGCAGACCACGTTCAGTACGGACAGCAGAAAATGTAGCACTCGTTGAGGATAGCATTGCTGAAAATCCAGACACCTCAACTCGAAGACGAGCCACTCAGATTGGGATGTCCAGAAGGTCACTTCAAAGAATTTTGCGTGAATTGCATCTGTTTCCATACAAAATTCAATTGGTACAGGCATTACAACCCACATATTTGCAATCACGCGTAGCTTATGCTGTTCACATTCAGCAATTAGCCAGAGAACAAAATTAGTTCATCCATGATAATGAGCGACGAACCCCATTTTCATCTGAACGGGTTCGTAAATAAGCAAAACTGCAGAATATAGGCCATTGAAAATCCAAGAACCGTTCATCAGCGTGAATTGCATTCATTAAAATGTACCGTATGGTGTGGTGTTACCTCGGAAAGAGTGATCGGTCCATATTTCTTTGAAAACGAAGAAGATGTCGCGGTGACGATAACTGCACAGCGATATAAACAAATGATTGAAACTTTTTTAAGGGCAGCTGTTCAGGACAACCCAGAAATGTGGTTCCAACAAGATGGAGCTACTGCCCACACTGTCCGACAAAGTATGGCGCTCTTAAGGGGATTGTTTGGCGAGCGTTTAATTAGCCGATTTTCTGATTTTAACTGGCCTTCACGTTCACCGCATTTAACAGCTCCTGACCTTTCCCTTTCGGGTTATCTTAAGGAAAGGGTATATGTGAACAAGCCTACAACGATTCAAGAGCTTAAAAACAATATCAGACATGAAATCCAAGAACTAGAGACAGTTATTCTAAGGACTGTAATGAAAAATGCCCTAAATAGAGCCCATCTTTGTGAGGCCGAAAATGTTGCCCATTTAAAGGATATTATTTTTAAAACCTAGTGCAACAAAATTACAAAGTAAATGTATTATTTATCAGAAAATCCTGGTAAATTACTTAAAATGTTGTAGTTTCTATCACTTAAACAAACCAATGCGCGTCTTTTGCACCACCCTGTATAGATATGTAGTTTTAAAGCATTTAAGCTAAATTCAAGAGGGTTTTTTTCATCATACATTAGTTAAATTGCATTTAAATTTACACAATAAGTTACTAGCTCAATAGTATATACACTACAATAGCTCAAAATATAAGGATGTATTAAATGTTCCGAATATGTTAAAAAAATATGTTTTTAAAACAAATTAAACACATTTATTAAATTATATATATATATATATATATATATATAGGTGTGTATGTACGCGAATGGGTTTGTATATTCGTAAAGTTTGTGCAAATGTCTATAGATTATTGTTCTTCTGGTTGATATGAACGAGTTGTTTATATTTTCTCCGAGATGTTATATATTTAAACGAAGGTTAGAGAAACGCGAATAATGCACCTAAAATATACTCGTTCCTCATCATCTATGCCTGTTCGTAGGTTTCACGGAGCAGAAAAAGCAAAGCCAAGAGATTAAAATGTTACGAGTGCATGTGCGGAGGTTGGAGGTGGGTGTGAAATATGTTCGAAATCTGTAGATCTGAAGACGAAGAAGAACTGATCGATTGTTGCAGTCACTCGAACTGAAAGTATCGAACGATCGAATGAACAAAACCAAAAAAAAAAAAATGTTAATAATACCAACAAAAAATCACAAAAGGCACGAATTAAAAGCTTGAAAGGATCCACTTGGAAAGGCCACGTCCTGGTCGGTCGGCAGAAACGGAGAAACGCGTATTCGGGCCGATCGAAGCGATGAATTAATACATAGACAGAAAAGGCACTCTTCAAATACAAAGAGCGAAAAGTCGGAATGGAACAAAATACAAATAATAAATAAAAAATAACAAATGTGTGAGAAAGGCTATGTATAAAACTACAAAAAAAGAGTTTGTTAAAAAGACTGTGTGTAGAAATCCACAGTAATGTTCATAATTATTATTGTCTCTTTCTTCTCTCTCTCTTATATATATATATATATATATATATATATATATATATATATATGAGAAAGGAAGGACGAGAGTAATCCGACGTAATGGGAACTAAAAAAGGAAAAACCAAGAGATATTATTTATATATTAATCAACGTTTCGTTCTTATTTATAAGACTTCCTCAGGATGATAATTTTAAGAAAAATGTCACGCAAGTACATCGAAAGATTGGGTTGACATGATGGGTTG
>OY744533.1:29470280-29502780 GCA_963556195.1 Sepiola atlantica | reverse complement strand
AAAGACGATCGGTACAAACCAAAGATATGCACAGAATTAAATGTAAATAAATTTGACTAGTAATGGAATGCTATTACTAATGTATTTCCCAAACAAAGAGGCTATTTTACACGTAGAGAAAATAATTCTGAATTTATGCTACTGATTTTCTAAACACACAATATATATTTTTATAATTAAATATTTATATCTACAAACAAGCGCTTACCTCGTCTATCTAAAACTAATCAATGGCTATGTACAACTGAGACCTCAGGTTCACTTACAAGACGTCTTTATCAATGCGTCCAACGATTCAGTTTTACAAATGAGAAGTATAAATACCACATTTCATTAGTACGATCAGTTGTTTATTAAGAGGGTTCCATCTAAGCTTTGATAGAAGTGAGAACTTATGCAGCTTGACATTCTAGCGTTTTAGGGCAGGTCATCAAAAACATTTGTTTGCTCTAGGAGAAAATTTATGTGCGTTAATTTTGAGGGCGGGATCTACTTTTAAAGCGATTACGCATGGTTTTACGACTTTGTAAGTCAGACTTAGGGTTAGTGGTAAAAACATGTGAACATCTCTAAAAAGTTAAAATAACCCGGAAATGATGATCATTTTACATTAAATTCATATACGATACTTATCTCCTACTCTAAATTCTAAAATAATTGTTCTTTTCTGTCCGCCAAGTTTTTCAAGGGGTTGACACGTAATCGCCTACTAAAAAGTAGAATCTCACTTCCGGGTGAGGGGGTTATTTGGTTGAGTGAGTTAATCTACAAATTTACCGTTATTACTATAACTAGTATTACTATTATTATTATCTGCATCTCGTTTCTCTTTTTACAGTAAAACAATCAATTTACTACGTATCTGTTATATTGAAAAGAGAAATAACAGACAAAATCTTTACAATTAAGATAAAAATATGAACATTCTTTGAAAGGAAGAAGGCACAGAATTGTTAACAAAGCCCCCAACCCTGATTATGTTTAGAATGGTTTTCTAAATAGTAACATTATTATTGAGAAACTCATTCTTAAACTAGAGACAGGGGCTTTGTTAACTATTCTGTTCCTACATCGTTATCTTGTTTTGTATACGAATCTTCGACTTTTTTTAATTGTTTATTAAAAATTCAGATAGCATTTTGTCAACTTACGACAAACTAATGAAAATCGGCTTCCTTTTAAAAGAGAAACAAATCTTTAATTAGAAACACATTTGAGAAAAATATTTATCAAGATCTATTCGTGTGATATACGGCCCAAGTGTATTGTTTACGTTTGAATATATATATGCAGACATTACAGTAATTTGAACATTTAAAGACGGAAACAAAGCTCTAAGAAAATATTTAGAAATGAAATAAACGGAATCGGTAATTGTATCAAAATCGGGAATTTAGAACAGAATAAGTAATTGCATGGAAATATTTTAAGTTGCACCATCACTAATACATACATATACATATACACACATACATACATACATATATATACATACACATGTGTATATATATATATATATATATATATATATAGCACAACACATACACACATATATATTCATACATATATACATATTTATATACATCCAAACCCATCTCTGTATACAGTCATATAACGGAATTTATTGATTTTTCCGATCTTTACCATGATCAAAACAGCCTTTTCGTTTCTTAAAGCATTTAGTTCCGACGGTTAAAGAGATTTTGATAAACAACCTGTTTGAAGTACTTGAAACTACATGTATATAAGCAACCACCGAAGCAGTTATAAACACACACGACCATATATACGTATATACATGTATCTATATAACACACACACATATATTTACGTAATTACGTATATATATATATATATATATATATATATATATATATATATATATATATACGTATATATATTTTTTTGTCATAGCTTACTACTTAGCTCTACTAACGTATCGAGCACTGTTCAAGTAAATACTGAAAATTGATACATAAAAAATGATATCTCCGTATAAAACTTTATGTGGATACATGAAATACTAATATATATATATATATATATATATATATATATATATATATATATATATATATATATATATATATATATATAGTAAAAGAAGTTAAGACGCTCTCAATCGCTTATTTATAATAATATGGGACTACCTTTTGTTTATATTAAAAAAGATAGATATGCTTACATTATCAAATATTATTTTCATACGTGATTATTCTTTCCTCTCTTGTTTATAATTATGAGTCATTAACATTAAGCTATTCCTTTTTTCGAACAATTCAATTAGCATACCTAATTGTTGATAACTACCAGAGATTCAAAGAAGTGATGAAGGTCTTGTGATACTCCAAGAAGTTTGCACTGCTTTGAGGAAAATGAAACACGGGAAGGCACCAGAACCCGACAACATTCAAATCGATCTGGTTACTTCTCTTGATGAATTGGGAATCAAAGTGGTCACAAAACTAATCAACAGCATATATGAAACAGCCATTATCCCGGAAGAGATGAAAAATCGGTGTACATCGCTATCCCTAAGAAACCAGGTACAACAGACTGTGAACTACACCGTACAATCAGCCTAATGAGTCACATAATTAAAGAACTTCTGCATGTACTCATGAATAGAATGAGGAACAAGATTCTGCTAGAAATATCTGAAGTACAATTTGGTTTCGTGGCCGATAAAGTACACGAAATGCAATTTTCGTCTTGAAACCCCTCCTAGAAAGGTCTATAGATGTGCAGAAAGATATATACCTATGCTTCAGAGACTACTCAAAGGCGTTTGACAAGGTACGACACAGGGATGTGTTCGACATTTTGACTCCGCTTAAAATAGACGGAAAAGACCTTAATGTCCTCAGAAATCTATATTGAGAGCAGAAAGCGGCCATCAAAGTTGACAATGATTGTAGCGGCTTCAGACCAATCGGGAGAGGAGTGAGACAGGGCTGTGTTTTCTCGCTTGACCTCTTCAATATTTACAGCGAAATTATTTTACGCAAAATTGCCAGCGAAGAAGGTATTAGTGTAACATCAACAATTCAAGATATGTGGATGACACTGTCCTCATCGCAGACTCCGAAGATAAATTACCACAAATACTGACAACAGTGAAGGAAGAAAGTGAGAATAAAGGACTGTAACTCAATGCTAAGAAAACAGAATGCATGGTTTTCTCAGAAAGGCTGAAGTACCAAAATTCAACATCAAATGCAACAGCGAGACCATTAAACAAGTGGATCCATTCAACTACTTGGGTTGTAATATTACGTCGGATGATAAACGTGACTTTGAAAATCAAGAAACGAATCGCAATGGCAAAATCCGCTTTCCATAGTATGGAGGGCATCTTTCAAAACAGGAACATAAAAATGAACACAATAAATCAGAATCTTGAAGGCGTATATATGGTCATTCCTACTTTACGGTTGCGAATCTTGGGCATTGTCGAAAGTGGCTGAAAGTCGTTTAGAAGCAGCGGAGATATGGTTTCTAAGAAAAATTCTACGAATCTCATCGACAGAAAAGAAGAAAAACGAAGAAGTCATGCGTAAGGCTGACTACAATAGATCGCTTCTCAATGCTGTTCACGCCAGACAGTTGAAGTTCTTCGGCCATATAATACGGGCGGACGGCTTGGAGAAAAGCTTGATGTTAGGAAAAATCAACGGCAAAATAAGTAGAGGAAGACAGCGTATTAAGTTCACAGATGGCCTCAATAGGGTCACTGGAATCACGACTCTAGATCTCATCAGAAAGACCGAATGCAGAGAAGAATGGAGAGCCGTGATTATCGATGTCTTCAAACAGACCTAATATCTCAAGAAGAAGAAGAAGAAGAAGAATTGTTGACCCGCGCTGAACACTCGTACATTCACGTTTATTATATAGATAAATATTTGCTAAAGCAAAAATCTTTTTTCGATATTAATTTCACTTCCTAATCAATCTAAAAATTGAAATAAAACCGACATTATTGAAAACATGGGAACACTAAATTTTAAATTAAGATGGAAACACTAAACTCGATATTAATAAAATTGTGTCGACGCTTCTCGTGTGTGTGTGTGTGTGTTTCTACAGGACTTACAGATTATTATTTTTATTTACTATTTATCGATTATTTATTGAAATCAATAATGTAATATCGTAAAATACTAGGATGAACTTTAAAAATCATATGTAAACAAAATATTTAAGGTATGGGAAATGAGGAGAGGTAAAAAAAAAATCCCTGATTGCATAAAAAAGAGCGAGAAGGAAAATTACTTAGTATTGACATTTTCCTCCCTCCAAACAATAATTAAGCGAGCAGTATATCCCTCGCTTCAATTGTTACGTAATCAGCACTCCACTCTGTATCAGCTCACTTGCTGATTTGGTACCTGTGGTTCTTCGTTTTTCAGTATTTATAAATGTAAGAGTTTAAAAGATTAATGTATTTATGCGATTTAAAAAGAGAAAAGGCAAAACAAAAATGAAAGTAAAATGTATCCCGGGCAACGCCGGGTAGTTACAGTTATTGCATTTATAAATCCATACACGATGGAACAATGATCTAGGTTTTTTCCAACTGTTAATGTAGTGATGAATAACTTACGGACCCTTTTTTACAAAAAAGACGTTCCTAGTCTCTCTCTACTCTATCATTATTTTCATGGAAGTTGATCGACTATGCTTCAATCTTTTGTTCCTCCTTGTAAGACATTCCCAGTAAAATCTTGTCTGCAACAACAATTGTAAAGAACTTCCCTTTCTTCCTCACCGTGCCTAACATAAAACGGAATTCCCATGAACAAAGTTTCTTTCCAAGAACATCCTATCTGTTGAACACGTTACCACCAAATACTTGTCACAATCAATCCTCATAAGTAATCAAATTGTATGTATTCTATTCATTATTTTCAATCGTCTCATCATATTCATCATCATTTAACTGATAATACATCTATCTCATTTACACTTATCCTTGAGTAACTTTTAGCCTTGATAAGTTGTGACTAATTAGTAAATAAAAATACTTCTAATTTTTAATTAGAGAAATTTAACCAGCTTTTATTTATGTTCGACGTTGTCACAATGATATAATTAATTCAGCATTAAATATATATATATGTGTGGCAATATATAGATATATTCATATTTACAAATTATATAGTAAATACGATTATACAAAGATGGTGTCATCTTACCTGTGTATTTTTTTTAGTTCTACATCTTTATATGGACAATATCTCGAGCAATATCACATTCACTAGGCTGTGGAATTTTATTTTTCATAAATTTCTATCGATTAAGCAAATTGACTTATTGATAATTGTTAAATAAAACTCAACTATCTTTTATTTACTAATTTGCACTTATCAAGGCCAATATTCATTCGAGGATAAGGGTAAATAAGAAGGAAATGATTACCAGACGAAAAATGAGAAACACTATGGAAGTATTAACATTGATCAATGGTATCAACTCATAATTACTTGAGAGACGGTGTTTGACAATAATTTGTTGCCATTGGATCCGAAGACGACCAAGTTTTAATCAGCGGGGAAGCAGTCCCGCAGTATTGTGTTCTAGACGAAGCCCTTGCAAATTAAGTCTGATCATGTAAATACCGCCTGACGCTAGGAATACGGAGGGAGAAAGGAAAGTCTTTTTCGATGTGGTAGTTAATAAGGTTTGGTGCGAGTGTATTTTAAAGAGAAAACAAAGATTGAAATTAAGTCGGACACCTTCCATGTAAATAATGATAGAGTAGGGAGAGACTAGCAATATCTCTTATGTAGGAAATATGCTGTAAAGAAAAGAAGAAATCACCCCGCTAGATTTTGAACTCGATTCTGTACTCTGTAAAGACATGAAAGAGTGTAACCGCTTTGTATTTTTCTTATATATTTTTGTCTAGAACATTTTGTTTCTATTTTACACATGCTGGCTCAGCTGCGAGGTCATTATTTCGTGTCTGGTACGCATTTGGGTCAATATTATTTCTTTCGGCGTTATTCTTCTCCCCGCCTCCCCCCTCTCTCTCTCTCTCTTCCTCTTTTACTCTCTCTCTCTCTCTCAGTCTCTCTCTATCTTACATAGTTGGTTCTGTTTCCCGCAGATCCACACATACTCTCTCGAGAACACACATAATTCGTAATAAATCTGTTACACTTTATAACACCCACTTTATGTTATTCAGCCACACCATAAACACACACACACACTACTTTTCACACGCGCATTGTTTTCCTTCCTTCTTTAATTTATTCCCCTTTTGCTTCTATTCATCTACTCTCCCTCCTACTCTAGCCATTATTTTCACTCAACAACTTCTAAATCTGACCTTCTCTCTAGTATATATATATATATATATATATATATATAGAGAGAGAGAGAGAGAGAGAGAGAAAGAGAGAAAGAGAGAGAGAGAGAGAGAGGGTCCAGTTGTATATGAAAAGAAATCAAATACAGTGCTCGATCATATAAGAGAGCTAATATAATTTATTTAGATACTGTATATTACATATTTCAGCAATGTACCGCGGTTTCATCAAAAGGGCCGATTTAGACATCTTTAGTAAATCTCTGTGCCCAGTGAAATCATCGGCAAGCTGAAACAATTGTAGTCACGCCCCGATAGGGAATGGCGTCAACATGTCTAAATCTGCCCTTTTGGATGAAACCGCGGTACATTGCTGAAATATGTAACATACAGTATCTAAATAAATTATATATATATATATATATATATATATATATATATATATATATACATGGTGATTGCTACTTTTTTTTACAGAAGAAGGCCTACGCATATTGTTAAACAAGCCCGATTCATTTTTACAAGTCTTTATCGCCGTGGGTCTTGTAGGGATATCTTTACATGTAGATGGCCATGTTCTGAGTTTGTACAACACGCTCTCCTTTTACAAAGCCTGGTAACAATGGTAAGCTAAATATCTGAAAGATGATGTAGAGTGCAGGTTTTATTTCCGTCTCCTAGATAGATGATCTAACAAAATCAACCGGTCCATCTCGCCGAGTTGAGTAGCATCGCGCCTGGGTACCATACCAGAAATGTATTCGCTTTACGCCTCCGCTAATATATATATATATATATATATATATATATATATATATATATATATATATATATATATATATATATATATATATATATATATATATATATAGTAAAGATCATTGTTTCATCTCATCAAAATGTCAAACGATAATGAACATTTACTAAGTATTGAGCACATTAATCCCGTTGAAACAATATAAATTAATTATTGTCTGTTTTGTTATAAACACAAAATAAAAATCAGGGTTCCATCCCATCGAAAAGTCAAACGATAATATATATATATATATATATATATATATATATATATATATATATATATATATATATATATATACATGTTTAGGGAAAAAGTATTAAATAACACAAATTGTTTTTGCTTGATAAGCAAATTGAACAAGAACCCATGGAACTTACATACAGCAATTTGACCGAAACACTAAATGCACCGTTCTGAAACTTGAAAAAATGTCTTATCAAACAAAAACACTCTGTGTTATTTAATAATGTTTTCCTAAATGAAAATATGCTGCCTAAACGAACACACACACACAATATATATATATATATATATATATATATATATATATATATATATATATATATATATATATATATATATATATATCCTTTGATTTGAGGGAGTTTCAGGGTTATTGTTTCTGAAATTGTCTACAAGCAGAGATTAACATGTTTTGAAATCGTAAGATGATTTTTAATTACTTCTAGAATGTGAAGGATTTTATTTTCTTTCTAATTTCTACACTTTCCTGTATTTTAAAGTTGATAATTTCTTACTATTTTATATTACTATTTGTTATTTAAATATAATATACGATAGAACTTGTGACAGACTAAAATATTTACTTTGTTTTACTAATTGACTATTATTTAAAGAAATATTAACGTTTGTCTATGAAATCCTATTTTCATGACCAGTATCTAGCAATCTAGTAATATAGTAATGCCCGGGTTATATCTTTATTTAAATACCTTTTGGATTGATTTAAAGTCTTTTAATCCATGATTTAAGCTTTAATTTAAGGTGTTTTTTAACCCTTTTATCTCTTCATAAGTATAATCCTTAAACCCATTTTCTCTCCCTATTTTCTTTAGAAGACAATTTATTAACTCTCAAAACAGTAACGGCCAAATATACGCTACTTGTAAACATTGACTCACGGGATTTATATAGAAATATTTTTAATTTTATTTTTTTTATTTTTATATTTTTAAATCTTTTCCATTTTTAAATCGTAACTGTTACTTTTCATCCCCTTTTTTTTCAAACTTCATAAAAGCTCCCTTACACTAAATTTAAACAAATATAAACACTCTAAGCAAATAACGCGTCCAAACGAGAGTGACACGTGGCTTCACATTTCCGAAACAGATGACAACATAAGCTGAAGAGAGCCGGATGGCTAAGTCATTCTGTGCTTCAAACCGACGGTACTAATGTTGTACTAATTTTTATGTACCAAACAGTATATATATATATATATATATATATATATATATATATATATATATATATATAAATAAATATCTCTCACGCTATCTATATACCTATCGATCATCTTCCTCGACTATGAGCAGCTGAGCCACCAAATAACTTTTATGGAGAGATTAAAAAATGTTTGAAAACTCAATCGCCTCCAGAAACAGAAAACTTCCAGACAGACCAGCCGAGACCAGCCCAAAAATACATTTGCTACAATGCACGCTATTTTCTCACCCACAATTTTTAATGTTACGCTGTTCCCTACCGATAAAGACAATGACTTGTTATTCTATTGGAAAACAGTGGAAATCGACTCACCATTGTACACATCTACAGGGGTTGGATTAAATAATGTAAACACTTTGAAACCCTCCCATGGAATCCAGACCTGTGAAGCTCTCGGCGAGCAGTTTCTGTTAAAACGGGATTGTCCAGATGCTTGTTCAACTCTGCTTGAGTTCCGTGGTTTTGTGCTTTTTCTTCACTATCCTTACAAAAGCTCTACGATCTCTTTCAGACAGCTTCGGATTTCTTCCAGAATGGTGTTTAGAAAGGGATGTTTTCCTTTTTTTTAAAGCTGTCATCACTTTCGATTCAGTTCCTCTCGATACGGCCACCATCTCAGCAACTTGAATTATAGTAGCACATTACATACGAGCAGCAAGATAGATACGTGATGTAAATGTGTCTTACTAATATGCACTATCTGAAATATATAATACATTTTACAAATTAATTCAGGACAAGAATAATCATAAATTAAAAAACGAAACCAACATTTTAGTAATTTTTTCTAATTTTTTATAGATGTTTTAAAATTGATGAAAAATCTGCAAGGTGTCTTCGATTATTTTGTCCTACCTCTGCATATAAGCACGAATCATCTCAGTGATTGTAAGTATATCTATTTTCGTGTTTTCTGTTTTCTTTCGTACCGTACTTGTGAAACATTTCCAAAAACAATTGAAAAGTAGAAAAAATGAAGGCTTTAATCTGTACAATTAATTACCTACATGTATCAATTTCTTACATACGCCCCCCCCCAATAAACAACCACCCACGTGAGCCAAATTCTAACAGCTTCGAACCAATGATAGACTATTAGCTGTATACAATAAAATCAAATAAGTCAAATTCTCTTTTATCCAGAACTGAAAAAGACGGTTTCATTATAGCCATAGCCATTTCTTTACGAAAATCAGACCTTCATAGTTATGGCTTAATAACAAAACGTATACTTTTTCTACATATCTTCAAATCATTACTCCAGTATAATAGGATTAACCAGGGATGAAGTATACGCGTATAAGCTATATAATAAAAGCGAGCGTACGTGTGTCCGGCTCGCTTCAATAATAATGTATGTAAATGTAATTTATGTAAATTTCCTTTTTAAGAGAATATAAAATTTAATCCTAAAAATAGCCGATAATAATAATAAAGTCAAGAATAATCACGTATGCAAATTATATTTTAATGAAAAAAGAAGCAAAAGCTTAATCTTAAAAATAACTGATAATAATAAAAATAAAATTAAAGAATTTCTTTCACATCTCATCTAAACCACATTATTAGTAGTAGTAGCAGTAATAGTCGTATGAGTATTGGTTTATGTAATAATTAGTCCACGATTTTTCTAGTTGCAAAAGAAAACGAGAGAGGGGTAATAAATAGAGATGGAGTGGAAAAGGGGGTAATAAAAAGAGAAGAGAGATAGATAGAGAAGGGATATAGAGAGCTATAGAGAAGAAAGATGTGACACAGACGTTGTAACTCTTCTATTTTGTTGTTCATTTCCTCCGGGCAACGCCAGGTAGCCATGCTAGTATCAACTATTTTATGGTTAGACTTGTGACAGTAAAAACGTTAGGTATAAAAACAGAAAAAAACACTGAGTGTTTAGAATGGGCCAGCCGCCCTACCGATCGTCCTGCTGACAATGCCCCTCATATAGATGCCGAGACGCATCTTTACATCTAACACTCAAAATTACGAGCATGTCGCCATGGCTCACCACGCAATCCGATCGCTAACCCAGCAAACCGAAGCGTTCTCACTCGTTAAGAATCCTCAACCAGTTATTATAAACGATGCATCTTGTCGTGGCCATTCGACGGTGAAAACCATTAACAACTTAGGTAAACTAGAAAGTATGCACTTCATCATGGCCGCCGCATCCGAAATCGAAAACTGCGAAATGGTGCTAATTCAAAATTATATTTTATGCCGCATTTTTTATTTGGCAAATGATGAAACGAAACTGTTTTTAATGATTGGAAGATTTTAAACATTTGATTGTCATTTAAAAAATATTTTTTTTTACAAATGATAAAATCAACCTTTTTGATGTTTTTATATTGTAAATATTTTTCTAAATAGTTTAATTATTAATTATTTACCAAGTAACAAACATTTATTTACAAATAATAAATTCAAACTGTTTTTAATAAATGATAAAAAATAAAATTTTAATCAAAACCTATGCAGCTTTAAATAATTGGGGATTTTTTCAACATCGTTTTGCGACTTCCGACCCCAGACACGGCGGCTATGATAAAATAGATATTTTCTATTTTACTACGACTTACCCAATAAGAATGAAAGTGAGAACATACAAACATCATTTTTCATTGTTTACAATATGTTTTCTTGCATGAGAAAGGAATAAAATCTACCGGATATTTATTTTAAAACATTTCTAACATACAATGAAATTACACCGAAATATTTTGGATATATGAAAGCAAAAATACATTTTCTTACACTAGTTTATACCCGTTTTTTAAGCGATGTTAGTAGTACCTTAGTGTAAGACTGGCAAAAATGAATCGTGAACGAGTCCATTATGGGTGAGACGTTGAGAAAGAAAGAAAGCGACTTGATAACTTTTAAAAAGAAGGTTCCGCAGTGCATGTGAGACTTGAAAGCGGCGGTTTCAGAAACGCGAAAAGCCATAACGCTTGGTGATCGGAGTATCGAAGTACCGGAAGAATGGTAGTTTACCGATGTTTATGGCACCGATGAAGCTTTATTGGCTATAGTACCCAAGCCCGTCTTGCTGTTAGGCTTTCGTGTCCGCGTACTAAAAATGCGACTGATAAGCAAGCTGGTATCGTGAAGGAATCCCCTGAATTGTATTTCATCAAACAGACAATTTGAAGTGCTTGTGGAACAATTGTTTCAGTTCACGCTCGGATAGACAATGCATGGCAAATTGCTTTCCAATCGGATGTATATATGAACGAGTTACTAGCGGAAACCAAGTCTGTGACCTCAGCAAGAAAAAGACTTTTATGAGGCAAAAGTATGTTAAAAGATTTTTATTTATATGTGTGTGTAGCTGGCGTAAACCATCCGGTGATGGGAAATAAAGAAAAGCAAAGTGTTTCCATATACGTTCTGTTCTTTGTCATTCTTGTTGGATCTTACCGGGTACTACGAAAGAACTGGTAATGCAACATTAGTACCTTGGTATGCTCTTATTTACTCGCTTCTCTACGAGGACAGAATTAGAAACAAGTCGATGTGGAGAAATCCTGCTCCTCAAAATGGGGATCTGGATTGGAAACAAAATTAAAATTGCCTTGGTCTTCATCAATTCCATCTTCATTGTTCAAGGACAGAAAAGTGAAGTGCAGCAAGAAAACAGATGTTACACTTTATTACCTGCGTAAAACAATTTCAATCTTTACTTAGCTTCCACCGCTTGATAGCTCGTACGAAGATATTTGCATGAGAAAATAAGTAACTACGATGAATGCATTTATGTATAGTTTTTATTGGCGAAACATTACAAATTATATTTTAAGCAAGAAATGATTCGCTTTCAATGAATGCCGAATATCCTTTACGTATATTTTAGCTGATTATCAAAAGAAAAGGTCACTTACTTAAAAAATATTTATGTAATGTTTTTTATGCTATTATATAATGTTAATGTCTTTAGATTTATAAAATACGTATCAAGTATGGAAACATCCTTTAGACTTATGTGAAATTCGAACTTTGGTATTGAACTCGAAAACTCTACTACCTTAGTAACGTGTACTCAGCCGATTCTGTTTTTGTACACCAATCACGTTACTATTAACGTTCGAACAGACTAACTCCAAAAACTCCGTAACATTTTAGTAGTATATGGATTATTATAGGCCACACATATGTAACGCACTCATATCTGCTTAAAGTAGAAGATCCTCTATTCTGTGTTGGTGACAAGGATAATGTCCCTTTTATAGGAGATGCAATTCCCCACATTTTAAAGCCTTGTATTGGCTTCCTATTTCCCCCGCAGACAGACACATAAAATAGAAAAGGTGTCATTGTGGCATTAAACATGGCGAATGCAATTCAGAATTGTAATAACTTCGTGGGTCGCCAGGTGCTATTGAGATGTAACTTAAATATAAACAATTGAAACAGCAGGCTGCGGGTAAGGTCAAATCAACTGTCACCCGGGACATGTTGAACTGTGAGAATCAGTAACTTTCTATCTATCTCCCTTTCTATATAGATGTATACTGTGTCTCTTTCGCTCTCTTTTAATCCTTTCATTCTCTTTCGTTCTTTTCTCTCTCTCTCTCACCCTCTCTCTCTCTCTTTCTCTCTCTCTCTCTCTCTCGTGTTTATCACGGCAAGAGAAGATTGTTCAGTTAGAATTTCGATTTTATCCACGACGGGGCGTGACGCTCGCCAACTCGACTTTCGAGCGTTAATGATGTTTCTTTGGTAAAAATAAATAAGTATATATGTTCTATATATGAAATGTGTTGTACGCTTCCACTTATTATACAGGGTTCAATTGCAACAAACTGATAGTTCCCCTCAGCCCAAATAATTAATTCTCAGGAAATAATTAATGCTTAATGACACCGCCTAAAACACGACTTAAGACTAGTAAAACACCCAACTGGGTATAATCCTTTCATTTAAGAGGATGTACCTATCGTTTACAATTCGGGCAGGTGGGGTACCTTGCTAGGAAGAAACGAACCCTTCCAGAAAAGTCATCAATGCACGGTCCACCGGGTTACACTCCCCCGTCAAGCGATAAAACTACATGTTAGCTCTTGAGTTTCATTTACAGTGGAACGTGCTGTATATTGATAAAATGTATTGATTTCAATAAAATCCGTTCTAAACCTTGTCATTAAAGTTTATATGTCGTATAAAAAGTATATTCATTGAAAGTCACAAATAGCTTTCAATTTTATTTAATAAAAAGATAATGAGAAAAGATAAAGTCGACCACTCCGAAACAAGGATTTCTTTCTAAACCAAAATGATGTTGCTCATATGCCATCGTTTTAACTTAATATAATCAGAACAGGCTGAACTGACTATTTTAGAAACACGGTGGTTTTACCGATTTCATTGTGTCGCAATCATTTAATGACCTCGTAACCCTGATGAGATGATGAACGAACACTTGATTATAACACACCAAGACACACTAGGTGTTTATATAGATCTTCTTAGAGATATAAAGTAAAGACAGTCTCTTTATCGGTTCCTTGTCATCGATAGTTTTCTTCTTACGAACTCAATAATAAATTCTGGTTCGTCAGTTTTCCTTGTGGGTAGTTGCAGCATGTTGTTTAGAATATTAAAATGAAATTCGACTTAATTCCTTTCAGAAAATACATTTTCCTGCTGAGATTTATTTTTAAATGTTATCTCTCAATGTAAATACCAACGACACAGCCGACTAGCAGCAAAATGTAATCTCTTCATCTTACAGGTCGTTAGAGAGCGGAAGATTTTCTACTCTAATTGCTTATTTCATCGGAACGCTTGCCTTTGAAATTTACTCCCTGCTCACTGTTTCCCAGACCGAACAAATATGAAGAGATTTAAATGTAATGTCAACAAACATGTTGATGTCTACCTCACCACCGAGGTTGCCCACTATGAATCAGGCTCCCTTACGCTTCACTGGAAATATGCATTTGTTTAGGGCAAAAAAAGTTATAAGAAAATAAAATGTAATTTGATTTAATCCCTTTCAGAGTATACATTGTCCGGGTCGGAATTACTTTTTATGTACACCATGTTTAAAAAATGACGTAAATTTGTATTCCTCAATGTTGAGATACTTTTTTTTGATTAGAACGAAAAATATTTTGAAAAATATTTTGAAAAATAAAAAACGAGCAGAGTTACAATAAGAAAAGCAAAAATAAAATGCAGATAAATACACTATCGATCAACTAGCCAGCACAAAATAGAGAAACGCAGACCAGAAAAACAAAAACATGTCATACAACACCAGAACACGAGTACCAAGTGGACAAATTCAGTGTGTTTCACAACTGTACTCTGAAATATAGAACTGTTTTGTGTAAGTCTGAGTTTTACAGAATGTCAGATGTTTTTGATCGTTCCTAAGTCGGGAACCAAACATCCTGGATCAAGTCTAAGTTGTGTAAAAACGCCAGGAGACAACATTAAGAGTAAACGTAGACGTGGGTATACTTTGATTATATAAATAAGAAAATCAATCACGCAAGCAGACAACATCACAATGCGACAAGCTAGAGGAAGAAATCAGTGTGATACCCAAACCAGTCTAACCAGTGTATGACCTCATCCTCTTTGCCCGGCTTTAAATGGAAGACGTCTAATTACGAAATGATTAAAGATATACTAAAAACCTTAATTCGTAGACGTGAAAAAACAGCTAAACTATCTGTTGCTTTTTTTACGCAACGGACCCCTATGTATCAATGTATATCTATATAAAAAATGAAAATCGTTCTTCTTCTTGCTTTTTCTGTTTGCTTCCTAACCTTCCAGACGAAAAAATGCTGTTTTTCTTTCTACCCTCTTCTTCTTTCCTTTCTCTGTAACTCTTTACTTTTACTAAGACTCGGAACTCTATATTCCGGAAGTTGATTATGTGGTAGAATTAGTCTATATATTATCTTTCTTCCACAGTCATACTGTGAAAGTCAGAAACGCCACTCTTACCATGCCGAGGATTCGTTTCGACGGAAGTTGGCCATTATGACTGATGGTGGCCTTTTTTTTCTGTCAGACTGAGGTATGGTTCTAGGTAGTCATAGGAGGCTCACCCTCCATCTGGAAATTAATCTCTGTAAACAGATATAAATATGATGTAAAATTGTTCTGTTCAGGGAATTCATGTAACCCGTTCTTGTATATGTATTTAAAAAAGTGATCAAGAAAATACGACCATTTTATTTGAATTCGCCAGATGTTTTACGTGCTCCTATACAAAAAATAAACACGTTTAAGGGGATGTTTTAGCCGGTATAATTTTCATTCATCGAATAATTTTAATTTGCACTTCACATAAGAAACACCTAGACTCTGATTCCAATTTCGAATATAGAGTTTCTTCATAACTGCCTCCCCCTCCCCGCTCGTAAATGAATCTAAGACCTGGCGTTAGTTCTTAAAACATTTACGAGCCGCTTCTTCTTTCTTCTTTCGTGTGAATCAGATGATTCTGGTGTTGGCATTAGTTTCCCCGATGTTTTTCTAGTAAGAAATCTTTCTGGAAAGACATCGGGTACTTACGGGAAGGACCACGAGAAGGTTGCCAACATCCCTGAGTGAAAGTGGTACAGTGGAACCGACTGGATTCGAACTTGGAACACCCAGGTCTTCAGTCCGTGTCGATATCCACTAAACCACCGTAACCTCCCTACGAGCCGCTGAACCAGTGGAATTGATTTAAAAGGCTGACTTCGCTACATATAGCTGAAGCCGATAAAAGGCTTATTTGTCCAACTACCATTATAATCAACCACTTCTTAAATGTAAGCCTCAACCCCAGGGTCCGTAAATTATTATTTGCGGCAAATTGAATTGCTATTAAAAGAAAAACGGTTGGCATCAGCCCCGGAGGAATATTTTCTAGTTATTAGCCTCAGACTATTCATGTAAATCGATTAACCCGGCGAGTCATTTATTTCGATCAATTTGTAGTTGTTAGGAATGGAAGACCTGAAGCAGCAGAACACGGAGCAAGTGCTTTCTTTGCAAATCTCACATCAAACATTCCCAGCTTGACGGTCAAGTTGCATATGAAAATGCTCTAAGCAGTAAACGACGGGACCGTATTATTCAACCACGAGGAAAATGCGTCCTTCACATCTCTTCCCGTATTGCTCATCTATATTACGGATGTCGAAGTTCTGAGTAAGTCGATAACCACAGCACTTAATGCGCATATGTCGTTGATATATGATATATTTCTTCAATGTCCTTTACCTTGACGACGACATCACTATAAGCTGTCGTAGCGTATCGTTACTTAATCATAGTCAGTTCTTGCGATCGACTCTGTTAACTGTCAGACATAACAAACATAAACCATAACACGAGACAACTTTTACACATGAAATAACACTTATATTCACGTAACATAGTCCCCTTTTCTTTACTGCTCCTCAAATCGATAGGTGTTGCAGTAGAAAAGAAATCGAACATCAGAAAGGATATATATATATATATATATATATATATATATATATATGAAGCAATCCAACAAAAGATATAAGCGTCAACTAATATCTTATAATTAGTGAAACATCCGGATAAAAAAACTGAAGCTCAATATACTGGATAGAGCATTAATATTATAATATAAAATGAAGTAATAAAATAAGGTGTCAATCAAATTTTATTAGAATTCAAAGTTCATGCAAAGCATCCTTAAGTCCTTAGCTCATGAGTTTTCAAAGATAATTCTTCTCTTCAGAGGACCATTACCGCAGTTATACTACTACAGGCAATAAAATTACGCTTTGAAAATATATAAAATTATATACACAAATATATAAAAAATACATAACATCAAACATATCAATCCAAAAACATACTTTTGTTGAATCCATACAGTCCATCCAGGTCATATAAGTTGAGAAGCATAATCAGGAAGGACATTACTCCAAGATACAAACAGCAGTCCAAATATGTGAAATTGAAGGAGCCGGCAAGGTTATCCATTCGCGAAATGTGTCCATATTCAATGTTAATGATAAATAAATAAATAAATCAATCAAAATAATACAAAAAGTCCAATCAAAGGGATTTAGACTCCGAGGTTGTAAGGGTTTATACACCTAAATTTTCAGTTTCTAAATGTATACACCTAAATTTTCAGTTTCTAAATATATTTACAATATCTTTACAATATCTTTACTACCTCTTAATTGGGAAATATTAAACCTTAAACCTTGAATATATTTACAACTTCTAGATTAGGAAAAATTAAGCCCTAATTTGGATTGGACTTCTTGATTGAACAAACCTAACCTTAAATTAACCTTAAATTAAACTTCCTAATCTGATAAAATTAAATCTTAAATTAAACTATTAAATTATTAAGTTATAATTATTTAGATAACTTCGTAATTGGGAAAATTAAATCTTAATTGGGAAAAATTAAAACTTAGGGCAGGTTAAACTTTTTTAATTGGAGAATGTCAGGCCTTGAGTTGGAATTCCTGGGCTGATGAAATTAAACTACTAATAATTTCTAGCCTGTTAAAATTAAATCTTAAAAATTAAATCTTGAATTAAACTATAAAATTATTGGAATTTAATAACTTCGTAATTTTTAACTTCATAAATATTCTAAATTACTTGATGGGGCTAGATTTGTTGAGTCGGTTTTTTACTGTAAGCCAGATTTTAAGTAATACTTTTGGATGGGTACGTGATGACTTGACCTAATTTTCCTAACTCCCTTTTAGTTTTCTTTTAACTTTTTAACTTCTTAGCTCCTTTCCCTTTTGACATGGAATAAGCTTACTGACCCAGACAGTGAAAACCTAATTTGGGTGGGATGGATGGCGGGGTTGTGGGTTGCTGTCTTCTCTTGAACCTGTCAAACAGGAAGTAGGACAGACATTTCCTGAACCCGTTGAAGTCATTCTGAGATGTAGACAATTTAATATCGCCTTCTGTTCGTTAGGGATTTGTCATGTCTGGTGAGAAGATCACTTATATATTTTTCGCTCTTCTGGCTAGATGTGATGGGAGTCCGTCTTGTTTTGCTCAATTCGGATTTAGCTGGTTTTCTAATTTAACAACGAATTTGGATTTGATTGGATTTGCACATGTTGGGATCTCGGAACTTTGATTGGACTTTTTGTATTATTTTGATTGATTTATTTATTTATTTATCATTAACATTGAATATGGACACATTTCGCGAATGGATAACCTTGCCGGCCCCTTCAATTTCACATATTTGGACTGCTGTTTGTATCTTGGAGTAATGTCCTTCCTGATTATGCTTCTCAACTTATATGACCTGGATGGACTGTATGGATTCAACAAAAGTATGTTTTTGGATTGATATGTTTGATGTTATGTATTTTTTATATATTTGTGTATATAATTTTATATATTTTCAAAGCGTAATTTTATTGCCTGTAGTAGTATAACTGCGGTAATGGTCCTCTGAAGAGAAGAATTATCTTTGAAAACTCATGAGCTAAGGACTTAAGGATGCTTTGCATGAACTTTGAATTCTAATAAAATTTGATTGACACCTTATTTTATTACTTCATTTTATATTATAATATTATATATATATATATATATATATATATATGTATATATATATGGGTTAACAACGCTGGGTTACTCAAACCAGGGTTGTTGGTTCGAGTTCGTTTGTAGGTAGGGCGGTTATTCAAATCTATGCTAAGGACTTTTGAAAAGGCGAAACAGGCTTGTCTATGGACAATATATATATATATATATATATATATGTATATATATATATATATATTATCAATATCAAATTAAGAATGAGCGATGTATCGTTTGATAATTATCTATCGTGATAATATAAAGCTCAATATATTGAATTGAGCAATCAATTCAAGAGATGAAAGATGATAATAAAAAATTGTATAGATACAATATTTATTAAGACATTAGCAGTTCAAATCAAAGAGTTTCATTATCCTTAATTCATCATTTTCACTATCGCCTACAAGCAATACACTCACTTGACAGCGTCCCAGTAATATCGATGTAACTTATAAAAATCATTAATCTGTCAGGAAGCTTACAAGTTCAGCAATGCACACTTTGCTATACATCGAACCCTGATCGATAACCTCCATCATGGATGTTTTGAATTGAATACTTTTACCCTCAGAATACACGAACTCAACTGACCACTGTCAAATAATCAGCTTCTTAACGACAATATTTAGACTCCTAAATACCTCGGGTATCTTTTTTTGCAAACGTTTATTTCCACTACAACAGCTTTTGTAATTTGACAGTGACTACCCTAACTTTACGTTTCTTCTCAGCCTAGGGTTTGTTGTCCTTTGTTTTTTGTGTATATATGTGCATTAATTTTCAAAGTTTAATATACCTGGTAATATTTACAGTTTAATTACCGGTGTTGATCCTCTGATGAAAAAGGTTTGTCTTTGACAATCAATGGATTAAGGATAATTAAACTCCTTGTTTTCAACTTTTGATGTCTTAATAAATATTGTATATATACAATTTGTTATTCTCATCTGTTATTTTTGGTAATATATATATATATATATATATATATATATATATATATATATATATATATATATAATACAGAAACAGGATCTGTTATCCAGACCGTTGACATTTTATTTATGATAAAATTACTGTTTAGTTTCTGAATCCCCAAAACAGTTTTTAATGATAAACAACTGATTATCTCTACAAGAATATTAATGGGTTAATGTTTTCATTAGCAGATGGCTGAGCTTCACGCAAAGAAAGACGGGTCTTATTATTTTCTTAACCTTTTCTTTTGTTTTGTTTAGGTGCGGCACATTCTTTTTGAGAATTTGTCGAGTTAACAATTGAACTTATTTCATCACGTGCATGATTGGAATAATTTATTTTCTTTTTATTTTGTTATTCATTGCTACTGTAGATTTTGATGTAGTCTTGTATTTAGTTGTTATGTATGTTGTTATCTTAAAGTAAAGTTGATTCTACGTCTACAGTTGATTGCTATTTCGCTTCTGAAGTTTAGTAAGTTTTGGGGGTCTTTAAAAATTAAATTTCAAGCTTCTCGTTCAAATATTATCTACACGGGCCGTCTAAATATCTACATGGACTTCCGCATTGTACTATTTTACACCCAATTACTGGTGAGTGTCCGCTTTCTTTGAGCTCCCTATACTGATTCGCTATATATATATATATATATATATATATATATATATATATATATATATATATATATAGCTTACAATTTATTAGATGTAGATTGTCTTTAACTTACGGTTACAAACAACCCCTTAAACCCCAAGCTGGTGTGCAAAAGCCTGGACGTGCATTTGATCGTCAAGTCTGTTCTCTTGTTTTTTTACCGATTATCTGTCGATTGGAAACGTGCGTCTCCAATTGTTTTTGATAAATCCCTAAATTAGCAACCTTCAAAATGAAAACAAAACACATGTTTAAAGTTAGTCTCAACATGAATCCGCAGTCGCATTCTAAACGCGACGTTACTCCTGACATACACCACGTTACAATATGTAATTTCTATTCACGGCTCTGCATTTTCCGATCACCCCAGGGTAATCTCATTACATTTAGATTCCGAAAAACATGAAGAATATATTATGTGTGCTCTTATAGAGTACAAAGCCACCAAACCTGATAAATTGATCGTGTTTTCAGTCTTTTTATAGAATCCCAGAATAGGGTTATTTATCTGTGAAAATTATCCCTTCTAACCAAACCCTTGTATACAGTTATTCATGCTGGATTCACTTTAAAAACCTCTTTGCTTTCGACTTTTTTAACAATGTATCTATGGGTTTTAAGTAGGTAATTCATTGCGCGATTTTGTTTGGGCGAATGTGTAATAAATGTTTGGTATGAGTGAATTTTTTGTGATAAATATTGTCTATAAATGTTACTAGCCATATTAGCCAAGGTAGAGAAGACCAGCATTTCTCTTTAGTTCAGCCTTCTACCACATTTTGTAATATTTCACAAATAAATGTTGTTACTTTGGCGCCTTGCATGACGATTTCCAACGACAACGACAAGCAGCGGCAGTAGCGGTATTCAATTGGCGATGACCCACAGCGACAGTCAGTAGGGGCAGCTTTGATTTTAAACGCAGAATCAGCAGCTTTCGATTCTGTCTCAGTGTCATTGCTGGTTGATATTGGCGCTAAGTAGCATAAGCTAAGATTTCACCCGTCCTAGCAGCACCACAGCCACTTTTCCAAACACCAGTGTAGGAGTTATCATCGTCATACACTACGACAAGTCGATCCTTAATGATTTAAAATGGCTAGCGACCTTTCAATACTGTCTTATCATCATCATCTACTACAGCAGCTCTATTTCTATTTACAACTCGCAGCAGCGATTTTGCCGGCGACACTAGCAGCAGTTTCTAATCCTGCACTCGGAACTATCATCATCATCGTTTACTACAGCAGCATCTTTCTGCCCGAAACATCAACACTGACTCGAAGACGCCATATCAATGGTCATACACCAAAACCCCTTAGTGAATCTAACAATAGGTAACGTAGCAACACTGCTAGGAGAGACCACTACCACCACCACCACCACCATCATCATCATCATCACCACCATCATCATCATCACCATCATCATCATCCACTAAAGCAGCGGCTACTCCTAATGATTCACATAGTCACGTACTGCTGGACATAAAACTATTTTTTTTTATTATTTGACGAATGAGGTCGTCTCCTTTCGTTGTTGCAACGTTCATCCTGTCTTTATATTTATTTTTCTTGCTAACAGAATTCATAGTATGCTAAACAAGCTAGGCCTTGTCTATCGCCAGCGTGCCACCACATCCGCTACAATACGTATTATCATTCTTTCTTCCTCTTCTTCTCTCTTTTACCATTTTCTCTTTCTTTTCCAATTTTATAATAAGAATGGGTTTTACATTACCATTTTAATGAATTTTTTCACAATTTCTTTGAAATTTATGGAAATCGTATCATCAATTCGTTATTTTATTTTATTTACGTTTTCATTAATTCTAATATACTCGAAATATCTCAAAGATCTTCATTCAACAAACACTCAAATATAAAATAAAAATAAAAATAATCAACGACATGAAATTATATATAGAAATCAGCAATAAATAAAGAGAAAACGACTTGTCGCACTGAATTTAAACACATCAATACAAAATTCCTTCGGGTGAATACTGGGTATGCAATGGCCAAAGACCAGGTTATAATGAGAAGATCCATTAAGAGTTTTGGAGTACCCAAATTAAATGCAAATCGTTGGGATGTATTGGACACCTTCTACGTCTAGGCAAAGAAACACCAGCCAAAAAAGCATGGAACAAATTCTTAAGATCATGCAAAAACTACTCGGAAAACTTCGTTGCGATATATTCGGCAAACTCTGGTAAGCAGTGATGCAAACATGAATCAGAGAAAACAATAAATCTATGATACAAGTTTTGCCAAGATATGTTTATGACAGATGTTTATGGCGCAATAACGTAAAACAACCGTAGTTCTAGTGCCCAACGTACATGTAAAAAAAGAAGAAATACTAATCACACGCGTAAGAAAGCTACAACACACACATATACACTTATGTATGTGTATATGTTTATAGGACTCAATCCTAACTGATCATTATGAATTTTGGAACACAGCTGCTAGGCGTAAGTGTGAATAATGTAGGCTAATTTTAATTAGGTTTAGGTCTGTGCAAAATGAATTCTTCTAATATATATAGAGAGACTGGGCACTTTCGAGTAGCTTTAATAACAAGCAGTACAAATAGCTATATGCACGATCCGAACGACGTTTCGTAAGATCACTCTAACTGCCTGGTAAATAGCCGCCAATTTCCGCTATTTACAGTTAAAGTTCCTCTATAATTAATAATTGGCGATGGCCGTTTGTATATGATCCCCGACTACGAATCAGTGGCGATTTGTGTTCGGGGTTCGCGCCTACCGAATTAGTTCCTAGACTGAAGATTGCGTTAGCATGAAACATCGATGTCTGTAGATATTTAAGATAATTAATATTTATTTATAAAAATATTATTTTGTGTATGTGTATATGTATATATATATATATATATATATATATATTTATATATATATATACATATATATATATAATATTATAGTGCAGTAGATTACATAATTTATGACAATTATATCCGAAATCAACACTTAACAATGCACATTAAGTGTTTATTTTCGAAGCGTGATTGTAGTATGTAAATTGTTAATTATGTTATGAATTGTGTAAGCTACTACTCTGCGTAAAATAACATGTAAATCATTGAGCTTAATTTTATCTACAGTATTTAACACATTCTAGAGATTCATGCGATCTAATTTATTAATACATAGATGTAGGAGATTATTTAAATTGTTTTGGTTTTTTGAATTAAACTTTTCTTTATATATATATATATATATATATATATATATATATATATATATAAACTAATTTTCCATATATATATATATATATATATATATATATATATATATATATATATATATGGAAAATTAGTTTATAGAATAGTGGATGAGCAGAGCAACATTCTAATAGAAATGATACAAACACACCATTAAAGCTGGATCAAAATATTTCGATTAATACGTTCGCCCATATGTATTTGCTAAACTGAGCTTTATTAAAGAGAACTCGCCATTTTATACAATGAAGCGTGCAAGTAAAAATGCCGAGAAAAACAAGCGCATCAGTAAGAGTGTTGAGTACGCGAGGAAAGGATGCGGAGGGAGATGTACGGCAAGGAAATAGGAGGAGGAGGGTAGTGGGGAAATGCATTAGTAAGGAATGTGTGGCGGGGTAAGCAAAGAGGGGTAAGTGATTAGAAATGTTAGGAAATATCTTTTTAAGAACACGTGGTTGGCAGAAAATAAAAATAAATCAAAGCACGTGGAGAGTAAATATAAAAAAATTAAAATTCGATTAAAATATAAACACGTGGTGGAAATAAAAATAAAATGAAACCAAGTTGTAAAAATTAAAAAAAAAAAGTGAAAGAAAATAAACGATTAACTTTTTCTTTTTTCTCCACGTCTTTTATTTTCTACCAGCATGTTGCCTTGCTTATTCTCGGGCTGGTATTGTTTTAGTAATATATATATATATTGAGAGAGAGAGAGAGACAGAGAGAGGGTCGTTATGACTAAGCCAGAAGCAGTATTTGGCAACACATTACTTCTGTACTTCATGTAAATAAATACTGTTATTAACTCTACCTCCGCGTTGACTTATTTCGTTTCGGCACTTCACAACAGAAACGATGTGAGAACCCTACACAATAACGATGGAAATAAAATCCACCACTGAAAATAACGTTGTATGGACAATAATATAATTTATTTATTACGGTCATTATCTAAATAGTTAGAAACAACGTGTTTGAATAACTGTTTCTTTTCAGTGTTTAAGTACCTGTTGTTTTCAGTATTTGAAGACCTGTTTGTCATCGGTGTTTGAATAACTTTCTTTACAGTGTTTTAATACATGTTCTTTTCAGTGTTTGAATACATGTTTTCTTCAGTGTTTGAATAACTGTTTCTTTTCGGTGTTTGAATAACTGTTTCTTTTTAATGTTTGAATACCTGTTTCTTTTTGTTGTTTTAATCCACGTTTTTTCAGTGTTTGAATACCTGTTGTTATTTGTTGTGTTTACCATGTTTCTTTTCGTTATTTTAATCTATGTTTTTATTTCCGGTGTTTGAATACCTATTTTTGTTGTTGTTTCAATCCATGTTTCTTTTCAATGATTGAATACCTGTTTCTTTTCGGTGTTTTATCCATGTTTCTTTTCAGTGTTTGAATACCTGTTTCTTTTCGGTGTTTTAATCCATGTTTCTTTTCAATGTTTGAATACCTGTTTCTTTTCGGTATTTTAATCCATGTTTCTTTTCAACGATTGAATACCTGTTTCTTTTCGGTGTTTTAATCCATGTTTCTTTTCCGTGTTTGAATACCTGCATCTTTTAAAACGGATGATTTCGTTTGTGTATCTCTGTGAAGAAACGAGGAAATGTAATTATATGCCTATAATATTAAGACCAGCATGTATAAGAAGAGAAGAGAAAGTGTATCAAGCTTACAACTTGCTTCCCCACGGGGGCAGAGTTTGACACAAGGTCGTTTTTAATGTGGGGAAAATCTAGATCCCCAGAAGGGGGTACTCCGGATTGGGATAAAAATAAATATTGCTCCAGTCAAGATCAATGTTTCCTTTACTGGCCGAGGACAGAAAATATAAACTGTAGTATCAAAAAAGATACTACACTTTGCTCCTTGTCAAAAGGCCAAATACTGGAAACATATATGTGATGTTTTTGAAAGAACAGCAACAGCCGTAGTTGTGGACAGTTTGACGTCTTTGTTTCTCGAATGAATTTAAAGGGTTTTAAAAAATATCTTTTTCAGAAATCGGCTATTCGATATAATTTATTTCTGTGATTCTGCTTGGTTTAAAAAACCTTCCATTTGTCGTGTCCCCAGTAAGTGTTTAACTTTTCAGAATTTTTAGTTTTGCGTATTCTGTAGAATTCTTGGAATTGAAATGTACTATTTATTTAGGTGTAAGCTATATATATATATATATATATATATATATATATATATATATATATATATATATATATGTATGTGTGTGTGTAATTGGTTAATAGATATTTTAGATGCGTGTTTTTCTGTAAAGGTATAGTTTGTGCTGGAAAATGTTATAATTCTATAATCATATAAATAATTAAAACAGATCTCAATTTTAATTCAACGGTGAAGAGATCATTCTATTTATGACGATTTATTCGATTTTGAAACAATTCATTTTGAAATAGGTAAAGCCTAGCAACCATCGACATCAGATAACCAGCGATTACTTATTCGCATTCCATTATAACGATCGGACGATCTAATGGTTTAAAATATGCGTAAAACGTGGGAACGCACGTAAAAACGAGGGTACGTACGCATTATTATACAGACTCGCTATAGTACAAGAATGGGCGCCCCGTTTGTTGGAGCTTTTCCCCACATTGAATGTCAACCTTGTGACTAAATTGCCCTCGTTGGGAGGCGATTAATCAAGACATTATATTGCCCCATTAAAACATTGCTACAGCCACCATTGAAAACAGTGTGTTGTCAATCAACTTTTCGCTGAAGCCGAATTTAACAAGTTGTTTACAAAACTGCATGCTTCGGCGGAAGTCGGTTCAACCCGTCTTGGGGGTAATGTCGCTTCGTTATGCCGTTGAGCACGTCAAAATGTCAAAGGTTAAACGCATCGTTAGGGACAGGTTAAACAGAGAACATCAGTGGCTCTATCTTTCTATCTCTATCTATCTCTTTTCATGTATTCTTGTTTCTTTTTTTTTCTTTTGCTGGACGTTTACCTCCTCACCCCTCTCTCTCTCTCTCTCTCTCTCTCTCTCTCTCTATCTATCTATCTATCTATCTATCACTCGCTATGTCACTGCAAGGAGCACTAGACCAACCCGACAATCTGCCAAATCCCGCCCATTCACTGTGGAGGTCCCCAGATGCCGAAGAGCTTTTTACTCCAAAAGCTTCTTTCTTCGTGCTGCCGGACTCTGGAACTCCCTCCCTGCTCCCTGTTTTCCTGACGGTACTGACATGCAGAAATTTAAAACTAATGTAAGCAGACATCTCGCTGCACAGCTCCCAATTTAGGTTGACCCTTCCCCATAAAAACACTCTCACCCTTTTTCTCAGTAGTCTTTTGTTTGGGGTGAACTATGTTAAAAAAAATTAAATTAGCAATTAGTGGGATTTTTTCACACGAGGCGATTCCGTGCGAACTAGCTCGGTGAAAGGAGTTTTTATTAATCATGTTATTCGGAATGCTGCGGTAATAAATACTATTTTGTTATATATGATGCTTGTACGTCTCTTTTTACAAAGTGATCAATTTCTAGCAACGATGTTCCTAATAAGTTCAGATAAGTAACTCTCTGGAAAGAATTAATGACGCCACCCAACCCGCCAAACCAATCATTGAACCGACCACTAGCATGACGCGTTATCACCTATCCGGGAAGCGTCAGACCGTTGCATTTAAGTACAACGCGGGCTTAAACGTTATAAGAAATATTACTACTGTATAAACTAGGGAATGCTTCTTCTGTACACCCGGGCAACGATAATGTTACCCGTATTAAGTCCACAGTTTTATCATTTATCTGTTATATATTACTGCTACGCTTTAAAATGTTCCTGAACAAAACCCTCACATAATTTTTGTACACCTTGTTTAAACTGAAACATACTTATCTAACTGCTCTGATTAATGTAGTTTTAAAATATATCTGCTTATGGGGATCGATCTCAAAAACTCTTGTTGAGGTTTCTGACATATTTCCATTTTATAGACATCTGACAATATTACTGTACAATCTTTGAACAGAACATATACTACACGAAGGCTTGGAAAGTGTATTTAAGTTCGAATTTCACGCTCGACACCATAGCATCATCAGATGATTTTTTTAAATTAATTTTATTGCATTGAGGAAGAAATAGACTTCTTTTTTTGTGTAATGGTGTAAGCTAAACGACTTTTTAGCCACAAAGAGAAAGAACAGAGAAGAGATCAGGATGTCTAAGACTGATACATCACCACTACGGCCACCTTTAACCCGTTGAGAAACTACTGTTAACGTGTCAACAAGAGAGTCAGCTCTTTTTTGTTAACGTGAAGATTCCCGGTACCTGGTGAATTCTAACGTTAAAATGGGCTCATTAATGCAAGATGACTTTACGCAGGTATGATTTGAACTCGCCTTACGGATACGCAACCGTTATGTCATCCCATCCTCTTCCTCTCGAGTCTGGAAATGCCAAAGAAAAATGGCCGCGTCTTATTGGGCCAACAAAGACGAAAACTACAAAACTACAAATAAAAAACAAAGCCCGCTTCGTCTCGAATGGCTTTGTTGGCTGTCGACAAATTCGTTTGAACGTCCAATTTGGGAGAAGCGAATTTGCTTCTTATTGAATTCTACGAATTGGTGGGCGAAATTGCTTTCTTTTTATTTGTAGGTTGTTCGACGTCAGAAGAAAACGTCTCCGCAATCCAATTTAGGAGCAAAGAACAAAATCGGATATTCTTAAGATGCGCCCATTCAACGTGAGTCTTTCAATTTGAAGCGTGACAGACCAATTATATTAACAAGATTTTTAATTTTAGCCTGACAGACCAACAGATAGAGCCTTTATGAAGATGTTTGGACGCATAAAGTAAGATGCATCCATTCAATCAGCACGTTTAGCGTTTAACATGCAATTTCAAAATCGGGCATGACAGACCGACGAAATGCCATTTCAACCTTTAGCATGACAGACCGACAAGCAGATATAGCACCTTAGAGAAAGGCTTGGACGCATAAAACGATGCGGCCAGTTTAACGTTTAGTTTGCAATTTCAAATTGAAGCGTTAAAGACTGACAAAATGCTATATCAAACTTAAGCATGACAGACCGACGAACATACTACATCAATATTACGCATGACAGACCGACGAAAATATTCTATCAAAGTTAAGCATGACAGACTGACGAAAATACTATATCAAAGTTACGCATGATAGATTGACGAAAATCCTATTTCAAAATAAAGCATATCAGACCGACGAAAATTCTATTTAAAAGTTAGGCATAAACAGACCGACGAAAATTCTATTTAAAAGTTAGGCAGAAACAGACCCACGAAACTTCTATTTCACAATTGATCATGACAGACCGAAGAAAAAGTTAAGCATAATAAACGGAGAAATGTTATTTAAATGTTAAGCATGACAGACTGAAAACAATTCTATTTCAAAGTAATACCTGACAGACCGATGAAAATACTATTTCAAAATTAAAACCGCCAACCGACGAAACCAGCAAAAATTATATTTAAAAGTTCAGCATGGTAGACCGACAAATATGTTATTTAAAAGTTAAGGATGACAGACAGACGAAAATTATTTTTCAAACTTTAGCGTGACATACCGATAGGCTCATTTAACACCTTAGCGTGACGCTTGAACGGATAAAAATGCTTTAATTTGATCTGCGAATTAAACGTTTAGAATTCTATTAAAATTGAAGGGTTACAAAAATACTATTTGAGACCAATTTTCTGTCCGACCGACGGACAAAGCCTCTTATACATATACGAGGCCACATCTAATATAATTCCTTCGCTTTTAAGTTTTCCTTGATTGGACGAACGTTGTCGAAAGAAAACAAAATGGAAGCCTTCGTTCAGCCTCGTTTTCGCTGCGTTTTATTCTCCAATCCTAGATGTAACTTGAATCCCTTTTCTTTTGTCGATTCATTCGTATTTTCCTTTTTCTCTCTGATTTAACCTAAGCCGAAATTAACGATCATGAGAGATAATAATGTCCGCTTCTACAATATAGTCAGTGATTCTAAACGCCCCCTCCTTGTGTCCTTGTACTGGATTCTCTAAATGTACAAATATTTAGATTTCCTTTGGGACTTGATGTACTTTTAGCAGCAATTTACAGTAATTACCTCTAGATGAACTGCATCTTCACCACCAACTCCGTTTGACCTGGTGGAAACGTCCCAAGAACAGACGTCCTTCACCTTGACGCCAAACACTCAAGAGAGAAAGAGAACTGATCTCGCTTCTCTAGCACGTACTTCCCCCCATGACGTAACTTTTGTGCACGTTGCTTTTATTTTACTATTTAATGGAATATTCCTTTTTGCTTATTGTTATCGTAATTTATTCACGCACACATGAACTTTCGAAGCCATAAATAACAGCAAGTACTGCTCTTCGAAGAAGTAAATATTTCAACAGACTTGGCAATCGGGTCGAACAGTCTCGCCGATAACCCTCTCATTTGTGTATGTTTTGTACTACTCTTTTGTTGATATATTTGCTTACTAAATTCTTCACCTATGTCTTTATTTCTGGTCCCTAACAAGGCCACGACACTTACTTAATTTAAGCTTAGGCGGACATTTCCGTTTTTAGCATTATTTCCATTTTATCCGTTATGAAATAACATGCTTAAATATTTATGATATTTTTAAACATCTCGAGAAGAGGGACTGTTTCGCGATTTATGCATCGCTGTGTTGGTCTGTTACGCTTAACCTTAAAATAGAATTTCCATAGCTTAATACGCAGATTGAATAGACATATCTTATGTTACATATCTTATGTTACATGTGTCCAATAATTTCTTAAGAGGCACTGTTCATCGGTTCTTCTGTAAAATTAAAGTTTCAAATACAAATCTACGTGACGTAATCATGGTCACGGCACCAAATCAGTAAATGTAATGCTGTCCTCTGTTTTTCACTGATCTCCAAAATACGAATAGTGTAGCAGAAATAATTAAGAACTAAAATCAAGTTTTTTTTTATATAGTTTATAATTTATTAGTAGTAGAATGTTGACATTCCCTTTATACACTCCTGCCTTACATATGCAGTTAAGTCACTAGCCCTCAGCTGGGGGAAACAAAAGACGCAATGTCCAGTCATTTCCCTATTTTCTGATTCTCTGGCGATCAATGACGTAATTCTGACAATTGTTTATAAAAACATTCCTCAAATCATCATACCTAAAAATAAAAACAATATAATATTTATACATTCAATCCTGTAAATTATCACAAAAATCACAGTCGCATTATAACAGGACTTCTTACTCATACCACTTACCTTACATCTCGTTACTATTTATCTTATCATTCTTAGTTACTTGCTGCTTTTTTTGTCACACCGGTGTAATCGCGTTACATTTAGCTGGTCTATCAAAGTTAGCTTTGAAAATATAAAAATACGTGTAAATAATTTCGCGTCGAGCATTAAAGTTTAAATGTACGTATTTTCGTCAACTATCTGATCCAGGAAATAATTCATATCAGGTTGATATGCCGTAATGTAAGAGAATGCAAATGGATATATACAGTTCGTTAGCTAAGAGTATCAATGTTGCAGCTGGGGTGAAGACTTGCATTGCAAGAACAAGGTGAATAGGAATGAGTAAATTTCGTTTTAGAGACACGCGCAAGAGAAATGAGTCCCGTAAAAATTGGTCGACCATAGTCGAGGGCGGTCCAAAGGCTCTCTTTTCATTGGCTACTACACCAGTATGTAGAATAGGTCGTAACCCCTTTCATCAAGATCGCTCCAATTACTCTTGACCTCACTTTATAATTCTAAGTAATTATCACGAGGGCATCAAGTATTACTATTAGTATTTGGTATTAGTATTTGGTACGACTCGACATAACACTAACTATTATGTCAAATGGACAGTAGACACTCTTAATTTATTTACCTCCCCAGGAGGTTAGGCACAAGGCCAGTTTTATATTACTCCCACACTGTAAGCTGTGACCCAAGGTCGGGAAAGTGGGACTTGAAAAGCCAGCGCCCGAGAAGGTGAGCACTTTGGCCATTAAAAATTGCCTGAGCAGCCCCGTCGGTATTCCCCGGTATGGGCGCCTCAGGCAGTAAGCAATAAACTTACTCCTCCCCAAAGAGGGGAGGCAAAGCCTGGGAGGGTGGATCTCCTAGAACTGCACAGGACAACCCCACAGACTGGCGGAATCAAGCCCCGAAGGACAAGACGACACTGGTCTATAGGTTGCAATATCTATCGGAACAGATACTACACTTTCTTCCTAGCCAAAAGCTTTTAATTTCTGATCAATAA
Source organism: Sepiola atlantica (assembly GCA_963556195.1). Lineage (NCBI taxonomy): Eukaryota > Metazoa > Mollusca > Cephalopoda > Sepiida > Sepiolidae > Sepiola > Sepiola atlantica. Next base: position 29,470,453 of record OY744533.1, on the reverse strand, counting down.
CGAAACATGCTTTGCAGACTCACCTACAACTACTGGTTATTCTGCTAGTTTATATATTAAATGCCGCGTATATATATAGAAGATTCTAAAGATTTGCACCTACAGGCTACACAAGATTCAATTAATGTCTCAAAGCGCTCGTGTTTGTTGGTTGTGTTTTCTACCGTTGTTTT
>OY744533.1:29462780-29465280 GCA_963556195.1 Sepiola atlantica | reverse complement strand
TAATCAAACACATCTCCAAATCAATTGAAAACAGGAGCAACAACCCCTCTAATGAAGCAATAGTCAACGCACATAAGGCATTTTACAATAAAGCACTAAAAGAGGGTGGATACAAAAACATCCAAGTTAAATATATTAAACCTACAGCGTCCAACAATAAACATGAAAAAGGAAGAAGTATGAGAATTATTTTGTTTACACCCCCCATTTCACATAGTTGAAACTAAACTTGACAAAAGATTTTTTGAGTTAAATTGACCTACATTTCCCTCCTAGTAACATACTACATAAAATCTTTAATAAATATACCCTTAAGTTTAGCTAGAGTTGTGGCTAAAATTTAGAAAAAAATAATTAAAAAACATAACAATAAAATTTAAAATTGCAACAAAAATACTAAATTAAAAGTTAAAAAAAAAAATTAAGACTTGTAACTGTTTGAACAAAACGGAATGTCATTTGCAACAAAATTACCAAATAACCCAAATAGTCTACCAAGCCACAATTTCAACCAAAGAAAACCCAACTCAGAAAAAATACTATATATGCATGGCTAGTGATACTTTCAAAGAAAGATATACCAGCCATAAATGTTCATTCAATAATTCTGACGATCAAAATAGAACTTTACTCTCTCTATACCACTGTGAAATTAACAGATAATAATCAATCACCAACAGTGATTTTGAACATTATTAAAAACAGTACCTGCAGTTCCCTAAATACACTTAGTTTCTTATGCCTAAGTCAAAAACTGGAGATAATTAGATGTAGTAATAGAAGTAAACAAAAAACAAGAAACCTCAATTAACTGTAGGCACAACAGATCATACTTTCCTAGTAATTTACATATAATCTCTTGAACGAATGTTGCTATTGGAAACCAGAATAAACACCAAAAAACAAAAATCTCTTAACCCTGACTAAACCCATCATTCTGCAGTATCTACTAAACACCCTAGAATCTATTACCCCCACTATGCAATACTAAAACACGGCAACACTATGAGGATATAGAACTTATCTATCCACAAACATACAAACAGATAACATAGTTATATATGTATATATCATATTTCCTACTATGTTCGATATGATTATTATAACTGTATTCATATTTTATTTTTCGATTGTTATTAGAATTAGAAATACAATACATTTGTATTACAGTTAACACTATTTCCAATTGCGAATAATCATTATTATTATTATTATTATTATTATTAGTATTAAGGTTATTATTATTATTATCATTATTATTATTATTATTATTATTATTATTATTATTATTATTATTTACTCACTAGGAGTTATCACATTGGTCACTGTCAGTGGTCACCCACTGCCGACAATCTGTGGTATTCCCTGGAGTCCGAGTGACAACAAGTCTCCTCAGGCCTCCAGTATGCTCCATCTCTTTTCGTTCATCACCGCTGATGACCTTGCGGTAATCGCAACACCCACCTACCAACGATTTCCCGCTGATAAGGGCCATTGGTCCTCTCTGGGGCCCGAGTGGCAACAAGCCTTCCCAAGGTCCCAGAGCTGTCCGCGCTCTTCCAGTGGAGGTCTGGTTTTGCGCTTTCCCTCCTCGACCCTCTGTCCATAATTTTCGTGGCGTCAGCCTATGCTTGCGCCTCTCTCGTGCGGTTGTATTTTCCCCGGTTCTGTTGTTTTGTGCTTCCATGTGTTTGTTCTCCATTCGTTGCTTATGTGGGTTGGTTTCCGCATTCGAGGACATTTCTCAGGATTGTAGCTGTTTTGATCATTACTGTCCTTTGTATGGTCTCAGTTATCCCTTTGATTCCTATTTCTCCTAGTCTTTTCTCCATGTTTTTGGGGATTGTTCCTAGTGCTCCTATGATTATTGGTGTTATACTGACTTTCTTCATGTTCCATATTCCTTTCAATCTTCTGGCAAGTTCAGTATATTTGCTTCTCTTTTCCGTCTCTTTGATCTTCACTCTGTGGTTTGCTGGAACGGCAAAGTCCACGATTTTGCAGGATTTTTCTTTCTTATTGATTATTATCATATCCGGTCTCCTTGCTGTTATGGGTTTGTCTGTTTGTACATTCATATCCCATATGATTTTGTGTTTTTCGTTTTCTAGTACAGTTTCTGGTTTGTGTTTGTACCGTTTTCTTGCATATTCGAAATTCAGTTGTTTGCACATTTCCCGGTGTACTTCTTTCCCCATGCTGTCATGTCTGTTCTTGTATTCCCTTTGTGCTAGCTTGCTGCATTCACTTATTATATGATTTATCGTTTCGTCTCTTTGTCCACACAATCTGCATTTGCTGTTTTACTGGGTTTTATCTATCTTTGCTTTAATAAAGTTTGTCCTAATCGCATTGTTCTGTGCGGCCGTTAGCAGAGATTCCGTTTCTCTGTTCAGGTTTCCTTTTCTTAGCCATGCCCAGCTGTTTTCATTGGCTTCATCGCTTGGGAGTCTTATAAAGCGTCCATGTAGTTGTTTTTCTTCCCACTTTTCCTTTCTTG
>OY744533.1:29355280-29457780 GCA_963556195.1 Sepiola atlantica | reverse complement strand
TCCCGCTAAAACCATCACTAAACATTTAAAAGTATATGTTCTTTACTCGAGATCAATCCCCTGAAGAGTGCTTCTGAAGGAATCAAAAGTACTACGAGTACGGCAAATACATCTGCCACTTCCACCCAGGAACTCGGAAATCAGTCAGGAATCTAGAAACGATCAAGCAGAAATCTGCAGACACCAGCCATCTGTAATATTTAATGAAATATGCCTTAAAAATATGCTGCCCAAATATATATATATATATATATATATATATATATATATATATATATATATATATATATATATATATATATATATAAGGAAAGTTAGTCTTTCTATTCGCTATATCTCCCTTCCTTTTTCTCTACAAGTTCAGGACAATTAGTATTACTTACTTGTGGTGATATTCCTTGGACTGTTCCAATTTTGTAATTCTTTCATTTCCTCATAACCTTTAACTGTTATCATACAAAGAGAAAGAGGGGGTAAGTTGCTAGACACTGTATCATATAAGAGTAGAAGGTTGAACAAAACAGAGTGAGAGAGGGTAAGAGTAATAGACTTGAATTTAGTAAAAGATAGATGACTCGGTGAACAAATTGCAAATTACAGCTAATTACAATAATTATAGTGGAGTTAAGGTATAACTCAATCCCCAAACGGATAAATAGTTTAACGTGTATTATTTTCTGTTATTAAAATACATAGAAAAAAGCCTTACGAGCACAAATGTTGATTACCTCAGCTTAAATATACTTCATATATAAGTTAAATATATTTATACATTTATATATTTGTATGTACAGGATTCACTCCTAATCTAATTAAGCGATCAGTAGAATTTCGAAACACAACGCGGGTATACGTAAGTCGTTCAAATATGGTGTATATATAGTTTAATTTAGTTTTATGTAAAGGTGATAAGCAAAGATAAAAGCGTTTCGTGAAAATTAAGATATGTCCGATTTTGTGAAAATTTAACTAAAGGTACTAGACATCAATTAATAAATATTTCCTAAATTTCAGTTTATTTCAAGTATTTGAAATGGATTTTAGAGGGCATAATACGGACATAAGCTCCAATTTGAAAATTGCAATGTATATCAGATTTTTATTAAATTTGATCCATATTCATTAGACAGAAATGAAGCATAATTACTTGAATTTTAATGTCTTCTTAAGATCCCTTTATCTTAATCTTTAAAGTTGAGACATTTTCTAGAATCAAAATCATGTAATCGATTTTGATCTAAGTTTGAATACTGATTCTCGTTATAACGTATAGGATCATCATATCTTGATTTTAGTCTTCGTAAGGTGACATAAAAGTGGTGCAAACTTATTCTGTTCCTGAAATTCATTTAACCCGTCCTCGGATGAGTATTCTTCTAGTATTTATGAAGTTAAGGATGTGTTTATGATTATATATTTCTATGTTTAGGTTTCACTCCTAAACTAATTAACCGATCATTGTTAATTATGGAACAGAGATGCTAGACGTAATGGCATGTAATGTGGGTTAGATTTACTTTAATTTAGTTTTGTGTAAAGCGCATAAAAAGGGGATGGAAGCCTTTCGTGAAAACTTAGATACCATCGATTTTTTTTTTAATTTAAAAAATAAGTATTAGATATCAATATATATATATATATATATATATATATATATATGTATATATGTATATATATGTATATATATATGTTTATATATATGCATGAGTAAAATGTTTCTATAGTGTGAATGCATTTAAATTTGTAATTTTTTAAACGTTAAATAGATCAATCAAATGTAGTTTGTTTTTTTAAATAACATATTATTTAATTAAAATTTTAATTTTCGATTCATAAAAGAATCTTCATTAGGTCAATACAGACAATATTTTTCTTTCTTTTTGTTTGAAGCGCCATGTTGTCACTTAGTCTTGACTGTTGTAGATATTGAAGTCTTATATGTGATGTCTGATATAAGTGGTGTGCCTTGGTACACACGTGTGAGTTATAAGAAAAATATTTCCACTGTTTGAAAATATTTTCAATTTGTAGTTTTTAAAACGGTAGAGAGGACAATGCAATCGGATTATTTTAAAATAAAATATTTATTTAAAATTCAAATTGTTGATTCATAAAACAATCTTCATCAAGAGAATACAAACAATATATTTCTTTTTTTTTAAGTGACATGTTGCCACGTAGCCTTGAATTCTGAAATATTTTCGGTATTTTTCTGATAGAGATTCTTTTATGAATCGAAAATTTGTAATTTTTAATAAATAATATTTTATTTGAAACAAAATCTGCTTTTGATTGGTTTCTTTACGGTTTTAATATATATATATATATATATATATATATATATATATATATATATATATATATGTATATATATATATATATATATATATATATATGTATATATATATATATGTATATATATATATGTATATATATATATATGTATATATATATATGTATATATATATATATGTATATATATATATGTATATATATATATGTGTGTATATATATGTATATATATATATATGTATATATGTATATATATGTATATATATATATATATATATATGTATATATATATATGGTAGTTTGGTAGTTTTGTTTTACGGCATATCAACCCTTTTTGGGTTATTTAATGCCGAATCTGGTCTTGTTTTCTTCTCTTTTTTGTTTCCCTCCCCTTTTAATATCTGTTTCTATTTAACCCATAGTTAGGGACCCTAACAGGTACTACCACTCCGGGTCAGGGTGGACCTGGGAGCAATGGTAATTAAGAGGAGGCTCCACATTCCCCGTAAGCCGGATCTCACCATCGGATGTAGTTTAAGGTCATATCCAGGACCGGGAGTAGGGTAGGAAAAATAAAAATAAAAAAGGGGAGGGAGAAAGGGAGAGGGGCTGTTGTTTTTGTTTTTGGTTTTGTAGAACATAATTAAGTTTTACAAACAAAAAAAAAAAACAAAAAAAAAAAAACGTCAATGTAGGTGAATTTCGTCTCAGGGAGCCACAGGGGCAGCCTGATCTGGTATCACTAGTATATATATATGTATATATATATGTATATATATGTATATATATATAAATGTATATATATGTATATATATATGTATATATATATGTATATATATATATATGTATATATATATATATGTATATATATAGGTATATATATGTATATATATATGTATGTATATATGTATATATATATGTATATATATATATATATATATATATATATATATATATATATATATATATATATATATATATATATATATATTCCAATGTACAGTTTCTTTAAGGTAATTTAAATGGGTTGCAAGGAGCGTAATATGGGCACAATCTCTTATTTGAAAACTCCAATATTTCGGATTTGCAGTAAATCATATCTATAGTAATTCGACACGAATTAAGCAATGATTCCTTGAAATTCTGTTTTTGCTATTAAGTTTAAGCTTAAAATTTTGAACATTTTCAAGAATCAAAGTTATGTAATAGATTTTAATCAAACTGTGGATTAGGAATTCATACTTCGGCGTAGTAATAATGAAAAATAATGAAATTAAATCAACGTTTGTTTCGCAAGAATTTTTCTTATATATCTTTTAATCAGACTAAAGATTAATAAGACTAAAAGTTCGGCAAGATTTGCAATTCAATCACCAATTCCAATTTGTTACTAGTTTCTATCAATCACTTTCACCATCTCTCAATGCATGTTATTTGACCTAACACTCTTGTGTCATACAGAACCTATCAATCCCGATTCCGTCACCTTCCTCCTCTCTCTATTTATCAAACATCCAAGGATAATGAGGAAAGAAAAGAAGATAATATCCTCAACAAAAGATAATATCACCACAACTAGTAATACTATTTAATTCGTAGATCTAGAGAGAAATCGAAAGAGAGAGAGATAGTGAGCAGAACGCGATTAATAATGGGGTTTGCATTTTTATATCTTTGCAAACTCACTTCTTCCTGATACAAAGAATCTAATCGAAGCTCAATCGGTGACTCAACAAGTCACTATTTTCTTGTATATGTAAGAACAGAAATAGCACTTAAGACAGAAATGCATACAGAACTGTGAGCTGTAAGTGAGTATTAATCTCTAATCTTTGCTTTCTGCATCAATCATATTTTCCAATGTTTTGTGGATACACATTCCCTTCTTCACCAGGACAATACACCTACTCACAACGCTCTGAGTATTCGGCAGTTCATGGCCGAGGTGAACATTGTCGTAGTTGAATCTCTATTGTCATATGGTGCTGTTCCATGTGAGCTTTTGTTTTACATACGTTTAATTGGATAATTAATGGAACGGTTTTCAAGACGATAAATCCACTATGAAGTTGTAACGATTAGGATGAGTTGTTTCCCAGAATTAATGTTTCTTGCAATGCATAGAAACATAGCCGTATATATATATATATATATATATATATATATATATATATATATATATATATATATATATATATTATAGGGCATTCCAATGACCAAAATAACAATCAATCCATAGCTAAACCTTACATCTGTTCTTTCAATTTCTTAATCTTCATATATCGTCGAACGACCACGACCATATTTTTCTTCTGTTCTTTCAATCTCTTTACTTTCATATATCATCGAATACCTGTAATTTCTCTTTGTATTACAAACAACTTTTGTTAATATGTTTATATTGTATTTTAAAATTTACTTTTATTTATTTTTTCCAAATTGAATGCTTTTTCTACATCTGACGCGCGTTTAGCAGAAGAATGAAAAGAAATACACTGATTTATTCTTAATATTGTTGCTCATCAAAAAAAAAAGTTTATTCAGTAGAATTATAGAAAACCACCTCCATCCAAAGACATGGGAAAAAACGTATAGAAAAGGTTCAAAATGGGTTGAATTCGCGTGTAATGGGTGATTAGACGTATTGTTTCAAGTTTTGGAAATACGGTCTGGATTTTGCTAACATTTCTGATGTGAGTATACTTCATGTATTTTGTCATGTATTTTTACTTGTAGTTACTATTGTCATGAGCTGTTAAACTTGGATGGTGCAGTGTCAGTCTTATCAATAGTAAGATAATCGCATGCTGTACATTAGATTATTATTATTGTTAATTATAATAATAATAGTCTTTCATCAGCGTTCTTCACAGCATCACATACAGAAATCATTTTAGATTATCAAAAGTATAACACAGATTGTATGCTAAATATTTGTTTCGTTTGAATTTTCGTCTTTAAATAATGTTCTAAATTTGTTTATCTCAACTTACTTTATATATACATATATATATACATGTATATAAAGACACATATACATATATATATATTCATATATGTAGATATATATATATGTATATATATACATATCTATACACATGTATCCATATATGCATGTACATATATACATATGCATACATATATATACATATATATTCATAATACATGCACATACATATATGAACATATACACATATACATATATACACATATACGCATTTATATATACATACATACACATATACATACATATATACGTATATATGCATATATATATATATATATATATATATATATATGTGTGTGTGTGTGTGTGTGTACTTTATAGTTGCATTTCAATGACCATAGAAAAAATCAATCCAAAATCATATTTTTCATTTATTGTCATAATTTCTTTATTTTGATATTTCAGCGAATACTTGTATTTTTTCGTCTCACAAACAAAATATTTTATTTTAATTTTTTCCGCACTTTATACTTTTTCTATATCTATATCTAAATAGAATATTTACTAAGTAATTATTTTTGAAATAAAAAATGAGGTAACATGACATAAAATTAATGTTAAAAATAATGTAATTACGAAATTAAATCCACCACAAACCATTCTATAAACAATTTACTAGAATATTTCATTCATATTGGAAAAAAGAATGAATTACTTTGTCACTCTTCTGCATTTGATAGGAATTTGGAAGCATTTAAACTGATGATAGAAAGTAATTTCTTAGAGAATTCTAATTTATTAAATGTTTGAAAGTTTTGGAAACTATTCACGTCTCATAATTTTATAAATAAAGATTACTTTAAGAACGGTTATTTATAGTTTTATAAACATTTGGTTTAATAGAATATTGACTCCTTATTTTATTTATGGTAGTTTAGCAAAATAATATATAGTTTAAGCAAAAGCATAACAAATATGAAAGCAAAAGGACTCCAGGGTAACACCGGGTCAGGACAGCTAGTAACCTCTAATATTGTAGGTTACTCCAGCTCTTGTGAAAAAAATAATGATCAGTATTGAAGTTTTCCCGAAATTATGTCAAGCAATATTTCTAGGTCAGAGTCAAATATCGAGGTCAAGATGAGATAAGAGGCAAGACGTCACTGGCTATAATATGGACAAAGTAGCGAAATCTCTACCATGTACAGAAGTGGCGTTATCGTTAATAGTGGGACTTTCATTTTTCGTGACCTTGACCTTTGATGTAGATATACCAAAGTTGAATCAGTTCTAAGTTAGACCATAATCGATATTTTGACCAAGTTTTGTAACAATTGGTCAAGTGATGTGGACACTACAATGTACATAAACAAACACAGTGATAAACGCGACCTAAAACATAACCCCGCTTTTTTAAAAGTGATATCCCTTTTATTTATTCAGAGGATATTTTGCTGACAATTTTTTTGAGTAAAAAAAGAATTATTTATTTTTAAAAGGTTTAAATTGTTTTGTATAAATAAATTAAAAGGTTATAACGTTTGTTTTATTTATGTAAAAATCTGACAACCATTTTTATGGCGAGAAGAAAGAAAAACAGTAAGTAAATAACCGTGGAATTTCCACGCGAAGGTGGTGGGAGGGGCGAGTATTTTATGATAGTAAACTATATGCGCATATATTTGTCCTTCTTTTTTTTCTATTTTCACCTGTGGTTGTTTTATACTAATGGGTCATAACTTATGAATGCCAAACGCCATGCAAGGATAAGGGTTAATGATGAACATTACTATGAGACTATTGGAAATGGTGGTTGGAATGGGAAGCATGTAATCAAAAAGAGGGCTCGACAGGTATTTGCTTACATTAGATATACAAGCGACCATGTTTTAATCAGTTCGGAAGTAGACCAGCGGTATGGTCTTCCGCTGATGAGACGTTATTGTGCAGAAGCTCCGTTCATAGAAGTTTAGTTTGGTTTTAGCTACGCCGAGAAAGAAACGAAAGTTATTTGCAGTGGTGGAAGCTTGACGAGTTGCTAGCCACAAAGATAAGAAAAAGAGAAAAGATAAGCATCGCGACAATTGCTACATCACCACTACGGCTACCTTTACAACTAGACATTTCTACCCGTTTGGAAACTACTTACAAAGTGTCAACCAAAGAGTCACCTGTTTTCACTGCTTGTAGCTAGATGATTTTTTATGGTATGTTTACAGGAAGCGAACCATAGATTGAAGCTCAGTCGTGCACATACCATGAAAATAACCACTATTGAGTAGAGAAATACTAGCAAAATCTCTTTCGTGAAGCATATAGATGGTTTGGGTTTAAATCCGGTGTAACTGAAGAGAGCGCATGTCAGTGGGATATATTATGTTACTACGCTGCTGGACGTGAACTGTCCGAATATATGTACGACGGAAGTTCGATCGATGTAATTGAAAGCGCAATGCGGGTATTGGCCGAACATGTTCTTCTGTCAACAATTAAGCTCTCCAAACAAGCTAAAACTACAAATGTGGATTCCATCGCCATGGCAGGAGTCGTGCGGACGGACGAGGCAAATACAGGGTCCCCGTTGCCCTTCTTTCGATTAGCTACAACTGTCAACATGACCTGCTCAGCTTTTTTTTTAATTCGGACACTGCCAAGCGAAACTTCATTTCCGACCCATCACAAAACTAGTTATGCTAATAATTGTTAGTATTTACGCAGGACTCGACAATATTGGCTTATTGGTACCAATGCATTTTATACAGGGACGTTTATTTGTAGATATGCCCGATTTCGCCCCGAGAGAATGGATACAAACTGTAAATGTTCCTGCACAAAAGTCTATAATGAAGCAAGCGTTACGCTACATCCAACCGCACATGAGAATCAATGAAAATCTGATGGTGACTGGAAGAAATGCCAGAAAAGCAGAGAAAGACTGGTACCATTTTTGAGTAGCTTCCCTTGGACTACTTGCACAATCAAGACTTGAAATGTTATCCGGATAGTTAGCTTCGCCGAATTTGTTAAAAGGCAGATGCAGCCTATACATTTGCAGGAAAAGATTGAGACCATCAGATCTAGGGTCAAGAACATTCCATTAAATCAGAGGAATGAAGTTATTTTCGAATGCAGACATAAAAATCAACTTGAATACAATGTATCACATTAGCTGGCATGCTTCTCTCTCGAATCACAAGGGATATTCTCTGAAACGTAACCTGGGCGATTATAAATCTATAGCAAAGCTACAGCTATGCATTCTACAACTTCACTCAACACTAACTGTATTGCTTAATCCAGTGTATAGTGAAGAAAATCCAAGATGACTGAAAGTAACGCTGGAAAAAGCGGATAAGTATTGGTAATATTTCGATTTCCTTGTAAATGTGTTGCTCTACGAAGGCTTAATAGTCTAGTGTACGTGTGTGGAGAAATTAATTCATACCTTTCCAAATATGTAAAAATAAATTCGTAGAGCCATATCCATTTTCAAACCTTTGTCACCTGATATTCTCAAACAGTTACACATCTAATTACAGACTAAGTTTAACGTTGATTAACTTCAGTGATTCGACTAAAGCATTTGTTTCAAAGTTATATATATATATATATATATATATATATATATATATATATATATATATATATATATATATAGGTGGATTTCTTCTTTTACTGGACAAGGACAGAATAGACTGAGTGTAGAATCGGAAAAGATACTACACTTTCTTCTTTGATGTATGTGTCTGTTAGTTATGATGTATTTCTATGTAATTATTTTTATAGGTGATTGCAGCGTTAGATATCATTGGCTTACTTATTATTTCAATTGTTTCACTTCCTAAGTGATTAAGGTGCAGAAAACGTAGGACGTATTTTTTTACGTTAATATATATAATTTTATTTAATACGCATGGACACGTGTCTCTGGCTCACAGCTGTCATCAGCATGGCTAACTACCACAGTGATCAAACCTTCGTGTTACCACTGTACCAAGACGCTCTGTGTAGAAATATGTGCGATTTTTATCACCCAAATATATATTCCTAAGTGATTAAGATGCAGAAAACTGCACTACTAGTCGCCCTCAACTTATAGGATGAATTTTTTACGTTAATATGTGCCTTAATGGGAATATGCTGCCTAAATACACAATATACATATATATATATATATATATATATATATATATATATATATATATTGTGTATTTAGGCAGCATATTTCTATTAAGGCAAACATTATTAAATAACAGGGAGTGTTCATGCTTGATAAAGCCATTTTTTCTTTTTCTTTTTAATTTTCCGAATTGTCCATTTAGTGTTTCGATCAAATTGGTGTATGTAAGTTCTGTGAGTTTCTTGTTCTTTTTTATTTCCTTTTTCGGGAGTATTTTCGATTTGATTCGTCAACTTATCTTCAGGCGGTGTTAATTCTGGTGTCTTTAAAAAATATATCTTAACTTTTGAGGTTTTTTTTAATTATAACAGCTAGTAATTTACAATTTTAAAAAAGCGATTATAATATTGAGATGTTACATGAGAGCGTGATTACGTTCTAAGAGTGTGCAAGATTCAAAAGTTTGATTGCTTAACCGCGATGAATTTGATTACCTTGTAAGCGCGTTTAAGATTCAAACGTATAATTGCTTAATTAGTAAATACAGTGTAAAATCCACCCATGCACTCATACAGATAATCCAAACCCTAAAAAACAGATAATTAAATTACCGCTTGACTTGATGTTGAAAGCTTATTTACAAATGTTCTAGTACACAATACAATTGATATAATCATTAATAACATATACAAAACCCCATCCTTCCCTCCACTAAAAATGTATCTAAATTACTTTTAAAAGTTATTATTAATTTACACAACCGAAGTCCCTTCTACGACCATAAGGGAAACATATATACCCACATTGACGGTGTTTCTATGAGATTGATCAAAATCAGATGTATTTACATTTTCACATGTGTGGGCATTCCAATAGCATGTGCTATCTGTAAGCCGTTTTTAAATACCTGAAAGAAATTAAAATTTAGAAAATATTTATTAATTGATGCCCGCTTTTCGTCGCGCCGATTGTAAAAATTACACAAAAGTCGGAAGTATCTTATTTTCACCAAGAACTTCCAGCTCTTTTTACCGCTTTGCAAAATTTAAGCTAAATATTGCTCAGATTTTATTAACAAGAGCATGGGTAGAATTTGGGGAGAGAGGGAACTACACAATGATTGACATTTATGTGTTTCTTCCTATTCAGGGGGGAAAAGTTAGACGCCAAGTCGTTTTTTAATGTGAAGAAAATTCAGATTTTGAACAAATATTGGAACAAAAATAAAAAGTGCTTCAATCCAGTTGGATTTCTTCTTTTACTGAACGAAGACAAAATAGACTGAGTGTAGAATCGGAAAAGATACTACACTTTCTTCTTTCATGTATGTGTCTGTTAGTTACTGACTTTAATGGTCGAGTATTTCAGAAATTGCGCTAAGTTAACGCGTAATCATCTTCAACGAATCACAACGTTGCATCTCTTAGCAATCCCCTTTACTGAATAGCACTATATATTTCTAAAACATTCATATTGCGGATCGTGTTGCACTATGTGTGATTTTTCATACTTCGGTAACTGGTTCAACACTTACCAAAGGAAAGCAACGATAAGGATTTGTGAGATTTTCAGTTGGATGGTGGAACAATACAATAAAAAAAATTAATAGAACGACTCGAAAAATATTTGTTGACATTAGATGTATTAAACGATCTTGTTGTAGCCTGTAAGGAAATATTCCCGCGGTAACGTGTTCCACGAGTGAAAAGTTCTTAGAAATTAACTTTGTTAATGAAAGTTTTGCTGAGAAGATCTTACGTGGGGGTGAGGCCGAGCTCAGTAGAGGACCTACTATATAAAGTAGGGAATAACTGGCATCGTCTCTTCTGTGAGAAGGGGCTTCAAACCTTGATTAAGGGGTGCAATAGAAAAGGTTGTTACTGGGTGTCAAAAACGACCAAAACGTTCGTATAATGAATAAAAAAGGTGCATTGCAATACAGAGTACAAGAATTGGATAGACAGACAGGAGTAAGATATTATTAATGTTCGAAGCAAGACATGTGCCAGTCGGTGCTCACTCTATATATCGTAAGTCCATCCAGGAAAAGGGGTGTGGGATATTCTATTACAAGAAATTATATTAAAAAATATGGGTGTTCTGAAAAATTCATAAATAAATGATCAAAAATAGAGATAACGTTATGAGTTTGTCAAGAGAGAGAGAGAGAGAGAAGTAAATAGAGATTGCCATTTTGTAGTAGGGACTGTTGCATACATATCCATTCGACAAGCCTTGTTGGATATGAAACAAAATTAGGTACAAGGTTTTGGCTAAAACGACAAACTTGGTCTACAATTTAAATTAATTTTATTCAAACAATTTAATCAACAACAAAAGATGTTTCGGAAAGAGTTATGAAAACAAGGAACGCAAAATAGATTGATTCCTCAGATGTATATGCACTATAGAAATAGGATTGAGTTCAAGTTTTTTATCTCTCCTCTTGTCAAGAGGCAAGAAAGGAAATATAGTGCAAAAACGACGCTCAAAGTCGAGGGAAAAGTGTTGGGCGGAAGTGTTATTTTGCACAAAAGTGTTTTGGCCGAACAACGCACCAATCGCTCCGCCAGTGAGAATAGACAAGTGTGTTCTTACCGAAGCACATATTAATCACTCCGCGAGTGAGAACTAGGTAGTGCAAAAGAAAATGGATCGTATTTATGTAACTACTACAAGTCCATTGATCAATCTACTCGTATAGATCTATATAAAAGGGTGACAGGATATAACTAATTCACTTTCTCATCAACCTTGTGACTACGTCACATGTTGTCGATTTTGAAGAAACGAACACATCATATCGGTGTTACGTCATCCTACGTCATGCTAAAAGACCCAAGAACTCCTACAAAAGTATGCATTCCCGCCATATTCTACAGAACACGCACCAACAGATTACCTTTATTTGGACTTACTTGAATGGAAAAAGTCGGGGTTTGTTCAATCTATTATTATACTAAAAAAATGAGTTAACCAACGTTTTATTCCATAAAGTATTTTCCTATATATGTTAGTTACATGAAATATAAGCTAAAATATAATATATGAGAAATATCTTTTTCGCATGGGTTGATCTGATGTCTAATGGTATCTAGTTGAGACCCCCTGAAACTCTTGAAGTAACAAGAGGGCAACATACAGCACTCGGTGTTCCTAAATGATGAGCTACCTGCTATTGACCAGGCTCAACGTCGCTTACCTACGGTGATCTAACGAGATCGGTGTGTCAACGTAATAATAGTGATACGAGTGTGAATAGAGTGAATAAAGCAATACCTTCATTTTTATAAAGTTGTTTTGTATTTCTTTTCCATCATTGATGAACTTGCTATCTCATGTAATTGTCAGGGTGATGTATTTCGTCTTGGAGAGAGGGATGTCTATTCAATAATTCTTAATGTGTCAATAATTGTTTGTTTTTCTTCCGGCGACATTTCTCGTTCTGGAGAAAGTTTTGCCAGAATTTAGAGTCGATGGAAATCAATTTTATTTTGACCAGTAAGTATGGCAGAACAGACTGCGACGCGTGAACTGCACAACAGCTCGGCTAAAAACTCAGTATTTGAGTTTTTGAAACCACAGAAGACAGTATTACAGATCCGTTTCAGCATGCATATATTATTTGAGTCGAAGTTCTCAGAAATCAACACTGGGGCTAACACTTGATCTCTATATGCGATACATAGATATTCAAATACTCCATATAAGTTCTCCTTTATCTCGCAAACGTTGAATTAGTAAAGAAATTAGGAGAATTCATTTTCGTTCACTAATTGAACAGTTAACTATGTTATGGCATATCTTTTTTGTGGTCTCTTGGTCTTGTCGGATTACAGGGCAAGAATTCATCTAGTCGGGTGGTGTATCAGGCTCAGTGGTGTTACTATAGGATACAACACTTGGCGTATAAGCCAGTGTGGGGGTAGCCATACCGAAGAGATCTTATTTGGGCTTCGAATACTATGTTATTTTTAATATTTGGTCAGGGTTTACTTTTAGGGTGAAGTATCCCCATGTCAGGTGGTCCTGACAAACCCTCGTACAAAGAGGCCTTAAACACTCGAGCACAGTGTCTAGTAGGCATTCAAGTGGCGTGCGTATAGTAAATATAGAGTATTTGTAAAAAAAAATACCGATAGTACTTTAAAGAATTGTTATTATTTCATGTATAAACACATATATTATACTATTGTAAAATAATGTTATACCCTAGCTAACTCGTGTCCCGGAGTTACCCGAGAAAGAAGATTAAATCAAAAACTTTCAGGCCCTAACCATTTATTATTTGCTGCGCACGGTTGTTCGGCGCGAACGGAGACCCCACAATGCTAATGTAACACAGTGTTAGCTATTCAGCCGGACTTAAAAATGAAGTTTAATTGCCAACGCGGACTTATGGTTAGTGTTTTGTAGAAATGGGACCGTTAAAAATAAAATTCCCCCACCTCCGAAAGAAACAATCGCATAACAAAGTAATTTATTTTGTTTTGTATCTTTACTATTTTGATTATTGTGACTACTATTGTTATCTTGAGTGTTATGTTCAAAACGTTTCGGCCGGTTTCGGAAGTTGTTTTATTCATAGAAAATTCCGATGAGAAATGGAAAAATCAAGATGAGAAAGAGAGTATCAACATTCGGTAAACAGAGTCTGAAGCCTGTGTTTTATTTATTTATCGTTTTAAAGAATTGTTTTGAGAATAGTTATCTAAAGAATCAGAATGAAGCCAGAAACATAGCGACATGTAAACGGTCATGTAGATGGAACAGGGTATAAGTGGGTTCTCTATTTGAAAAAAAACAAACAAACATCTATTACCGAATGCGAAAATAATGCACTAAGTGACTATTTTAAAGCATTGCGTAAGCAATAGTAAAACAATAAAAAAGAGGGGAAAGAGGAAACATAAATAGCTGACGTGGCCAGAGAATGAATAATATGTTATTCCATAAATCATATAAAAAATATGAATAAAATTTAAATATAAGTAAATACATTTTAGTGATCTAGTGTTAATTTCTGAATACGTTTATTTTGTTGACCACCGATCCGCTATTCCTTTATTCTGTCATTCAGTAAAATGATGAAAAAATCCGCCATTCCTTTATTCTGTCATTCAGTAAAAAGATGAAAAAATCCGCCATTCCTTTATTCTGTCATTCAGTAAAAAGATGAAAAAATCCGCCATTCCTTTATTCTGTCATTCAGTAAAAAGATGAAAAGTATTTGGAACCTTGGAACATCCGGAAAGAAGAAATAGCAGATGAAAAGAGCGCCGATTATTTAGGTTGAAGATGTAGCGTAGTTAATAAACAGTAGAAATAGCGTCCAAATGAAACAATGACGGTGTGAAACCAAAAAAGTTCATCTCTTAAATCAGTTCGCGGTGTGTTTGGGAGTAGATGTTTGCATGAGATTGACATTACCTTCGACTTACTCTGCAAATTAATGTGTTCGGAGAGGCCGCTTAACAGACGCAAATGTAAGAAGATTTGAAAGAAAACGAAACGTATGCTTATTTTGTGAAAAGGCCAATCAGGAAATGTCCTAAGTGTTTGGCAAAACAGATTAACATAAAAAACTTTTGATTATTAAGCTATAATAAAGAAATGAAATAAAAGAAAACTTCAGTGTACTTTATTTTATAGATTACGTATATCTGTTTACAGTATTTATTTCAACAGTGAGTAAAGTTAAATAGTAGTATGAAAATATACTTATGGCAAATTGCCTACATATTTCCCCATGAAATTAAACATGAAAGTTTATGTGTAGCTTATTTGCAAAAAGTATATTTTGATACGTTTATTTGCCATGAGTAGATTTTCGTACTATATATTTAATTATACTTAAATGCCAGCAATACATAGCGGTGCATATAGATACATACGCTTGCAGTTAATTATATAGATATCATAGAAAGAGTAAATAGAGAAAGGAGAGGAAGAGAAATAGAGGGGGTCATAAGGATAGTGAGAGATAAGTAGGTAGGTAGATAGATTGATATATACAAACAAAATGATTTAAATCGATTGTATGTATATAATATACGTCAAAGATTTTTTCTAGAGGTTTGCTTTTTTTGGAGAATCAAGTTTTGGCTTGTATTGACAATGTTTTTACCTGTTTTTTTTACCTGGATATTATGAAGTTTTATTTGACTACTATAATCTCTGAAGACAGAATGTTCACATGGTAGCTTGGATTTTTTTCAAGTATCATGTAAATTTTATCCAGAAACCTGTGTAAAATGTTTGCTCCGAAACTAACATCAACTCATTGTATGATATAAAGCTAATCTGTCATTATATATATATATATATATATATATATATATATATACATTTTACATACATATATATATGTATGTGTATATATATGTATATATGTGTATATATATGTGTATATATGTGTATATATATATGTATATATATGTATATATATGTATATATATACACATATATATACACATATATATATATATATATATATATAGAGAGAGAGAGAGAGAGAGAGAGAGAGGAAAGAGGGGAGTGCAGTATTTGTGCAGTTCCAACGAGAGAAAAGTATATATGTAAAGGAGTAAGGCTACCAACATTTGTAAAATGTTATTTTCAAAATTGATTTATTAATGTGTTATTTTATCATTTTATAATTTCATATAACGCGTTTCAAACGGTAGTCCGCTTTCATCAGATATGTAAATTAATTTGAAGAAATGTCTTTCGATTTGAAAGAGTGTTGTTTCATTTGAGGAAATGTGTTGTTGTTAGACGTTTTTGCGCATGCGTGGATTTGCGGGTGTCTGAGTACGTGTTTTGATAATTTTATATCTTTTAGTTTTTATCCTTTATTTTTCCTGCTTCTCTTGGTCAAAGTTGCGTGTGTTTATTAAGAACGTGTTATTTTGGCCTTTATTTTATCGGTCATCTT
Organism: Sepiola atlantica; assembly: GCA_963556195.1. Classification (NCBI taxonomy): domain Eukaryota; kingdom Metazoa; phylum Mollusca; class Cephalopoda; order Sepiida; family Sepiolidae; genus Sepiola; species Sepiola atlantica. The sequence continues at coordinate 29,441,484 of OY744533.1, read as the reverse complement.
AATTTCTTAGGGTGCGTAAATTTTCTTTTGAAATTTATTACTTTTTATTGCATAGTCTCTAAGATGGCTGTTGTACCCGCGTGTGTGTGTGTTTGTGTGCGCGCATGTGTGTGGTTAGTTCTGAATCCTGTACATAGGTGAACAACATACACACCCACACACATACACACACACAAACACGCACACACACACACATATGTGCGCACACACACACATATGTGCGCACACACACAGGTTAGATAGTGATAGAGAGAGGTACAGAAAGGTTGATAAAAATGGGTGTTGTAAGAGTTATGATCTGTTCAATGCTGGATTAGATTTATATATGAAGTTTTTTTTTCTTGTGTTAGAAAGTAGGTGTAATCTTGGCTTTGGAAAATTGGCATTATTCTAAAATTTCCTTCGCTGCATGAGTGCACATGTTGGGAGACGAATAATTTACGGTTTTCTTTGATTTTAATGTGGCTTTTATGTAAAGATACTCTATTATTAAATGTTTTGGTCGCACCTATATAAGCTTCGTTACATATTGTAAATTCTAGCACATAGACAACGTTCTTGGAGGTGCAGTTAAGGTATTTTTATTGTGAATGTTTGTGTTGGGTGTTTAAATGTGTATGAGTTCCCCTCTATTATTATGTCACAGACCGCACATCTTTCCTTGTTGCATTTTGTGACCCCTTGTATTGTGTGTTGGTTGAGTTTGGATCGGGTTAAAATTTGTTTGAGGTTTTTTGGTTGGCGCTTGCTTTTTATTATTTTCGTTGTTTTTAATATGTTTGTTGTTATTGTTGAGTAGGGTTAAGTGTCTTGTTATTTCTGTGAATAATTCTGGATTGTTTTTGTTGTGTGTAGAAATGTATGCTAATATTTATTTCTTTGTTTTGTTTTTTGGGATTCGTAATTGTTCTAATGGAATGTTTTCTGCTAGTTCTATACCTTTGTGTATTATTTGTAGCGAGTATCCTCTTCTTGTTAAAGTTTTCCGTAGTTACTCCAGTCGGACAATCTGGAGGTATTTGTCACTGACTATAGTGCAGATCCTGCGTGCTAGGGAGTAGGGTATAGATTTTAGGCAGCTTTTAGGGTGATGACTTCTAAAATGGAGATATTGTCGGGAGTCTGTGGGTTTGTGGTAGATGTCTGTGATTATGTGAGTGTTTTTAATATACATGTATATATGTATGTATATATATATATATATATACATATATATATATATATTTATAGAGAGAGATAGAAAGAGAAATATACATGAGAGCTCGAACGAGAGAAGGATATATATATATATATATATATATATATATATATATATATATATATATATATAGAGAGAGAGAGAGAGAGAGAGAGAGAGAGAGAGAGATGAACATACTAATATAGATATGAATAATGATAAACAGACATTATCTAAAACCGGTGCTAAGTCGAATTCTGTAGCGAATGAGGTCAACCATTTTGAAAATAGACACATTTCTCCGGCGAGGGGAATATTCAAATACATAAATGACAATCAATAAATCCATAAAAGATGCGTAATGATTATCGAACCGAAATCGAAGATCCGAATTGCGCAGACATCAGCGATCGATACGATAAACCTTTTTCTCTTATGAAATCATTGTATTTCATCGTTGTCATTCACGATGTATTTCGATGCTTACGTCATTCCAAGGAAAGTCCTAATTTACTTGCCTCACTACAAGGGCTGAATTAAACACAGGGTCAGTTTTTGTAATGTGGGGAAAATGCAGCTCTAAAACGGAGCATTTGAATTGTCTCAGTATAGGCGGATTTATCATTGACTACCAAGCACAGCAAAGATAAAGTGTATTATTAGAACAGATGCTACACTTTGCTCCTAGCCAAAAGGTCAATGTTAGGAAGATCAGCACTAAGAGAATCGCCCCTACTTATCAATCAAGATATGTACCTGCCATCCACTGCAGTAAAGTTAGGTATAATAGCAGTTTATAAGAGGGATCAAGAAGACCCACTGGGTGGGTGCAGAATTTGCCTTGATCGGAGCATCGGCATTCCCCGGTAAGGAGCACCTCAAGCAAATGCAATAAACCAATCCCCCCTTACGGAGGCGGGTGTAATGCTCGAGGCGCCCCCCCCCATCGGATTGAACACAACGATACTTTACTTGGATCCAATCCGAAAGCTTATAGAAGATAAAGTATTACATTTAAGAGATTACAACGGTAGACAATTTGAGAGTAGTCCGCATATCTCTGTTTCTATTTACTTGCTTCCTCGCGAGGGCAAAGGTATACTTAAGGTCAGTTTTTAATGTTGGCAGTAAACCCAACTCCCCCAAAAGGGGACCACTTGATAGGAGCAACACAATGAAAATTGCCTCACTCTAGAAGAATTTCTCCTTCACTGACCGAGGAGAGAAAAGTGTAGTGTCAGAACAGGGTAAATGATGAGATCTCCGTCCTAAACAGTTTCTTCGAAAATTTGAGAAAAAATAGGATATACGCGATAATATATATATATATAAATATATATATATATATATATATATTGTTATATATATATATATATATATATTACTATTTACTGTATCCACATAAAATATATAAGGAGATATAATTGTTTATGTATCAATTTTCAGTATTTACTTACACTGCTCGATACGTAAGTAGAGCTCGGTAGTAAGCTATGAAAATATATTATTGAGAATTAAGCTACACAGAAGCTCCCGCGTTTCATCCCCGGAAGGAAACTTAAGGCTAAATGAAGATTCCCACGAGGATGAAACGCTGGAGCCTTTGTGTAGCTTAATTGCCATGAAAATATATTCATAGCTTACTATATATATATATATATATATATATATATATATATATATATATATATATATAGTTTTGAATGTTCATACTGTGTTTTTAAGCATCTGAATGAAATTTAGTAAAAAAGAAGTGTGGTAAAAAAAGACAAAATCGAAACCGATTTTTTTTCTTCGTCGGCTCACACCAACTGAAGCTGGCTTCCCAATTACATCGGAATTTCAAACACACTGATGAGGCTAATATTATTAGCGAAATATCTGTATAACTATAAACTATAAAAAAAATGGCAGTTTATAGAAACATTTTTTTTAAAAAGGCGGTTTCGATTTTGTCTTTTCTTTTAAATAAAATAAATATTGCATCTATTACAAGCTTTGATTGTAGTTAATTTACCACACTTCTTATATATATATATATATATATATATATATATATATATATATATATATATATATATATATATTTAAGATTATGACATGATGAAGGTTTTAGAGTTAAAATAAGTTTACAATTACGTAGTAATAGGAAAAACACGTGTTAACACAATTTTTGAGCGATACAAAAAACAACTATGGATTCATGAGCAATACAAAAAACTGGAACGTAAACGATGTATAATAATAAAAGATTAAAGTAGTTCAAAAATATTTTTTCGCAACTTTTTTATATCACAAGTAATTTGTAAACATATCTTCGACGCATTCTAGGAACAGTAGCCATTATTAAATACTATTCTGGGATTTATTATTAAAATTGCTTTCTTGGATAATAAAAGTGCTTACTGCGTTTCAGGTAACGTAAACTCAGTCAGCCTTTAACATAATAACCTACTTCCGGTTCAATATGACGCCATCTTGTAAAAACTTCGATTATGCTCGCATATTTACTCTTTTAAAACGTATTTTCTGATTTCATGCGTTATACTAAATTTTTGAATCGAAATTTTTCGTCATATAATAATCTTTTAAAAAACATAAGACCATTTTTATCGCATTCTGCGTAAGACGCCGATCTCATCAGTTACCCAGACCAGATACTGCACTTTACTTCTAGACAAAAATCCCAAAGTATTAAACCGCATCCATTTGTCTATTTCCCTATCGCACCTCTTCTCCTCCTTCTCCTCCTTCTTGTAGTCTTTCTTTTCATTTATCTATCGCCTTCTCTCTAACTGCATCCTCTCTCCATGTTAGTCTCTTCTTTCCCGTCGGTTACGAACTCATACCATTAAGGAAGAGTTGAATCGGCAATCTCTCTCCAGCTATAGGTAAAATAGCAACGTGTGTTAAATGAATCACATACAATGAATCGTTTATAATAGTCATTGTGTGTTTGCAGTAAATGGTTCAAAATTGGTTGATACGACCTTAAAATTGAAGAGATTTCTTTAGCAAAGTGAAAAGATTTCCTTCAGCAATGTGAAAAATTTCCTTCAGCAATGTGAAAAGATTTCCTTCAGCAATGTGAAAAGATTTCTTTAGCAAAGTGAAAAGATTTCCTTCAGCAATGTGAAAAGATTTCTTCAGCAAAGTGAAAAGATTTCCTTCAGCAAAGTGAAAAGATTTTAGAATATAATATAACCCGGATGTACCCTGAAAGGGGCCGAGGCAGTAGTCGAAAACGGAATAGTCTTGCTAAATGAACTCAAAGTGGAGTAAGTAATGGAATCAGTTGTGACCCAATGGAGCACGGTAGTCTAGTATATATATATATATATATATATATATATATATATATATATATATATATATATATATATATATATATAAAATATTTGTTGTTGTTTATTATCTATGTACGTATACGTTTCGTCCCTTTTCAATCAGGACTCATCAGCATAGAGATATGACTATTCACTACCGGTCGTACGATTCGAAACCCTGGATTACAAGTATTTTTAAACATACATCCAACGTCGTTAACCGCGCGCCCAATATCTGAATAGCCGATAAACAATGATAATTTAACACATATAAAAGCGGCTTGATGTCGAGGCATTCTACTTCTATTAAGGAAGGAATGATGCATATAAAGCAAGTGACGTCATGCTGTGTTTGTACTACCATTTAGAGTGCTCTACTTATTTTACGATGAGCGACAAATATAAAATATTTGTTGTTGTTATATATATATATATATATATATATATATATATATATATATATATATAGTGTATTTTATTGGTGATTGCCGCGTTTATTACTTTGCTAACTACTATTTCGATTGTTTACTTCCTAAGTGATATGGATTAATGCACAAGATTGCATTATTAATCGCCCTTTACTTTATAAGACGAATATTTCGTATATATATATATATATGTATATATATATATATATATATATATATATATATTATTAATTTTATACGTAGATAAAAATTATCCATGGACACGTGTTTCGGGCTCATAGCCGTCATCAGCCTGGCTTACTTAGACAAGGATCGATATGACATTTATGGAATAGTATTTTAAAATTTAAAATTTTACAATCAAGCTCTGAAAATAAACACTTGCATAATGAAAGCTCTTTTTAACATAACCTGTTTACCATTGAGCTTATTTCTAATTTGTTTACACTTTGTATCATTTGATATACTGCGAATATCTTGATTTTTTTAATTATTTAAGTTAAACTTTTCCATATATATTTATGTGTTCGTTTCAAAATACATAATAGGGGTAATTTCCGCATAGCTGTCAAGTTGACCGCATATGTTTTGATGTTCAGATTTGAGTTAAAAGGTGACTTGTGTACGGGGTTCGAATCGTGCGACCGGCTGAACAGTTATCTCCAGAGTGACGATTTTGCAAGGATGAAACGTATATGTATGTGGATAATGATTTAAAATATTTTTTTATTAAATAATAAGATTATTATTCTCTCTTGTTTCATTTTACTTCAGTCGAAGTTCTCAGAAAGCAAGGGGCCCCTTGCTGGGGCTAACAATGATCGCTATATGAGATACATAGATTTTCGAATATTCCATTAATGTTCTCATTTACCTGTCAAACGTTGAGTTAATAAAGAAGTTAAGAATATTAATTTTACTCCTCCCAATTGACCCGTGAACTATGTTAGCATATGTTTATTGTGGTCTCTTGGTCTTACCGGATTCCAGGAAAAGAATTCATCTAGTCTGGTGGAGTATTAAGCTAAGTGATGTTACTTGAGGTAACATAACTTGGAAAAGGCGCACCATTCCTTGTATAAGCCAGTGTATAGTCGTGTCGAGGAGATCTTATTTAGGCTTTAAATAGAATGTTATTTTGAATATAAGTTCAGAGTTTACTTGTAGGAGAAGTATCCTCGTGGCAGGTTGTTCTGACACGCCCTTGTACAGAGAGACCCAAGACATTCGAGGATGGTGTCTAGTAGGTAATTCAAACTTATATATATGCATCTAAACTTATTCTTTCTCTTTTTCTCTCAAGATTTTCCCTCTCTCTTTCTCTCTTCTTTCGTTTTTTTTCACTCGACCCACTTCTCTCTTTCTCTCTCTCTCTCTCTCTCTCTCTCTCTCTCTGCTATGACATTCTAGTCTTAGCTGTTCTTTCCCCCCTCCTGTCCATTTATTTCCATATCTTCCCTTTCTTTCTCTCTCTCTCTCTCTCTCTCTCTCTCTCTGCTATGACGATCTAGTCTTAGCTGTTCTTTCCCCCCTCCTGTCCATTTATTTCCATATCTTCCCTTTCTTTCTCTCTCTCTCTCTCTTTCTCTCTCTCTCTCTCTCTCTCTCTCTCTCTGCTATGACGATCTAGTCTTAGCTGTTCTTTCCCCCCTCCTGTACATTTATTTCCATATCTTCCGTTTCTTTCTCTCTCTCTCTCTCTCTCTCTCTCTCTCTGTTTTCTTTTCCATGTCTGACGCATTTGCTATTCTTTTTTTTCACCATTTATGTTCTCCCCGATCACTTCAATTCATCTCATTCTCTGTATTTATCGGCTTCTCTAAACTTTGACCTTCTCAAAATGTCTGACATTTTATGACAACGTACTGCAATAAGAGTAAATTGTTTGATTGATTTCTTATTGAAAGACGAACAAAATCCATTTCACAAAATTAGTCTCCAATTTCGAAATTTCAGGCTAAATGAAATAGAAATCGTCTTCAATATGAACACATTATATATGTATATATATATATATATATATATATATGAAAATATTTCATATTGAAGGCGATTTCCATTTCATATATATATATATATATATATATATATATATATATATATATATATATATATATATATATATATATATGTGTGTAGTTTTTATAGTCAAAACTTCAGTATTTATTTGATTTACTCTAACATGGCGTCGATCTTTGAATACAAAGACTTATGCATTGGGCAATAAATCTACCTAAAAATATTTTCGACTTTTAAGAGTTTTTTTTTATTAGGATGAATCATTCTCCTCCAAGATTCAATGTTTGGTTGAAAACCCTGATTGCCTAGACAACTGAAGAAACAGCTGTTAAAATTAATCTTCTCAATGAAATATATAGTAATCGTCGTCCTAATTTGTTTTTTTATTCAATTGTCTATTATATATTACAACTAAATCTTAATTAATGTTTAACTAACAGACACTAGTGTTTCTTGCTTTCGCAGTCTTCAGTGTAGGAGATGACAATTACTGCTGGTCGAAGGATTTGAACACAGTCACAAAGTCACCTTCGACCTTGAAGCCCAGCATCTTACCTCGCCCACCAAGAATTATCACGGGAAAGGACAGAGAATAAAGATATATATAATGCCCAGGCAGCGGACAAAGGCACAAAGCTTTTCAAATAGTGATCAACTACAGACGTACGAATGTTGAATTACGGTATAATTGACAACTTATTTTAACACTCTTAAAGAGGCTTAAATTCAATTTTAAGGGAGATTATAAAAATATGTATATATAGGTATATATATATACATATACATATATACACACACACATACACACACATATATATACATATATATATATATATATATATATATATATATATATATATATATATATATATATATATATATATGGAGATGATAGTGAGTATTACATACCGATATTAATAGAATAGAGTATCATAGTAGGTTACATAATCAAAATGCCGATTGAAGAATCAGTTATATCTGGTATTTTTAGCTCTATGGGCTGAGATTCATGTATTTCCGTTAAACTGAAAGTATTGATAGTATAGTGTCAATTGAATTTTTTTTTAAATATATGCTCTTGCATATGTAATTGTGCACTTTTGTTATTTTCCCTATAACACTTAATTACACACATATATATATATATATATATATATATATATATATATATATATATATATATATATATATATATATAAAATAAAGTAACACGGAATCACATAATCACCGGTGCAATAGTTTATTTCAACCTTCCGGCATTGTCAAGCATCCAATGCCGGAAGGTGAAATAAATTATTGCACCGGTGATTATGTGATTCCGTGTTACTTTATTATATTTTATTCTTGATCTGTGTATTACATTGAGCTCTCATACCCGGATTTCCTTCTGAAATTTATTTCACTATAACACAACTATATATATATATATATATATATATATATATATATATATATATATATATATATATATATGTTTATATTTTTTGTGTAGAGTATTCTATCCTCATAATTTCATATATCTATTGTAGACAACACAGCTAGTAACGTGGGTACATTACTTTTGTAAACTTTACTATATATGGCGTCTGCTTCACCAAAATGTAAAAACTCGCCCCCACCAACCCCCAAAAATAAAATCAACGAAATACAACAAAAATGAATGCAGAAATGAATTGCTATACTTCAATTTTGAGTTGCTATATAGTACAGAGTGACAAGACAGATGAGCTTTGGGATGGTGATTAGGAAGACAGCGCTGAACGAAGATCGTTACTAATCTTCATGTTAGATATTGAAAGGTTCCAGATCGCAGAGGTGCCCAAATATGGTGGGGGGGGGGGAGAAAATAAAAGTCGGAAGTTACGTCATTCCGTTCGGGGCCGACTTCGGTCATTTTTCCATCCAGACTCTTGGCAGGCACAGATGTAGAAACGACTGCTGCTGCTAGCGACGTATGCCGGACGCAGCGGGCGCAGCGGGCGCAGCGGGCGCAGCGGGCGCAGCGGGCCAAGAATGACTCAGGTAAATATATTCCACTGATTTCTTTTTATGTCTGTCTGTCTGTGTCTTTGTGTTTGTCTCTCTTTCTCTACTAGTGACGTTCGGTTTTTCTGTCGTGTCGTTAAAAAAACAACAACAGCATCCGTGTGGTGTTTCTATCAACGTCGAGTTTAACAGCGCGAGCATTAACAACAACGACAAAACACAAGATACACCAGCCAACAAGACAAAACTCGGATGCACCCAGCCCAATGAGGCAAGCAGCCATGCAACACTCAAACAAAAGTCGAAAGTGTCAACTACCGACGGCCAAGACCAAACAGAATCGCCTTACGAAGGCCAAGAAACTCTTCAACAAGTCAAACATCTAGTCTAATCTGTGACGCTCTAGTTCTTCTTGGCACGTGTTGTACAACACGCAGAACAACAGATGGCTCGAATATAATCCGCATAAATACCGCACACCATGAATACCAAATTCGCTCAAACTGTTATGGTTTTAAGGCGTGCTTCAAACAAAGGACACCTCACGCTGCCCACATCGTCGGAAAGGGAGTTAGATTCAATTCAAATGAATATATTGAGTTGCTCTCAACTGTCGTCAACATGTGGGTAAAGAAGGTGGCTGCGGGAAACTATACGTGTTGGAGCAAGTCTCAGCTCCCTGTCACACCTCGGATGAAACCCAGAAGTGTCTGCTTGAGAAATTGCACGTCTTTACCACTCCCAGCATATGATTCTCCCAACTCCCCCGATTACAACCCCATGGACAATTATGTGTATCACGCAGCTGGAAAAGACACCAACCGTACCGCGTGCAATACCAAGGGCGATCTTATAGCCATGATCAAACTGGTGTTCAGGTGTGTTTCCAAGGACACCGTACTCCAGGTTCAGGTCCAGCCTTGAGGTCGTTGTGGATGGTCAAGCAGCTTCTTTGAGTAAGGTGTATTCAGCAAAATAACCATCTAAGATTAAGCAGTTGGTTGCACAGAATAAAATGTACCTTAGCTTAATTATACATAATAAATAAATAAATGAACAAATAAGTAAATAGAAAACTAAACTAAACTAATACCTTAAATAGAAATACGAGCAAGCACGTGTTAAAATAAGGTCATCCATTATTTCGACAAAACAAAGACACAGGGACGGGTCACCCTATAGAAAACAGAAAAATAGAATAGGAATTAAAATCAACCGAACCTTATTTTGTTAGAAGCCTAACGATTGGATAAGAGAATAACAAAGAATCTGATTGGTAAACTAGCTGTACTAAACATCACGTGTATATATAAAAACACCCGGCAACACAAATTCCACGCCTTTTAGCCTGACGATTCACTACGGGAATGAAACACGGAAGCATGTGTGTTACTTAATTGCCATAAATATATTTGCATAACTTACTACCTAGTTCTACTTGCGTATCGAGCACTGTTGAAGTAAATACTGAAAATTGATACATAAAAGATTATATCTCCTTATAACTTTTTATGTAGATACATAAAATAATATATATATATATATATATATATATATATATATATATATATAAATATCTGTTCTATATATGTATACACACCTGTTCTATATATGTATAAATACATGTTCTATACGTATATAGACATGCCTGTTCTATATGTATAGCTATCTGTTCTAACATTTACTCCGATGAATGGTTCTTCATTTTTCATAGAGCCAGGTCAAATCTTCATCTCATGATTCCCGAGACGATCGTCATCCTAAGCTATGTTAACAAAAAGAGTCAAAATCTAAGTCGGAGAAATTTCATGACTTAAATTCATCAATTAATTAGTTGAGAGATTTATCCCATTTTTCTCCCACTTACCTTTCAATTAATATCTCCGACATATAAATGTCCACTCATTTCCTCATTGGACGGTCTTAGTTTTTATTTGTATCATTTAAGACGTTTCTCTTCTTAATCCGAGATGGTGACACAAAGCAAATGTCCACTATACTGGATTTAATTAAGATTAACAGTAAGTTTCATAGTTGTGAAAATTAATACCTCAACTATTGTCTTCGATTTTTTGTTTTTATTCATACTTTCTTTAACTATTCTAGTTTTCTGCATTGCTATCACCCTTCATAAACATATATATATATATATATATATATATATATATATATATATATATATATAAAGGTCGCATAACCTGGACGCGCACGAGTGTCGTTGATAGCGGCGGTGATTTGTTAAGAAATAGGGCACAGCATATGGAAGGCGGAGCCCACCTTCTCCTTCCGCTGCCTTGAACCTTCCCTGAGTTTTAATCAGATACCCATTTACTGCTGGGTGGACCCGAAAATTCGCATGCCGTGAGTGGGATCGAACCCGGGTCGTCCAGCCCAAAGACAAGTTCTATAACCACTTGTCCACAGGCCCTCCCTGTAATGTAATTATATATATACGTATGTGTGTGTTTACGTTGAAATCTCCCTAAATCTATACTAGAATTGTCCATTTAACAACGGATTAAGCGTTGATCAGCAATCAGTTCTAAGTGAACGTCGTCTGGAGGTTAAAGCTTTAATCCTTTCTACTAGCGATAATAACTAATAATGACATTATACATAATATTAAATTACACTTCTACATAGTCATGGCTTACCGAGCAAGAGCAATCTACACTCTGTGGTATTCAAGTTCAACATAAAGATTCTCAAGTCTAACACGATGCACTTACACAAAGTCGAATGTTACATCGGCTGAAACGTGAAAAATAACAAGATGAGACTAATAGTTCGAATAATACAAATGATCAAACTAGCAATCCTTATACGAAAAATTCTGATACTAACAAGAATTATATCTTTATTGGTGTTATCTGACTGGGCGTTTATCTTATATCATATAATGTCTACTGTTATTATTATTGTGTTTATTTAATGGCTTTGTTTTGGCTGAAACGGGTAACAATTACCTACAAGATGAAGATTCCAAATCCGCTTTTCGCCCATCGAATTCATCAAATTAATAGCGGAAAATCAACAGTTAGAAAACAATTCATGAGATACCTTTAAATAAAATATCTTTCAGTAGGTATAGTATCTAAAAGTAATTGGTTTTATTTTTGGCCGGGAATAATTAAATTTAAATCTCTTTGAATCATCAGGCGAGCTACTCTCAGAGCAAGACATCTATACGAGTTGTAAAAGTATTACTGCGCCTAAAAGTGACACATGGTAAATCACGTTGTAACAGCGGTTTTCGTTAAATCACCGAAGTTAAGCGAGGTTGATCCTGGTCAGTACCAGATCGGTGACCATTTTGGAATACCAAGTGATGTATGTGAGAGTACACGACACCTCCCTGCTAAAGACGGTAACAACTTATGTTAAAAATGTCGCCTGAGCTAGATACACATGCGACTTAGGAACACTTGTGAATTTAATATTCCGAGAAACTTCCGCTTTCTGTTTCATTTTTGCACGTTGTTGAAGTGAATGTATTGATGGATTTCTAACAAGTAAATAAAATTGAGTATTGTGAACATCGCGGTGGTTGTGATAGTAACAATCCATGACTGTTGTAGATGGGGAAGACGTGGACCCCTTTCCCCATCTATCGTACTCGCCAAATTTGGCACCCTATGATGTCAATCTATTTCTCTAACATGAAGTTCCCCGCGTAAATACGTGGGGTAACATAAACAAATAAAACATATTGACCTCATATACTGCTACTATTTATATGCTTAATTACCAAGTGTGTAGATGTTAACCCTTTCTTTTTTATTAGTGCATGTTGAAGTGTAGGAACTTATAAATTCCTAGAAAGTCGAGTAAATTGAGTATTCGGCACATCTCGGTATGGCGATGGCAACAATTTCTGACCGTGACTTATACATCTTCTCCATCCACTCTGGGCTTTAGATTTGGCACCATCTGACTTTCATCAATTTTGAAGACTTTAGCAGGGAGCTGCCATTCATATGCCGCGGTTAAGCTCTAGTTAGCCGAATTCTAGAAGAAAGATAACGAGGTTATGAAGGCTGTGAACACCTATTGATACGACAACGATTCAGAGTTCTACAATAAGAAGAAAAGTATTTTAGCACCGATAGCGTAAGTGCTGAAAATTAAAAGGGGACGATGTTGAAAAATAAAGTACTCGACCATTTGTATTAGTTTCCATTTTCTTGAAGCTCAGTGCTGTTAATTCACCCGATGGATAGCAAAGACACATTTAGAACAAAGAAATACGATCGTACTAGATCAAAACGGCGGCGACCCGTCACTTTAACGTCTTCAACCTCTGCAATAACACATAATGGAGATTTGCCCAAGAACCGACAACCGTAGAAATAGATGATGGAGGAACACCTACAACTTGCAACAGTGATGACGGCAGATGCAAACAAAGTATCTGAGCAAGATGGACGCTGTCCAATCTGAGACACCGGATGTTGTTTGGATGATAGCCAAGGTGCGTCACAGTCTCTAAATTAAAATTCTTTAAAAGTTACACGTGACTGGGTCGATGTTGCATTTGGCTTGTGCAAATTAACAATAGTGACAAAAGTTAGAATCCAAATCCATCCGCGTGTAAATAAACACGACATTACACTAGTGTTTCTTATTAGGCTAGTGTAACCCTTCCCGCAATAATTACGACGTTATCCTGCCAAAATCAATATTCTTAAGACGTGTCTAATCAATACACATGTGTAGCGATGGGGATGCTATTCAAAACTTAAACATGACAGAGAATTGGCCTTTTGGCTCAGGGCAAAGGATACTACCTGTTTGGATACGACACTTCATATTTTCTGTTCTCAGTTAGTGAAGAAGAAACTCTTTGAAACTGAGGAAATTTGTATTTTTCTCCTAATCCAAAATAGAGAATATTCGAAACGAAACATAAATTTTGTGCAAAAATGTTCTTGAGGGAATAAATTTACCCGTTCTTAGATGGATATTCTTCTTATATATATGTATGTATATATGTATGTGTGCATATGAATAAATATATATATATATATATATATATATATATATACACACACACACAAATATATACATATACACATATATACATATATATGTACACATATACATATATATACATATATATATACATACATATACATATATTTATTCATATACACACATACATATATACATACATATACACACATACACTTACATATACAGATATTGACACACATACACATATACATATATATATATATATATATATGCAGGAAGACCCGACGTTGCTCGTAATTAAACAAGAACGTCCTTTTTCAGTATGCTCATAACACCATATTACTTTATTTTTATTGCTCTCGTTTCGCCTTTTAACATAGTCTAAATAAGCTAAATAAAAGGAAAACTCTCTAAATTGATGCCTTATACATATACATATACTAAAAATCGGATATACGTGCTAAACGTTTTGCAAGGTTCTATCCCCATAGTTCCCGTAGAGTTTGGGCGCTTACAGATTCGGATAACTTCTATCGTTTTCCTAGAGAAATTTATACACATGTTTAAATTTCATCTAAATAAAATATATATGAAGTTTTAACGCGGTTTCGTTTTCATAGTCCCCTAAAGGAGCACTTACTTTCATTGTCTTCTCCAGAAAAGTTTACATATGAATATATTTTTAGTTTGTATGTAGATTATTTAACCTTTTTTCTATACAAAACACACATATAGACATAAACACACACGTATATATATAAGCGATTTTGATAATATAAATCAAAATTATACAGTTTATATTGATTCACAAGGGAATATAATTTAGTTGCAAATGACAATCTCGAGTATTAGCAATTAAATAAATGTGTTATTTTCGATATTTATATTATTATATACTTTTTATAATAATGTATGTCCAACACAACTGACTATATATCTATTTATATATTGATCTCTCTGATATACAGATTTTTTTTAGAAAACCATAACAATGTGTATTTTTAAAATACATTTTATTTATTTTAATCTAAACTTTCAAAAATTTAAATTTTCATTGTGAAGCAAAATGTTTTTTTCTTTTTCACCATCGAATGGTAAGTGGATTTTTTTCGTGAACTAAGCTGGTTTGAATATGAGTGTATACACATTTTCTAAAACATTGTTTCTTAAGAGTATTAATTCTTTTTGAGAAAAGCATAACAATGTGTATTATATTATATATATATATATATATATATATAGTCATCCACATACAGACTTTTTCGCTGTTTCACAGCTCATCAGTGCGGTTAGACCAGTAAGTGCCTCAAGCCGGGATCGAAACGCAACC
This sequence comes from Sepiola atlantica, assembly GCA_963556195.1. NCBI lineage: Eukaryota > Metazoa > Mollusca > Cephalopoda > Sepiida > Sepiolidae > Sepiola > Sepiola atlantica. The sequence goes on along the minus strand of OY744533.1, from coordinate 29,426,244 downwards.
GTCGAGCTGACGGTCAGCGCTGCTAACCCCTACGCCATCATGCGACACTGACTGAATGTAAGAAATATCTCAATTTAACGAAATGTAAACATTGCAATTGCCGGAGCTCGAAATTAGTTTTACCTAATGAGCATTGCCTTAAAGCTAATGGTCGTTGACGATACCCTTACAGAAATTAGCTCTACCCGGAGGGAGCTTTATATAGTCATCCACATACAGACTGTTTCACAGCTCATCAGTGCGGCTATATATATATATATATATATATATATATATATATATATATATATATATATATATATATACTTATTTCAAGTTTTTTATTATAATATCATATTATAAATATGCATACACACTATAACTTAACGAGTTTTCAATTGTTTCTATAAAAGTTGTGCATTAAACAAATTACTCGGGTAGATTACCACAAAATACAGTTTTTTCTTTCTTCAGAATATTTAGTTTAAAATAGAAACAGAAGAAATGATGTCAAGATAGCGTGACAAAAATCAGAGTATAAAGCAACAGTAGTAAAACAATGACCATCAGTCACTCCAAATACTTGGATAATTTGTTTACTGTACACTGTCATGAAAACACTTGTACATTCGTTGAGTTAGGTATAAATGTCTATCAGATATATATGAATTATTTCTACACTTGATTATTGGGGAAATGGTCGTTTGATCAGTACCATTGGAGAGCCATGAATATTATAACTGCCTTGTTTTTAAATCTCCGAAATAGTTACATGGTAAACAGCTGAGCATCCCCGTTTTAATATTTCACGCTTAAGTTAAGGTCCCCTGTTTTTTTTCACTGTTAGATACTTGAATCCCCTTTTTTTATTTATGAATTTTCCAACGAAAAAGTCTGCGATATCTTGGATTTAGTTGGTTTCTCTGGGAATTTAAACTGCATTTTACTTTTTTTTTCTTTTGTTTGAAATGACTCAAAGCTTCTGTAGACTCTATCTCTCTCTCTCTCTCTCTCTCTCTCTATATATATATATATATATATATATATATATATATATATATATATATATATATATTGATCAGTGGGTGGTGGTTGAAGCCTAAAACGATGTTGTTTCCATATAATATTTTATTATAATAATTTAATATCAAATTAAATTAAATATTGGATTATCATGATAAAAAAATATAAAGACAACATTGTGTGATGCTTCAACCACCACCCACTGATCATTATCAATATATATATCTCTAAAAGCATACATTGAATATCAACGTAATATATATATATATATATATATATATATATATATATATATATATATATATATATATATATATATATATATATATATATATATATATATATATATGTGTGTGGGGGGTGCACTGCCCTTTCTACGTAAAAGGTATGTTATTCGTTTGTAATCATCGGCTTAGGTGCTGCGTCCTTACGTTTTTGTTTATGTCATTGGAAAAATAAGCTTTCTTTGAAATATATTCCTCGATGCCAAACCCAACTTAAACGCACCTGCCACGGATAAAAAATACTTTCTAAATGGAAACGTCATCGTAACCATGGAAACTCGCAATGATGTTGCCGTTCCTAGGAACAGGTGGCTTATTTAATACAAGCCATGCAAAGCGAGACACATTAGATGACTACGTGGTTGTCCATTGTTCTACAACGAGGAAAATATTTGTGGATTAGTGAAACATCTACTTTCCTTAATCTGCGTGAAAGCTAGTAATAGCAAACAATAAACAAAAGCGACGTACAGAACTATAAAAATATGAATAGTTTCAGTCACCGCTATTTACATACATATATATGTATATATATATATATATATATATATATATATATGTGTGTGTGTGTGTGTGTGTGTGTGTGTGTGTGTGTGTGTGTGTGTGTGTGTGTGTGTGCATGTAAACTAATTGTATCTAAATGGCGTTTTCTGGGGGGATACATATTGCCGGGCGGAGGGTTTGGAGAAAATAATGCAAAATATAATCATGTTTTCAATTTTTTTAATAACAAATTTTGAAAAGTCGTTTTTAGTTTTTTCTATCTTTTTTAGATTTTGATAAATATTCGATTATTAGAAAGAAAGGAAAAAGAATAAGTTACATATATAAAATAAAAATATTTAGATAAACTGATAATAATAATAATAATAATAATAATAATAATAATAATAATAATAATAATAATAATAATAATAATAATAATAATAATAATAATAATAATAATAATAAAAACTTATAAACATTTTAAAGATTATTAAGATATAATGAAAATAAAATAAGAAAAAAAATAAAGAGTAAAAATAAAAATGAAAATAAAATATATAAAAAATAATAGAATATATAAAGGAAAAATAAAATAAAAGGATAAGAAATAAAAAATAAAAAATAAAAAATAAAAAATAAAATTAAAATAAAAATAAAAATAAAAGTAAAAATAAAAATAATAATAAAAATAAAAATAAACAATAAAAAATATGAAAAAAATATAAAAATATGAAAAAATATAAGAAAATATGAAAAATTAAAAATTTAAAAATTTAAATAATAAAAATATATAAAAAATATATAAAATAAAGAATGAAGTATAATAGAGTTAAATAAAATTAAAATAAATGAAATATAAAATATAAAAAATAAAATAAAGTAAAAAATAAAAAAGTATGATAATAGAAATATAAAGAATACGAATATATGCACAATATAAAATACATACATATACACACACATATATATATATATATATATATATATATATATATATATATATATATATATAAATTCATATACTAACACACATATATACACATACATAAAAATATAAAAGAAAATAATAAAATTAATAAAATTATAAATAAGTAAATAAAAATTGTTAACTTATAATATAGAATAAAGGTAAATTAAGAAATAATAGAGGTAAAAGTAATAATAAAATTAAAGATAAAAACAAAGGTACCAATAAGGAGATGATATTAAAAATTATAAATACACAATGAAAATATAAGATAAAAATAAAGGAGATAATTGATAATAATAGAATGCATTAATAAGGACTTAGAACTATAAACAAAAATAAGATAGAAGCTTAAATAAGTTTAGAGGATAAAGGTTGATTATTGTCAAGGCTCCTTTACTCAGGGTTTTTTAAGAAAACATTGCGTAAGGAGATGAGTAGAGTAGGCGGGGAGGAGGAACAGCACATGGGAAGGTATGGACAACAGTAAAGAAAAACACCTTATAAAAAGTTATTATAGGAGAAGGGTCAAGGGTGACTAGGAAAACAAGGGATTAAATAGAATAGATTAGGAGTATAGTTGAGACTATATTAACGTCCGTGCACGGACAGGTGCATGGGTACATGTAAGAAATGAAGAAGCAGAAGGAAGTTTTACTGTTAATTCAGCTGGTTTATAAGGAGGAGAGAGCGCATTTTATAGGAAATAATTATCATCCATCTCCCGTCGTTCAAACCAATAAGTCAAACTGGAATGACATTAGATGTGGGAGGGTGAATCATATCATGAAACGTTATAAATATGGTTCGGGCGTTATGAGTTATTTAGGAGAAAATCGAAGTAAAACAGAATTTGTGCTTCGATGAACTAATATAGTTCTTTCATGAATTGGTTGGAGGAAATGAATAAATTGATTTTAACACACATTTTATTGGGGGAAAAAGTCGTCATACCTCCGAGGCGTTAGTCCTTATATTCTTAGAATTCCCTTTTACATGCGTTATATGTATGTCATCCAATTATTTAGGAGATTCAAAACGGTAATTTGTAGATATTTGCTCATAGCATATTTTCGAGGTAGAAGTCAATCGAGTGTTACTGCTGTTGGTTTAAGAGTTAGAATGAGAGTGCTTGACGTTTAGGATTTTTGAGTTATTAAGGCTAAGTTAGGGGTGGAGATTAAATGTTAGGGTACGAGGTCGTTGGTCTATAGAGGGGATGGATAGAGACGCTGAAAAGTAGGGTTGGAAGATGAAATTCCAGCTTTATGGCTTATAGATATGGTGACTCCTATTTGCGAAGGTGTTTATTACCAGACTAGAGTCATTAGGTACTTCTTATAGATGTTGTGCACGGGGGGGGGCTGATTTTCTTCATATATATATATATATATATATATATATATATATATATAAATATATATATATATATATATATATATATATATATATATATATATATATATATATACAGTAATTCAGGTTAAAAAATATGAAGAATTTCTACTGAGATTATATAATAGTTCTTTATAATAAATAAATATGTGTATTTATAATAACATTATATTTATAGAAACATATAATAACTACACATCCAGGTAAATGTTTCAACCCTGCATCCTAAATATATTAACTTGTGACTGAAAATCCTACGGCCGGTTTTTTGTCTTACTCAGCCGTGCTTCCCCTGATCAATAAAAACCGACTATTACCGCACTTTCCCCTCTCAGCCACTTCCAGCTTACTACTCATCTTACTTCCGATCGTATCTGTGCGCCTTGGTGAATAGTTTCCTCACATTCTGCGTGGTTTGGGATCTTGAAGAGGTGGACAGTTTATAGTATCACACACCTACCACGCCCAACCCGCCATTTATTACATAAATCACAAAACAAAAATCAAACAATCATATTAAATTAATTATTAACAATTCATACATTCACATTACATAAGTAATAAACCAAATCATACATTGATATCACGAAACAGCAGAGGCATGACAGTCAACTAAAACCAAAAACAACTAAATAAAAACCAACTGTGTGATTTCCGAACCGGAATCACAAGGGTGCATTTTACCTTCTCATAAGTCAAAGGGTTTTTGAGTACCCTTAAAAAATACAACAAAGCAATTCGCTTTTTAGACAGGCATCTGTCCACTGATACATGCGTTCCATTCCAAGAGATAGGAAATCAACCTTGCTCCTCTATCGACGTAGAAAAGACATCCGGTGAACTTTTCACCCACCTCCTACAGAAGGACTTTTAACATACATCCTACTTAGAGGACTTTCAAATCACGTCTCATATTACCAGGCATTCCGCCAGTTTTTTTTTCCAAAAAATCAGGTGAAATGTTTTTTTCACTTCCAACCAAGAGTACTTAATCAACCTATCAACGTGTCAGACATTCCGCAATTGCGTTTTTATAAACAATAAAGACAACGTCGTTACAAAACTTTATAGAGAGATAACATGAAACAGTGTCTCTTTACAACCACAAATGATATTTTAACATACAAATACAATATTTCTCTAGCTTCTATTTTTTAACAATACATGACAACAATGTTAGTCAAGACAATCAGACTCACACCCCCTGAAGCAAATATAACTGCAACATATAACACATATAGGTATTTTCTTTTTCATTCCGATTGTCTTTTTTTGTAAAGTGAAGGGGCTTATCTCCCCCCTTTTTCTGCAAAAATCATCGGCTTACCTCCCTTATTTTTACGTTTATCGTGGACAACACTTTATCAGAAAGTCACAACATTATAACGCTAAGATTCCTGACTTATGCCAACTAATAGCAACCACGATCACCAATGGAGACAACTTTATTCCTAACCAATCACTCAAACTTCCCCCTAGTCTGATACGCATTTATCCACTTTCCAGATACTTCCTCACACATTCTACTCTTATTTCTATTCCTGAACACATTGTTTTTGTCATTCGCCGTCTGCCATTCGATCGTAGAATCGATCGCACATCCCGTGCTAGACTGAGGACACATCAATAGGGTTTCACTGCGGCGTCATATCTCTATCTAATATTGAAGTTTCCGGATGTCTCTTTTCCCAGCATTCCCCAGTAATAAATGCCTCGTGTTTCGCCAAATCCCCTGACCAAGTCAATCATCATGACTTTAATGCAGAATACCTACTGCATTATTCATACCCCCTTTCGTTCAGTGCTCCTCCACGGGCCTGCATAACAGTCGGAGACCTCGTGAGATTCCTTAAGAAATCGCACAATACCTTCCTAATGAAACCTGCTATTGACCTCTGTGTTTTTTCTTCCTATTGACCGAGGGGTTACATTATCTCCTGGATGCAAAAATGATACTAAAAACAGGTTAAAGATTATAAACATACCTGAATCAATCCGACAGGTTTAGAACATTATTTTTTTAGCAGAGTTTGTTAAATATTTGAGGAAAATGTGTGTTATTTGTTGTTTATATCTTGCAAAAGCTCTCGACGTCATCATCAAATAAATCAAAATACAACAACAATCAACAAATTCCTTATTTCTGTTAAATGTTGTATTTGTATACAATCTTAAAATGAATTGTTATATGTTTTCTTATACGAAATGTTAAACAATTTGAAAAGTTTAAATGAGGCAATTTCAAATAAATCACTCTAAATATTCAGATTTATTTTACAATAAAATTCATTACAGGATTAACCTTTAAGTAAAAAAAGAAACTGGATCTGTTTAAAAAGAGCAGCTCTGTGTATAATAAAACCTTCTCTCAAACCATTCTCTCCAATTATGTGATCGATTGGGCAAAATATCAAGAATAACAACTCTGAATGTGAAACTATTTTAGCAGGAAATGTCGCTTTGAATTCATACAAAAAAAGTCGGGTAAAGAAGCCTGAACATATAGAATCTACATGAACAAATGCAAAAGTTGATCACTAATGGTAAAGTAAAAAAGCAACCTATTTCAAGCTAATTGAACTCTACAGAATAGATGCACTATCTCTTTTCATGTGAATGTTCAAGACTATCCTGGATCGGCATGGCTCTGTTTTAGTTGCCACAAATGTGTGTGGTGTCTGGTTGTGAGGGATCTGTTTCAGCTGTCTGCCGTCTGTGCTCTTTTCTCTCCCTCCACTGCGCGTCTCTCCTCTCCTCACTCCTCTTGGAGCATGCATTTACAGTTCCTCTCCAGCGGCTACGGTTTTCAGTCACGGACTCTCAGCCTGTTGGGTCGATGCCACCTTCCCTCATGTCTCGCTTGCAGATATCTTTGTAGCGCAGGACAGGTATTTTTGCATATCATCCATTCGCCTGGCATGGGCAAGCCACTAGACTCATCGTTATGTGAACAAACCGAACATGCTCGGGATGTCCGCCTGATTAAGGAAGGTTTTGATAAGCATTATTCGTGAGATAACCCCATAAATAATAATCAGTTAAGCGGTTATTGTCTGCTGAGTTAGAAACCCATTTAAGGTCACAGCTCTTATTGATCATACTATCACCAAAATGTCCCCTATACCATTCAATGGCGAAAACACAAAGTCTGTTGGGCATTCATGACTAAAACTTGGTGGGCAAGTCAGAAATATATCTATGTTTATTTGTACATTATACGGTTGGATTGTAGAAATGATTTGTATTTCATCAACGATCCAATTATTGTCATTTTAGGGGGTCACACTGTACTACGGTTCTGAGTCAAGGTGGACCTGGAAGTAAGGGTAACTAAGAGGGAACTCCATACTACCACAAAGCTCCCAAATTTGAGCTTCACCACCGGAAGTCATACACAGGATTAACAACATTTAGAGACCAAAAATGCGCTGTGGTTGTATCAGTACGCGTGCATTAAACTACCGTGGCAGTCAGCTGAAACAGAAACTGGCCATTCAAGTCGTCTGATTTAGAAGTGTTGTCACATCACGCAACAAATGAAAGCGAATTTTTCGTAACAAGTTCTTAGACTGGAGGCGTGATAGGATTAAGTCAATAAACAAACATGGCATAATGTTTGCATTTCGATTAAAGATAATGAGCCAAACTGATTTTCATTGGCCGCCGCTGCAATGAGATTCTCGTGGTGACGCCGTGATGTTAACGAGACTAAGAAATCATATTACCGCCGCGTCGTTCGCGTCGTGCTTATCATCACTACGTTGTTGCATGCCTGGCATAATGAGAGATTTTTCTGAGGAATTGGTTGAGTGGAAGTCATGAGGGACAGAGATAAGGAGAAGTGGAGGATGTATAAAGGGGTGAAGGGGAATGAACATCAGGATTATAACGGGGATAAGATAAAAGGGATTGGAAAAAGGGAAAACACACTCGAATAGATTAAAGATTACTTTAAAATGGTGATAAAAAGAGAGAACAGAATTATGAGAGAAAAGAGAGAGAAAAAAGAAATAAAGATTGCAAAAATAATAAAATGAGAGATATAGAACGAAAATACAAAAAATAGACAAATAATGAAATCAAAGTAAGGTATCAATAAAGACAGAAGGAAAGAAAGAAGGAATCGATCAATATCAAAAAAAGGTAAGAAAGAGGAAGAAAGAAATGATCAGATAGAAAAAAATAATGAAACAGAAAAATAAATAAAAGAGGGAAATAAAAACTTGAAAGGAAAGAAAGAAAAAATTAAAATATTCCAAAATAGGAAAACGGATAAACGAAAGATAAGAAATTTAAAATGGATAGAAAAAAAAACGAACAAGCAAATCTCATTTTATAAGAAAGGGAGAGAAAAAGATGAGAGTCTGGAAAGAGAGGATACGGTAAAAGTGAAGAGGCGTGAAGGAAAAAAAGAGAAAAGAGAAGAATGAGAAATGGAAAGAGAGGGAAAAGAAAAGAGAGCGAGATGAAAAGAGAGAGAAGAGAACAGAGAGAGGTGAGGAGAAGGGAGCGAGGAGGGAGGGAAATGGAGAAGAGCGAGAAGTGAGAGTTGAAAAGAGAAGAGAGGGGAGAGAAGAGCGAGGAAGAATGGAGAGAAAGAAAACAAGAAGCGAAAATGGAAAAGAGAGTAAGAGGAGAGAAGAGAGAGAGGGGGGGGAAGAGAAAGAAAGAAGATAGAGAGTGAGAAGAGTAAAAGAGAGAGGATAAGAAGGTGAAGAAATAGAGATCGGAGAAAAGAAAGAACGAAGGGGGAAGATAGAGAAGAGACTATATTATGACATCACAATGTATTGTGACCCTGAATCTTTTGACGTTATAATCTTTGTAAAAACATGATTATCAACTAATATAAAATTCAAGAAATTATATATTTAATAATATATATAACAAATACTGATCCAACGGGTTACGGGTAGTCTAGTTCTATTTCTACCTTAAGCATTAAATACAATATTGAAGTGTGACAGGGAAACAGATGAAAACAAATCTCTACGAATTTTCTCCTGTCATATTGTGCTTTTCTAGTTGTGCTTATTGATTTGTTAAGCAGCGTGTGTATATCTGCACATCATGTAATGCACCCGGAACAATGGACGGTGTGCGTTTTGATGCAGCAAAGGCATCGGATTATTGATCTGCGGAAAAGTTATGGAAATGTATCAGATGACAACGTGCTAGTCTGGTCATAGTAACGCACCGTCAACACCATGACAAATGAATTAAGGCTTTAATAGATATGTTCATGAAGCCAAACAAAGCAGATAAGAAGAGTATATCAATAATGTGGATGCACACGATGAACTCTTACTTGAACCAAGTCACAAAAGTAGTGCGTTTATCAACAAGATGCAATAAAACAAAACGAAAAAGAAATCGGCATTCACACGAGACGGGTTGAGTCGGTTTCCTCCGAAGAAGGAAGTTTCTAGGGAATATTAAATCCACAAGCGGTCCTAAGTCGCATGTATACCCCGGTCAGAAAAGATGACGTTAAGTGTTTAGAGTTCTTTCAGTGATGTGTCGACGTCCTCCAACATACAGCACATGGTATTCCCAAATAGTCACCCATCTGGTACTGACCAGGATCAACGTTGCTTAATCTCAGTAATCTAACGAGAACGTGTGCGTCAACGTGATTATGCCCTTAAAAAAAGTTTTATGTTATCTATCGAGCGTTTGTTTCATGGCTGAGGCAAAAGAGGAAACCCTATGATGTGTTTCGTAGGGGGCGACCTTTATATGGGAAGTAGATATCTCGCTGGGGAGAAACAAACTCATCTGCCGATGAAGCTAAAGAGAACCTGACATTGAGGAGTATCAATAATACCTGTAACGTAGCCATTGTCTTCGTTAAAGATATTCGCTTGTAACTCGTCAAGATTCCACTTATGAAGAAAAAATGACTGAAGATCTGCATTTACTTGGTACCTTTCGGCAGTGGATCGTTCAGTCATTTCTGCCAGCATTTTCTCCAGCTAGTTAAAACACAAGAAAGACTCGAAACGAAACGAGTTTACGTTGTTTAACTTTTCTTTTATTCTTTCTTATGTTCATTTACGGGTCTCCCTAACAGAGCAAATCACAGGGTGTCCTCGCTTGTCGAAACCAAGCCTCTCTCATCTTCCGATCAACTAACCGTGTTTATCAGAATCTGTTTAGAGTTTTGCACATTTTTTTAAACACAAATATATTTTAATAATTTACCTACATAATTTCTTGGGTCAAACTTGTCAAAACTTGAATTTCAGATGCGACCAAATGTTACCGTACACATTCCATTCACTAATATTATTGTGCGTAAGCTTCTTATGATCATATCGAATGTTGTTATACTGGAAATAGCGAAAATGTAATAATACAGAAGCACATGAAAATCGTCTACATTAGTCAATGCACAATATTACCTTCGCAGGGTTACTATAGAAACACTTTCTCTTTTGAAGAAGCCCTTTGTTTTTTGGCTGTGTTGCAAGATGAGACTATGTCTATGTTTGGCTGTCGAAGAGAAAGTCTTATATGCTTCGTGGGGGACCTAGTTAAACCGCTTGTGCCAAACAAAATATGAAGTTATTTGCATGTGTAAAGCCTAACATTGACGAATATCAATAATAGGGAACTATGCGAAGAGCCCCTGCTTCACCCAAGTCACAATAATCCTACATATATAACTGTGGCCGACGTTAAGAGCCAAAATCTGGAGCAAGTATGGAAATAGTCTTAATTTACTTACTTGATTAGCGTGGAGAGTCTCGATCTGAGAAAGAGCACGTACACGCTGGAATGATATTATTTATACTATAGACTACGTGTGACTAGCGTGATTTACTTCCAACATAAGACGGGTTTAATGGAAGTCGGCAGAAGGAATTTAAAACTAGAAACGGCTAAGATCATTGAAAACTAGAGATACGTATTGAAAACGGTCTTGTTGGAGAAAAGCATACCATGTAACAAAGTTCTAGTAACGAGAACGTTGTTTCTTGGATCAGTATTGAAAACGGTGCTGTTGGAGAAAAGTATACCACGTAGCAAACTTCTAGTAGCGTGCACGTTTTTTCCATCTACAGATGCGATATTCCCCTCTTTTTTATTTTTATAATTATTCAGTAACGTAGCGACTTACCAAGAAAGTTCTCTGATGTGAAGATGCATTTTGTGGTGTGTCTGTGTCGAAAGAATAATGTTCTCGATGTTAGGTTGTAGAAGAGAATACCTTGTCTGTTTCATGGGTTGCTATTAAAACTGAGATGTTGGTGTTTGCCTGAGAGATATAGCGACAAAATGAAATAGTAAGTATTTCCCATCAACGAAATAAGAAAGAAATTACTACTGGCAAACACAGGTCGGAATACTATACATTGAAATACCATAATGACTCAGTCAACGTCTGACGAAGCCGCATGATTAAGAAGTAATTCGAATCCTTGGGTCACGGGCAGTGGCGTGCAGAGGTCTGGTGACGCCCTGGTGATGCCCAGATCCAACTCTTTATACTCAAGTATAAGTCCTCGTACTGCGAAATATTATGAGAAAGGGAGATATATTGAATATGATTGGATTCCTTTGTTTAAGACCTACTGGTCACCAGTGTCTTTCTAGACTTACCGACTTAAATTTAACATTACAACATGCTCGTTTCAATTATCTCTAGAAAGAAAAAATTACTCAGTTCCTCGTAAGGGAATCAATTGTGGCGAAAGATTACCAGTGAAAAAAGAGGCATGCTTTACTTGGGTATGTGTTTGTCGGAGATCGCATCTGCGTTTTACCGTTGGCAGTAGAGGAAACCGTTTTATTTTTTTTCATATACCGCATCTCAACCATAGCATTAGCGAATGTGATATGTCCGGGTGTCACGTCATAGTCTGAGCAAATCTGCCATAATATCTCGCCAATATAAGCAGACGATAAATGACTCTGGATGTGTCTATTCTCAGACTTTTTTTTTGTTACCGTAGTTTTGAAGACGAATTTGGTTGCTACATTTTGTATTTATTCTTAGTTAGTATTATTGTGTACTCTCTCCCCCCTTGTCTCTTCCAATTTCTCTATAAAGCCATAATTTGCTTGTCCATGGAGTATTGTTGCCACACAAGTCAATGTCCGATTCCTTGGAAAACGACCTCTAGTCTGTAGTAGAAGGAGACCAGAAATACTACCAAAACAAAGTTTTAACAACTATAAGAAACTTTTCCGATCACAGATTGGCACGGCCGATAGTAATTTTCCTAGAAGTCCAACGTTTAAACTTCTCGGCCTGACATTCTTAAGCAACATGAATTGGAATAAGTAAATAGCTGATACTACTAAGTCTGCCACAAAGTAGGGAAGATCTCTCTACCGGGTCAGAAAACTTCTCACGCCTGCTACTATGCTATATTTCTATAAAGCCACACTTCGCCTGTGCATGGAGTATTGTTGCCAAATCTGGAACGGTGAACCAACCACTAACCTCACCTTCTTTCACAGGATGCAAAAAAGAATTCTAACTTAATAGGTATTGCACTCTCTGCCAAGCTTCAGCCCCTGTCACATCACCGCTGTATTGCATACATGTGGTAGTTTTACAAGTACTTCAATGCAATGTGTTCTGATGAACTTATTATACTCGTATCGCACTCAACGGAAATATCCCCAACTCACTCGAGTACTGAAAACCCCACCACATTCACGATAGATATCCTTAGATACCGGAAGGTTTTCTACGCTTAATATTTCTCCGAGCATACCAACAGGCATAACTTGAAACATAATTTAAACAAGCATCTAACTTCAAACCAAGGGTGTTCCCTATGAAGCTGACCCTTAATCACAGTAGCCCCTTGAGCAATATTCTTGTTTGGGTCGAGCAAAAGTAGACTAAAAGTAAATAAATAAATCCCGAAATATAATAAAGATGCATGGCTGAAATACACAAAAATAATAGACATGAGATTATTTTATGACAAAATTATTCATTTGAACTAGCTACAAATATCAGTCTTTAAACAAATCGCAGTCAAATATAACAGAGACTGTATATCCACAAGACGAAAACTAAAACACTTACGTACTCATACTGATGAACGTGTACACGCATACATACACAATATGCGAACTAAATTAATTGCGTAATTAAATTAAATTAAAAAATCAGTTGTCGTCCGCTTATTGTTAACATATACAAATAAATATGTATTCATAATACTACTGCCGCGTCCAGTTTGTATGAATTACCTCCGTTAGATTTAGCGCATGCTTATTGACAACCTTTCGGTCGGTTTTACTAATGGAGGGGGACAAGCCAATGTATTATGCAAAATATATTTTGAATCACATTTGCAAACAACACGAAGAAAAGTTTGGCATCGAATATAACACTTAGATGACAGATATACGAAGTTGAGTTTATAAACATTTTAGAAATTCTTTTTTGAAAGCCGGTCGATTTCTACTGCTTCCGGTGCTTCAGAATAAAGAACGAATAAAATATTTTTTCAGTTGATTAAGGAAACACATTGTTTAGAATGGAAGGAAGAAAAAAATGTTTTCTAGAGAGAAAAAAGTTAAATAAAACGAACGGAAAAAAATAAAAATGTCGGAAGTAGAAAGAAATATAAGAACATGTAGAAAGCAAGAAATGAATAGATTCACTCTCTCTCCCCCCCTCTCTCTCTCTCTCTCTCTCTCTCTCTCTCTATCCATCTATCTATCTATCTTTCTCTTTCTCTTTATATATATATATATATATATATATATATATATATATATATATATATATAATATTAAATTATTTTTTGATATTTTACTTACGTACGACTTCGTTTCGAGCTTACGGCTCTCATCAGCGCAGAGAAATAACAATCTCAGGCGGTTATAGGGCGAGAACTATATATATATATATATATATATATATATATATATATATATATATATATATACACTAGACGAATAACCGTCTCTATTTATATAAGATTAAATATGTGTATATGTTTATATACTTGTATGCAAAGAGGTTACTCCTAAACTAATTAACCGATCATTGTAAATTTTTAAACAAAGCTACAATCACTCTTAAGGTTGGTCATATTTAGTTTGATTTAGTATTTATTCATAAATATTCTCTGAATTACAGTTTCTTTGAAGTATTTTACAGGGGTTTCTAGACGTATAATATAGACAAAATCTATTTGAAATATTTGATATTTGCATTGGATTTGATCAATATTTGTTAGACACCAACTAAGCAAGATTCCATGGATTTAAACTTCTTCTTAAGACCCCTTAAGCTGAATCTTTAAATTGTAGACATTTTCCAGAATCACGATCATGGAACGGATTTTTATCAAAATTAGAATAAGTATTTTAGGTTTAACATAATTAGATCGTTATGTAAACTTTCGTAATGGGACAAAAATTTATGTAAAACTGTCTGAGCTGGGGAATTAATTTTACCGCCCTGGGACGGACCTAAAATAGTCATATTTAAATCTATTTGATAAAATAATGCATTGTTTAATAAAAATAAAATATATGCAATTTTTAATTTAAGATTATTAAAAAACGTTGAATATTAAATATTAAAATCTTAGTTACAAATCATAACCGAAAATTTTAGTTAAAATCATGATATTTGTATTTGAATTGTCACATTAACAAATACTGTTACGTATTTAAATAATTTAAAAGAATATTATTTAAATCACAGGGTTCAGTTATAAATAGAAAATGATTAAAATGGTCTTTTTACCATCGATTTAGCATATTTACCGAGTATATTTTAAACGGCTGTTCCCTTTTCATGTGGTTGTTAAGTTGGTTTAATAGGATTATTGTCTGATGATCTCCCATTTATGACGTCGCAGCCTCTCATTTTTTCTTTGAGGACACCAAATATGACAGATGTAACGTAAATCCCCATTCCTTACCTAAGAGAGTTCTTCATAAGTTTGTAACCTAAAGTACCTTCAAATCCTCGGTGTGTAGTGTCGGTTAAAATCTTTATCTGTAGTGAGACTCTTATCTACTTAAAGAGGTTCCAAATATGAATGTATGTAATGTTTTTATATAATCATGTGTGACGTTGTTGCTCACGCATATGTGTTACGTAATTATTATCTTCGTTTAAGAGATTCGATTAAAACTCGTCAGACTGAAGATCTGCACTTACTTGGTACCTATCAACAGTTTATCGTCCAGTCATTTGGGGCAGAATTTTTTCCATCAGTTTAGAACAAGAGGTTGTTTCGAAACAATTTTACGTTGTTTTACATAATTTATGTATGTGCAGTTTTCTTCCTAAGGGAATAAAGCACAGGGCGTTCTCGCTTGTCGAAATCAAATTTCCCGATTAACGTACCGTTATCTTTATTTATTTCCACACGTTCTTATCTAAACACAAATGTATATTTTAATAGTTTACATACAGAATTAAATTCGCTTATATTATTTGACGCAAGCTGCCTATTATCACGTTAATAATAATTGTTACACTGGAAATCTCAGAAATTAGTTTATAAATGGTATTATTCTGACTAGACGATTTTCGACACTTTTCGAAAAATAATGCCAAATTAAAAAGAAATTAGGAAGTATTTAAAACTTATTGTTATGGAGTAACACACCTAAATTATGGATTGGTCGCTTTTCGAGTGAGTAAAGTTAACGATGTGCCAAAATCCTTTTTGACGCTTCATACCACTTCGTATCTACTTACCTCTCCACGAGTTGACGGCAATGATTGTTTTTTTGAATGTGGGGAAATCCAGCTCACTAAATGTGGCACTTCAGATTGGGACATAAATACAACTTTCCTCCGTCTAGAATAATTTCTTCTTTACTGACTAAGAAAAGAAAATATAAAGTGCACTATCAGATAATATATTACATTTAGCTCTTAGCCAAACGGCAAAGGAAGACGTCCTAAACAATCAATACGACGGGTTGATCCGCTGCGGCCTCAGCTGTCTTGCTCTATCTGGTTATGTGCAGTCCTCGGAGGTGCAACATCCCATAATTTACTTTCCTTCCTTAAGAAGGGTTTGCTAATTGAGAGATGCGCCCTTGCTGCTCAGGGATGGTTTGTGGGTCCAGAGTGAACTTCCTCTGGTACGCTGGCCTTTCTATTCCCATATTCCGGCATTATGACGCATCTTTCATGCGGTGGAGGGTAGGTTAATACCATAATATTAATTGGTTATAATGCTGTGCATCACATTTATTCTTCCGAATAAACGACTTCTTGCTCTTTATGGGTATACTTAACTTCACGACGGTTACATAAAAAAATTGAACACATCATTTCATCAAGTTTTTATTTTTATAATCTGAAAATGTTTGAAAGAATCACAATTATCTTAAAAAAAGGTCAACAACAACAAATTGAGAGGCAGGGGGTCGCTAATCAAAGTTTTTATAATGAACTAATTTTATTTAACTGAGGTTGCTCGGGAGTGTTTTTCGTTTATCTTTCTTGTTAACTAAAACCAGTTTTTGATAGATTTTTCTAAAGTAACATTTTATTATTACAGTTTCGTTAGCCAGAAAGTACTTTTTATTCGACACGACAAATGTTGTTTTTTTTATTATTCAGCTATTATTATGGGTTTAGAACTGTTAAACCACTTGCGGCCATAAGCGATAATTCACAATACTTGGTAAAACGAGTAGAGCCATCTTCGGTAGTTTATATTATTTTTATGACAGTAATACTATTCTGTCTCGTGGATTGTAAGGGTGTGCATTGAATAGAAACTCGGGCTGTAGAAACAAAGAAAAAAGCGATCGGGCTACAATTTCACCTGAGAGCACTTACCTGTCAGACCACGTTACAAAGCTGCCAAACAGTGAAACGGTCTAGCTATATATATATATATATATATATATATATATATATATATATATATATATGTAGAAGGATGAAAAGGAATTAGAAAAGCAAAAGGTATATTCCGCAAAAAGGCAATTTATTCAAAATTTAACTTGAATAAATTGCCTTTTTGCGGAATGTACCTTGCTCTGAGCAACTGAATAGAAAAAAGATTTGACTTTTGCTTTTCTAATTCCTTTTCATCCTTCTACATATCTATCTGCTCTATCCTGTATATTGAGCTGTATACTTTTCACAATAGGTTTTACCTTTCCTAAAAGTTCGCTTTTAGTTCACCACTTTATATATATATATATATATATATATATATATATATATATATATATATATATATATATATATATTATATATAGTTTTTAATCTAGCGAGATTCAAAACCAAGACACCAGTGACTGGAGTCTAGCGCCCTGACCACTTGGCCACGAAAGTTCTCTATTACTAGAGAACATATATCGCATTATTGTTGTGTGTTTCGATATTTACAATTAAACGTATTCAATTATCTTCTTACAACAACAATAAAATTACTACATTTATATGCGATATATTTTATTTGGTATTCGCGAGCGTTCGTGGCCCAGTGGTAAGGGCGTCAGATGCAGTCACTGGGTCCCGGTTTCGAAACCTGCTAGATTCAGTCACACTGAAGATCCATAAAACGGCGAAACACCGGTTCCTAGATAATTATATATATATATATATATATATATATATATATATATATATATATATATATAAGATATTCTTTTTAATTTTAGCGACACCGCAGAAAACTACTGATTCCTGTTACATAGTTCAGGACGATCCCTTACCCGTTGGACCAAGGTAGGTGTATTGTATATTTGCATTTATATGTACTGCCATTAACAGATTGTGGAGGTAGATAATATATAGTTTTAAAAATAGTTTAGAGAATAATGTTACCGACGATTTCAATTTAAAAGAAATTAGCAAGGTTTTACGAATAATATGTAAACGTTTGTACTTTGTAGATAAGTGCGTGCATTCATTTATTTCCGTTTTCTTTATTTATTTCATCCGCTTACTCTTCTTTTCCTGTTCTTATTTATTTACGTCATCTTCTTACTCTCCTACAAAGTCGCCCCTGCTGCTACTGCTACTACCCCTCCTCTATTCCATCCCCTTCATTTTAGTCACAAATTGCGCTACCTCTCATCATCTTATGCATGCAATGTGCAAACAAACAGTATTATAATGGCGTCCGTTCAGTTTTGAGAGAAAATGGATACCCCTATAAGGGTAGCTTCGCGTGTAATTGTGAAGCAATAGTTGTGCAATCACCATACACACCATTTCTGAATCAGCACTGCTTGATTTCAATAGCAAGGAGATATCCAAGACGATTTGAAACAATACCGATATAAGCTGAGAGCTCATACAGCACCTGGTTTTCCCAAATAGTCACCCATTTATTCTGACCAGGCTCAACGTAGCTTAACTTCGGTTATCTAACGGGAACCGGTGTGTCAACGTAATAATGTACATAAACTACTGACAATAAACGTGTACTAAAATTACATGCGAATACGAATTATAGAAATAAACAAGATTATCAAAGTTTTAGTATTATAGAGATGCGCGTAGTTTACAAGTAAACAGAATTAGTAAAAATATTTTACATTCATGTGTACGCTACATAACTAGAAAAAATAATATTCTCTTCTTAATTTAGGTTATTTATTTACGACAGCTACTGCTACTATTACTACTATTCTTTACTGCTCAGCTCCCACCAATTCTCGTCTATCGACGCTATCTAAATCATTAAATGTGCAAGCGAAAACATATAGTCAGAATTGTAATATCATAGAGATGCGCGTATTTTGCATATAAATAGAATTAGTAAAATTACAAATTATTTATTTAAAACTATATGTTATATATTACAGAGAGGTACTATGGTTTCATTGATATAGATTGAATTTTATACCGTTGAGAAAAGGTTGTTAGAGTCTATTACATCATCAGCGACTCACGAAATGAAAACAAAATGAAGAATGTAGTTCAACGATCACCGGTAACATCTTCCAGTGAATTTTCTCAAGCGTCCCTTTTGGAGAAAGTACCGAGTTAATATGGTCGGACTGTATGTTTATATAGGACTTAATCGTAATTAAGTATTATTTAGAATAATTAAATTGTTGATAACGGATGCTGTATGTTTCTCTGCTTCAATAGCGTATTCATATTTAGGGGGGATGATGAATTAGTAAAATTAATAAGATATTATTTTTAATGTTAGCGACACCAGACAAAATGTACTGCCGTCTGTATAGTAGTAGACGGCCAGTTACCCGTTGTGTCAGGGTAGGTATATTGTATATACGTGTCTAAATGTAGTTCCCTTTCGTGGTGGTAATTGATACAGATGTTTAAAATACATCCAGAAAATTAGGGAATATTCTCCTTACGTCGACGTTGCTGTTACTACTGCCCCTTCTAATCCATCCTCTCGCTACTTTTAGCCTCTCGCGCTTCCTCCTACCATCTACGATTTCTAATATGCAAACACGTGTTAGTTATTAAGCGAGTATACCGACTAGTAGATACAATGGTTAGCTGAAAATAACAGGAAATGAAAGATTAGCCGGGGTCAATTTGATAAACCCAAGGTGAAGATTGCTATACTTGGAATTAATAGAAACGGATATATACTATGGCTAAAAGAGAGAGGTGTGTGTGTGGGGGGGGGGGGTCACGCAACGCGTAGACGTGTAAAATGATATTGGCTGACAACATATGATTAATTAGTGATTACTGACCTCGCTGCGTCTCCCACCCATTTATCAGTGATTTGGAACGAAGATGAAATTGAAAAAAAAAAAACTGTTTTTCGATCAGTTTTGTCACGAAACCCTTTTGAAAGTATAAATAAAGAGGCTCTGATTTCAGGACAGGAAACCCTCAGTCTGGAAGGATCACTATGAGCTCGTAGAAGGAGAACATGCAACTACAAAGGTAGGAATACACTTTGTAAACTTTAACGTTTCTCTAACGAATACGGCAACTTGCTTTTTTTGCATGCATGGCACATGGTTGAAACCCAACATGCGTATCTTTCATTTTCGCCAGAGAAGACGATCTACAATTGCTTTAAATAGCTACAGCTAATACTTAGAAATCTATCTAAAAGTCTACATTTTACCCTACGTTGACGGGTACATAAACTAGTGACGATAAACGTGTACTAAAACTGCATATGAAAAAGAATTATAGAAATAAAAAAACATAACATATACGATCGTGGTAGAAAGAAATGATAGAGAAACGAGAGAAAAAGTCCAAATAACACTGGGAGCGAATTAATAGTTTTTTTAACCAAACGAACGTAAAATGCAAATATTTAAAAATAAATATTTTTCAGTAGAAGCACTTTTTTTAATCGGTAATATTTTCAGAAAAAGAGGAATGAAGAACGGGAGAAATTGGTAAGACTTTCTTGAAGGGAAAAAAGAAGCCGCTTAAATATGAAAATATCACAAAGTTACGAATGAAAGCGAAATGGAAAAAATCAAAGCGATATTTTTTTTGAAATACTTGAGAACATGGCAGCCTGTTTTTAGAGATGAATGCTCTCAAATAATTTTAGAAGGCAGTTGCGGGGACCGAATGTGGTCCTACTGTAACGAAATTGCCCCTGGAGGATTGGGGAAGATTGTGTTAACGCTAATAATAATAATGGTGAAAATTCGTGATGGATGGGGTTACGAAAAATGCGCTGGCATAATTTGGGGCAAGTTTGGAATTTAGTGAGAAATACGCTGGTTGAAATCGAACATGTTTTGACTATATTTTGAGTTGTCGGTTGATTTAAAAATAAACAGAAATCTGATGTGCGCAAATATTGTAGTATCAAATAAAGTAAATGATGAAAATTCCTTTTTGTGTTTAGTGAGTCTTCATTTGTCAACCAGACTTCGAGAGAATATTCTTCAAGAAATGCAGGAGAATTCAAAGGAAAGGCAAGTTAGTGTTTCTATTTAGGCTTATGTAACATTGCATTATCAACTAATATGTTAGCTCCGTGGCGCATCCTCTACTTTATAATAAAGACGTATGTGTAATAAAGATCGTCGCAAGGCAAATAAAGAGTAGCTACGTGAAGAAAAGATGACTTGCCCCTGTCATATTGCGGTTAAAGGACAGCTTGGTGGACGGCAAAGGAAATGGTCTTGCCGTAAGACGGATGAAAGACAGCTTCGTGGACTGAAAGAGAAATGGTCCTTATTGCACAGTAGTTGAGGGAAAGCTCGATAGACTTAAGGAAAAATAGTTCCCTCGATAAAAGGACAGTTCAATGAACTGAAGTAGACATAGTCACGTCGTATAGCGGTTGAAATACAGATCATTAGACTGAAGGATAAATGGTATTGCTGTACTACGGTTGAAGGGCTAAGCGAGCCAATGGCTTGACACGGGAAGTCGCTGGAACATCAGCAGCTGATCGAGTCAACAGCTGGTTAAACGGCAACAGTCGAACACCGGGCGAAGTCGGAGCCGCTATGACCGTACCAGCTGATCATGTGAACTAGTTTCGTTGATCAAACTGCAACAGAATACTGTTTTAGACAAAACACAAATCGGGCAAATCATTTAATACGGTTCCAACTAGTTTGTATGTGTAGAGACAAATTGGCTTAAAAAGGAAACAGATTAAAATAATACGGTGGGTCGAATTTTTAACAGCTGAGAAAAAGTGTAATGTAAGAAAATTTACTAGTGTGAATTAGTTGGTGTTTGAACAGGAGTGTCTTCTTCAGTTTGAACCATAATTGTAACCTAATTTTTTTCATTTAATCACCCAAAAGAAGGCATATTTCAACTGAGACGTAAGAGACTACTGTAAACTTGAAGCCATATCCATAGGGGCATCCCAATTGGGGAGTTGGGCAGCGAGATGCTTGTTCATATTACATTGAAACATTTGTATGTGGGTAACATGGAAACGGAGAACAGGGAAAGAATTCAAAAGGCTGGCTGTTCGAGGAAAGAAGTTATTAGATTAGAAATCCCTCCGGCATCTAGGAACCTTTACAGTGAAGGGTTAGAATTTTTATGACTATCGGGTTGGTTGAGGGTATTTACCTCGAGTAGGCACCAGAGTAGCAAGTTCATCAGAGCACGTACCATTGAAGTACTTGTAAAACAAGCACAGGGTTCATCATCGCGGTGATGGAACAAGGGTTGGAGATTGGCAGACTGTGTGGGACCCATTACGTTAGAGATTCGTTTTTTAACCCTGTCTAAGAGGGAGAGACTAATGGCTGGTGCGCCAACCCAGATGTGACAATAATACTCCATGCATGAGCGAATGGTGGCTTGGTAGAGAGATAGGATGCTGGCGAGTGTTAGAGGTATCTAGCACGGTAGATAGAGCCCACTTTCCTTGCAGCAGCCTTGGCGGTATATTCGATATATATTTGTTCCAATTCATGTTATCCGTTAATCTTAGGCCGAGGAGTTTGAATGTTGAACTCTGGTAGGGTACTATCAGCCATAGTAATTGATGGTTTAACATTTTTTTTATATCATTGTAAAGAAAATGAGATTTGTCTTAGTACCATTAAATGTTACCATCCATTTACGTCCCCATTCAACTAAAGACAATAGCTAATTTTGTAAGGTTTCGGTCACTGACTTATGGTTTGTGCGCCTTCGTTTTACCCACATGTTGAGAATATGGTGTGGTGTCATCGGTAAATATACCCATCTCGGACACAATTTGATAAGGGTGGCCGTTTATGAAGATCAGGAATAATAACAGTTAAAAGAATCGACTACTCTGGTACACCTGCATCAATGACACGTCGAGTGCAACTAGTTTACGAATCGGAAGCCGCGAAATAATTAAAGACAACGTCAAACTTTAACTGAATTTAACCGCGTTAACACAGGCAATTCAGTACTCCGAAAGAATAATTGAATTATTCCAAAGAAAAACATGTTTTTTACCATAACTCTAAGCTTATGCTTACCTAACCCTAAACATATTCGGTACTAATTGACTGTTTGGCAACTCAGTTCGACTTGACTATTCCGGTTGTTTACGTAAATCTCATTCGACAAAAGTCGATTTAGTTTGGTTCGTATTCTGTAGAAGCCCCTACAAAAGAATTTTTTTTTAAAATTTAACCGTAAATAAATTAATTGTTGTCAGCAAGGCTATTACTACTATTGTTGCTGATGCTGCTTAAGACAGTGAGGTTTACAGTTTATAATTAATATAATTGCAATAAGAGTTCATTGAGTGCAAACTTGAATATATTTAGATCAATAGACACCAAAATAATTTTATATAACAATTAAAACTGGCAATTCTTATAGTTTCATAATTATCTTTGTTAAAGGAACGTATATACATAACTCTATGGATCCAAATATATTCTTCTTTTTGAATAAACTAGCAAAAATATGCCCCTCCTGTCACATATTTTTGCTAGCATATTAAATATTAAATTGTGTTTAACGCCATTACGTTAAATAGATTAGTTTGTACTATTAAAATAATTTCCAACGCTATTGATAATATTTACCGATTTATTTTTATTTTTTAATTATCGTTTATGTTCAGATTCATGTTTTGAAACATGACGTAAATCATAAATCTATGATATTACGCCAAAGCTATAATTATTTTGTTCATGTAATATTGTATGTCTAAATAGCTCAGACTGGAGATCTTAAGGTTTACGTATCCATTTCCGGTCATGACACCCGCTTTATGCATTGGAATTTTCTAATTTACTATGAATGAAATATTTTTCATTTTTAAAAGAAGTTACGATCACTGATATTTCGAAATGAGACAAATTCTGCAATGTATTTATTACGTCTTAAAAACATTGTGACTGGTGGAAAATTGACTGGCGGACCGACAGCCAAAATCTCTGTTTATATAGGATCGAAATGAATACTAGTTTTTCTTTTTTCATTTCTGGTCCTTCGTAATTTTTGTTTTTGGAATGTTTTAAACAAACATTGAATTAGATTTTGTTGGCAGAAAACAAATCATATTTCAGACGTGGCAGCATCCAGTATAACGATAAATAGTGAAGAGATAACATAAAATGAGAGTTAAAAAGAAAACTGTGAAATATCAGTTAAAAAAACATTAATGAAACTATAGAGAAAATAGGAAAGAGAAAAATTACCCAGCAACAAAATTATTACTGAATTTTAATAGTGTCTACTGTCTAATAATACTTTAATGATTGAATATATGAACACTATTGTCTGGTAAAGATCGTTAAAAATGAACGCATTGCATTATTTGTACTTGGTATCATGACTTGACAAATAAGAACACTTATCTTACGAGTGTGAAAAATGTTGAAAATATGTTTTTATATTCAACATTTCCAAAAATATGTGGAAGATCGTTCAAAAATCAAAAAGGAGATACCATTTCACGTAAAATGCACATGGAAATATGAACGCCCAACTGAAAATCGAAAACAAACATTTTTCAATTTGTTTATGATCTAAATGTATAAGGCTTAATTTACAGTATTGCGACAAAATAAAATAAAATTCAGTACAACTATTTTAGAATGGTAGAGAGAATCGCCGTATACATACACCATTTCAAAATTTCTAGCAGAAACGACAAATAACTGTAAACTATCATAGAAAACTGACAACCAATTCTTTAGAAAAATCTTATTAGTGTATTGCAAACGGTGGGTGAGTTAGCTAGTTTTTATTATCAGATGATATTTGTCGCCCCGAGAAACCGAAAGCGTTAATGGTTTGGGAAATGATTGATGAGTTCAAGAAGCAAGGAAAAGTGTGGGAACAGAGACAGAGAGATAAAGAGAGATATAGAAGGTAAGATCGGAGGGTTTATTATTACATAACAAGACAGTTGATAAATATGTTTTTCGAAATCAGATAGAGTTACGGCTGCTGCTGCTATTGACCTATATAATACTATAAGTCTGAAGCTGAATTTTGTTTGAAAGTAGCAGCAGCCAGCAATTATGCTGGCTGCTGCTACTTATTTTGAATATAAAGACATATTTTTCAACATGTTTCATGCCCGTAAAGGTAAGTGTTTGTATGTGTCAATTGCTGATACCAAGTACAAATAATGCCGTGCTGCTGCCACTTTCAAATTAGCGTATGCTCGTTTTAATCACGTAACTAAATACGTAGTTTCTTTGAATAAAATATTAGCTCGTAGACAATGTTTATCCATTAAACAAATGTTTCTTTCATAATTAAAAACGAGAAGATCTTTAATTATACATTAAAACTTAAATTAAACATTTGTTGTCATGTCCCCCTTTACCAGCGCCCAACACCTACATCGGCTGTGTTAATTCGATTTTGAACTTAACATGAAATGATAAGTAAACATATATGTGGAAAAGGACTAAATATGTGTTTACTTATATTCACCTCAAACAAGTCACATTTCCATCGAGACGTAACGTTACTTCTTCTTCTTCTTCCTCTTATTATTATTATTACTATTATCATTATTATTATTATTATTATTAGTAGTAGTAGTAGTAGTAGTAGTAGTAGTAGTAGTAGTTAGACTGATTCAATCCAAATTTGGTGAAATTATGCGCAAATGTCCCGGAATCTATACGTGTTACTGATTAGTTATGTCAGCAATATTATCACATTGCAAAGGGCATTGGTCTACAAAAATCTTAATAGCACACTGGAAGCGATAGACATTTTCAATTGTCCATCGATTTATTTTATTCCGGCATTTTTGCAGTTGGCGTTCAATCATATGGATGTTTTTGAATGAATGGCAAATTAAAAAGTCATTTACATATAATGATCCTTCCACGCCAGGTTAAAGACTTTACAATATCATTTATTTTCATATTGAATAAAGTAACTAACAATATCGTTCATTGTGGAACACCTATTTCCTGTATCTTTGTGTGTGATAGTGTGTTGCCTATTCGTGTTTTAAAATGTCTCTCCATTAAGAAATTACTTATGAATATAGGTAATTTACCTTACATTCAGAGTAGTTTTAAGTCTCTCTTTATGCCATTTTCCACTTCGTGTCGTACGCTTTTTCTACGTCGAAGAATATGGCAGTTAAATGTTCTTTTTTAATGAAAGTATTTCGTATGGAAGAGTTGAGGCGAACTAATTGGTCAATAGTATCTCTATTCTTTTGGTATCGCGATTGTAGGTTTGTGGTTAGTTTTTTTTCCAAATAGCATGTCAGTCTGGTATTTATCATTCTTTCCATAATTTTACAGAAGGTTTAATGGATCCGTAATTTATTGGGTCTGCAAAGAAGTTTCAATTTTGGGCTATGAGTATTATAATAGCCTATTTGTCATAGTTTAGGGACAGTTTCCCAGGAATTCATAGTAGGTTTCTTCAGGATCGATGGCTGCGTTACGGGTTTTTGCTATGGAATCATTTAGTTCATTAATTGAGAATTGCTGATGGTAATCTTGGGGATTTTTGCTTTGGAAATTTATCTCTTCCTTTTTAATTTTTATTTGATTTTTTAAAATCTATTGTTAGTATTTTCGGAAGCAGATTTTATTGCAAAGGTTACTCTCCTCTTCCTTGCGGCTTTTGTATTGTTATGTATTAGGTAGTTTAGTGGTGTATTATTTTCTCATGGTATTTTTTCACCATGTCTCATACAGTTTTACTTATTGTATTAATGTTCAATTGTATATGTAGTTCTGCCATGTTGTTCTTTCAGCTTCTTTAAACGTTCGCCAGGTTTGAGCATTACAGTTCTTGAAGTTATTTAGGGTTTCTGTTGTTGGATTGTTTCGAAATTTTCTTAGAGTTGCTCGGAATTTCCTTACAGCTTTCCTATATTCCTCATCAAATTATTGGTTGCTTCGTTTTACAAAAGTGGATGTTTCTGGTATGCTATTCTTTGCCACTGATAATAAACGATTAGTAAAGTGTGTGGGAAGGTTTTCAATTTTCCTAATTGGCTTTTTTCAGGTTCGAAGATGGTATTTGTGCATCATCAAGCAATCATACACCTCGAACTAAGAAAATCAATAAGCTGTCACTTCCACATGCGTAGTCGTGAACATTTTAGTTTTAATCAAGAAATAAAGTAGGGTCACACATTGTAAAATATATTGTATAATATGTACCTGTTGCTGGATGTAGATATGCATTTATTTTGTTGTTGTTTTTGTGAAGTTTTATAATGAAGCATATTAGCAGTTGTTCTATTAATGTGTTTAGCTCTGATTCTTTGAGTTCTTCATTTGGTTGTATATATAATAAACACATCGTTATTGTTTTATGGGACGGTTCAGATGTTGTTACTGCGTGCATATGTGTATCTAGGTTGATTTCACTGTGCAGGATATTATTTTTAATGATGAGCAAAGATCCACCACAGGTTCTTTGGTGTGATCTTTAGTATAGTTGTAGGATTAATAATTTATAATGTGTATTGTATTGTTGTCTTTGATGTGTGTTTCGTGAAGTCATATGACTGTAGTTTGCAATAAGTTGCGTAAATTGATATTAGTTATCATATAAGAACTTATTATTATTATTATTATTATTATTATTATTATTATTATTATTATTATAGTATTATTGTAGATGAAAATGTTCAGTTAAATCACTCACGCCCCTAAACAAAAATGAGATTCTACTTCAGGCGATTATTTGTGAACACCATATAAAACTTGGCGCGAAGAAAAAACAGAAAACTAAAGTAGTTAAGAATTTAGAGTGAGAGATCATTCTTTAAATTAGTAAAACAAAACTGTAAACAAAATCAAACACGTTTTTCCTAATGTTCAGTTTATTGAAAGTTTTCATTTCTGTTTAAACCAATATCTTTACTGGTGATACCAGATCAGGCTGCCCTGTGGCTCCCTGAGACGAAATTCACCTACATTGACGTTTTTTTTTTTTTTTTTTTTTTTTTTGTAAAACTTAATTATGTTCTACAAAACCAAAAACAAAAACAACAGCCCCTCTCCCTTTCTCCCTCCCCTTTTTTATTTTTATTTTTCCTACCCTACTCCCGGTCCTGGATATGACCTTAAACTACATCCGATGGTGAGATCCGGCTTACGGACTTTGTGGAGCCTCCTCTTAATTACCATTGCTCCCAGGTCCACCCTGACCCGGAGTGGTAGTACCTGTTAGGGTCCCAACTATGGGTTAAATAGAAACAGATATTTAAAGGGGAAAGAAACAAAAAAAAGAAGAAAACAAGACCAGATTCGGCATTAAATAACCCAAAAAGGGTTGATATGCCGTAAAACAAAACTACCAAACCAAAAACCCTGATTAAACATTTGAAGATATAAAGAACTTGAAGCATAAAAACTTTCACTATAATGACCAGATTCGGCATTAAATAACCCAAAAAGGGTTGATATGCCGTAAAACAAAACTACCAAACCAAACTACCAATATCTTTAAATTTAAGCGTCATAATTTTGATTTTTCTCTATTTGAAAATAGCTAATTAAGTTCATTTACGAAGAAAGTTTTGCCTCTTTAAAATGAAAATTAATAGTCATTAATTAATAATTTATTAATGAAGTTTTTTTTTAATCTAGAAACGTTATTTTCTATAAGATGGCCTAAAATGTTCAACGAATTGTTTGTAAATAATAAAATTATTCAGTGTCAGATATCCAATTTATGTCCTAAAGGTTCATGTAAAATTATCTCTCTAAAACGTCCTCAGGGTAAAGAAAAATGTATCGGGTGGGAGAAACTCTTTGGGGTTGAATTCCTCTCTGGTGGAAGATTCGTCGCGAAAGCCCATGAAATCCTATTATACGAAGGAAAATTGTTTTATCTACAAGTTTACCAATGTGTATTATTTTTTATTCCTTATTGGCGAGATACAAAAAAAAAATCAACATATCCGTTTTTTATAGATTTTGTTCCAGCGCAATATTATACTAAAAAAACTGATATAAACAAATTGTTAATTAAATTTTTTAACATAACTTCGGTATATTTTATACCTTCATGAATCAGCGTTGTTATTTTTAGGAAAAAGTTTCCAATAAGAAAACCTCTAAATATCGGACTTAAAATCGATGACATTTAATGAACTCTTTCGACAGGGGGTCTTTAGTTGTGCAAATGATTACTTTTTATGCTGTGTCAGTGTTCTTTCAGGCGCTTTCGTTATTGGAATTGAAATCGGTAATTGTATCGGAATCGAGAAAAACATTGGAATCGTCTTATCACTAATGCCACTGCTGATTAAAAAAAGTAAGAGTGAGAGTAGATGGACTTGAGAGTGTAAAATCTAACCTAACTATTTTTTTTGATTTATTACTAATAAAAAATAAAATATGTATCAGGATTAAATATTAAAATCAATTAAACTGATTAAAATTAATTCATTTTCAAAATTACTGACTAATATTTGTCGTAAATCACCGTGGAAACATATTTTTAATTTGCTGGTAGTAAAAAGCCAGTAAGCACTAAAGTAGAAGGAGGAAATATTATTTACACCATATATAAGATTATATATATATATATATATATATATATATATATATATATATATATATATATATATATAATATCATTATCGTCCTTATAACAATTTTTTCATTTTATATATTTTTAAATCAGAGGTTTCTCGACTAAACCGGAACCCAGAAAAAACTGCTGTATGTAAACCTTTCTTTCGCTCGCAAGCCAGTTTTCATCTATAATATGTGTGTATGTCTGCAAAGAGGGGAGGGACATCGAAGAGAAAAAGAGGAACTGACAGATAAAAGAAAGTCTGTTGCGTTTATTAGATTTATAGAGAAGGGTCGCCGCTTCTATTAATAGATAGTTAAAACACGATGTTTGTTTTTATCCAGTGATTTTATAACATATGCAAGAACGGAGTGCAGATGAAAAGTGATCCTTGTCAATATGAAGCGAGAGATTAATTCGGAACTGTCCAAACGAGACCAGAGTCGACCACTTCACTCTGCCAAAGGAATAATCCGCGTTGAAGAACATAATGCATTATTTTGAGAGCACCGGTTTACATTGGGTCTCTGCGTTCGGACATCGTCGAAAAGTCAACATCGGTATGCGAGGCTTTTATTGAATTTATCGAGTGATCTCCACAAATAAAATGGCCCTTAAGTTTTGCGCGGAGAGATCAATAGTTTCTCGGTGACCTGTTTGTTAAGAGCTTTCAATCTCGGTCAACACAGACACGACGTGCGCGTTGTTTAAGTTTGAAGTCAGCGGCTCTGATAGCGGACAACTTCTTCGCCAGTGTTATCTACTTCAATTCGGTGGAGAGGTCGTGTCATTAGCCATTTTAGCAAACGGTATGTCTTCCTGCTTCCTTCCGTAATAGTCTATTGACGATCAAGTCGAGAAACATTAATCGGATATGTGTTTTTTTAAATGTTTATTACAAACTAGTGGCTTCGTCCACTCGCTATATGTCAAGACAAATTATGAACTTTATTTTTATTGTTTTTGTGTAACGTTTATTTTTGTGTAAACAAAATCACTTCGCCAGCCCATTCCTCTCTCTTTATTTTTAGGTATAAATAATTCGGAATTCAATGTGCAAAACAAAACAATAATTTAATTTTTCAAGTTTATTTTTGCAATGAAGAAATGAAGATTTAGTCAGTATAAATGTTGCCTTGTTGTGTATCTTCGCATGCGTCTGGCTATAAATGGAGAAAAAATTGCCCCCCCCCCTGGCAAATCTTGTGTCATTTCTACATGAAATAATAGATATTTCTTTCTGATTTTTAGATATTATTCAAGTGAGATAACGCCGATCAAAATAATACCATGTTTGTTGATGTTTGTCTCGTAGTTTTCAAGTTTTAGGCAGACTTACGCACATACGCACAAACATCCACACTTTTGCTCCTAATATATTAGAAGATTAGACTCTTGGATCATTGTGGTTTCCTCGATTATCGTATTCTCAGGCTAGCCACATTCTTTGACATGTGCATACTGACCACTTCCTTTTAGCATGATCAGTATTCGTACTTAACTATCACACTTGTAATCACTGTAATACCGCAATCACTTTTCATTCTTTGCGAAGAATATCTCCGATGATTTATTTACAATTTGGATGAATAGGGATAGGATCAAAAGATCCCAAGAGAAGAATTTTACACGCAAATATATAGGGGTAGGTTAATAGGGGCCGTACCTCTAAGCTTAGCCTAATAATGCTGTAGCATTCATGCATATATGCAACCAAAAGTGGTTGTATAATTAAAATGTATATATATATATATATATATATATATATATATGTGTGCGTGTGTGTGTGTGTGTGTGTGTGTGTGTGTGTGTGTGTGTGTGTGTGTGAGAGAAAGAGTCTTTCAAATCGAAAGACATTTTTTCAAATGGATTTACATATCTGATAAGAGCGAACTACCGCTTGAAACGCGTTATATAAAATTATAAAATGACAAAATAATAAATAAATGTTAAATTTTTTTTTTTACAAATGTTGGTAGCCTTACTCCTTTACATATATACTTTTCTCTCGTTGGAACTGCACTAATACTGCACTACCCTCTTTTATATATATATATATATATATATATATATATATATATATATATATATATGTGTGTGTGTGTGGTTAACGTTACTATTAGTTGCAGAAATTATTTTAAAGGGAATACAGTTGAGAAATTAGTAGTAAAACAATTTATTTTGGTTTACCAATTTTTTTTCTTTAAATAGGACTTGTATAAAAGTTAAATTAATTTCAATCGTGTGTTTATTTAAGTCCCCCACGTCGGGAAGATTATACACAAGGTCGGGAAAGTGGGGTTTGAAAAGCCAGGGATCTAGAAGACGAGCACTCTAGAGCCGAACCAAAATTGCCGCCCCGTCAGCATTCCCTGGTAGGGGCGCCTTATGCGATTAACAATAAACTAACTACTTCTCAAAGGGCGATAAGGTAAAGCCTGGGAGGGTGGACGTCCTAAAACTGTACAGGATCATACCTCAGACCGACAGAAAACAAAGCCACCCCAGCACAGTATGCCCAAGACTTTGTCAGTCTTATCTTGGTATTAAATAGCCACTCCGGAGGCTGGTAATATATGATTTCATCATGAAATTAATTGATTATAATTGTTCATCATATGTCATGTAGAATCATTAACACACTCACACGTTATTTGGTCTGATAACTTTATTATAAAGAAATACTAGAAGATTACCCGTCCCATGACGGATGATATTAATTCTCGAAAAGAACAGTTTTGCTCTACTTTTATGTTCTCTTACAAAGATTAAAATCATGATATAATGGATCACATTCAATCCAAATCTGATATATTCGATTTTTCAAATGAAAGATTATTCCTATTTTCTGCCCCTTAAAATCACTTTCATATATTGCAAAGAAACTGAAAGTTTGGGAGTACTTTTTAATGTATGTCTCATTCTCAGTGTTATAATTTTACAAACATAAGAGGTAACTAAATTTGAATGAAGGACTTAAACTCCCTTTTTATCCCTTTGCATGACATTTAATTACACTAAATATAGCCCACATTACGACTTTTTAGGCCCAATACATGGGTTCCTAAATTCATAATGATCCGTTCATTAGTTTAGGAGTAAACCCTGTGCATACAAAGAAATAAACATATACACATACATAATTTTATATTAATGGAGAATAGAGAAGGAAATATAAAAAAAGAAAACCATGGAAATAATGATCGCATCTTCCGAGAAATGCTTCAGCCTTGAAGCAGTGTCTGTGCCAATATCTCTCCTTGGCTTGTCAATAACATCGCACGACTTGATAACGGATCGAGTATGAAAGAAATTCGCGAGCGGAGTTGTCAGCACAACGCCATCTTTCGTTTCTGGCGATCCAAAAATAAAAAGGCGGAAAATTACACGTCATGCAACGACAGACAGCTTCGTTGAGCCCTTAATCGATAGTACAAAGAGTTGGCTTGTTATATATATAGGTGGGCCTGTGATACTATGGGCGTACAAGGGGGGGGGGCGAAGCTCGTAACGGTGACGGAAAATGATTCACGGGAGGGAGAGCCGTCGGAGGTAAAGTTGGTGGAAAAACAATGATAGGAAATGACTCATCAATACACACAAAAACGAGCGCGGGAGTTGTCAGTTTGCATTGTCCAAGGGGCGAGGGTTTGTCGGTGACTGAGACAAAGACCGGATGGGATTGAGTTGGGTTGGTTGGGAGTGAGAGTTCTTTGCAACAGTTTTGCGACAGGCTGAGCTTTGTGACGGTTTAGCTTGTGGCAGTTGACGGTTTGCGGCAAGTGACGAATGGTGAATTTAAGGCAGTTGACAGGTTGACGACTCGGAGTGTAGACGATCAGCGTGGAGTCAGACTCGAGCGATATCAGCCCGGAGTAGACGAGCAGTGATGAGATGAGCTGACACGAGACGACAGTAGTGGCTTCGACAGAGATGCGGACGTTAGCGTTGGACCGGCCCTTTTCTACAACGGTATCACACACACACACAGTATACAACTGCTCTATAAATAATGTATCTGAGTTTGTGTTTTTCTTATGAGTGGCGTTGTTTTGCTTTGTAAACTTATAAACCAATTCTGTACCCTCAACGATTCGTCAGTGGAATAGACGACACGGCTACAATGACAATGAAGACGAGAAGAAAACCACGGCACGCACAACATTGAGGTCGACGGTCGTCGAGAGGGCAGCACGTGGTTCTACAACCCTGTGTGGAAAAAGACATGATGTACGTCGTCAAGAGTTGCGTGTGACCGGAAGACACAAAACGGAAATATGAATTAGCATGCTGGGGGCCAGATAGAATTCGAGGCGTACCTCTGCGCGTCCACAATGGAGTGTGAGTCCAATACAAATGCGTACAATGCATACCATGGCCGAAGCATGTTGTTTTCTTGTAACTCAAAAACATGATAAAAATGTTGTAAGACCAGTATATTTAGGGGTTATTTCGCTTTAACCATATGCAATTTATATCTCCTGAACAATACTTGATAACTAAAAATGAACTCTTCATGTATAAAGCTAAAATAAATTCACGCCCCACGCACGTTTATATAAAGTTAAAGATTTGCATAGGTTTAACTATTTGAATGTATAGAATTAACTCTCAAACTAATTAAGCGATGATTATGAATTTTAGACCACACCTGCTAGGCTTAAGATGTGGCAATGAAGGTTATAATTGGTTTAATTTAGTTTTATCGAAAGTGAGTAACAACAGGTTGAAACCCTCCGTGAAAATTAAGATATTTTGGACTTTAGACAAATTTGAACAATAGGTATTAAGACATCAATAAATAAAATTAACAAATTTCAGGTGTTTTTCTTAATTAATAGAGTTTTACAGGTCATAATAAGGGCATAAACTCCTATTTGAAAATTCAAAT
Source organism: Sepiola atlantica (assembly GCA_963556195.1). Lineage (NCBI taxonomy): Eukaryota > Metazoa > Mollusca > Cephalopoda > Sepiida > Sepiolidae > Sepiola > Sepiola atlantica. Next base: position 29,391,853 of record OY744533.1, on the reverse strand, counting down.
ATTAAAGTTTTGTATTGAATTTGATACAAGCAAGATTCCTTGAATTTCTATTTCTCCTTAAGACCGCTAAGCCTTAAATTTTAAACATCTTCTAGAATGGATTGAGATAAAGATTCTAGACTTACGGTTCAGTATTATTATATCTTGGTTTTTATTGGTCGGGTAATTAATTTTACTCATTCTAGAACTAGTATTCTTCTAGCTTTTTTATTACGTGAAACTTTCAAGGAGGAACGTGAAACTCCCATTGGCATTTAGTACCTTTGGTCATATGAGTCTCCCAAGACGTCTGTTTCCCTTCGAGGTGAATTAAGTATCTCATAAAAGACTGGATTGTCACCATGATAATCTTCTGTCTGACATTTATCTACGGGGATATCTCAAGTGGGCAATACTTGGGTGGTCCATGACCATGGAGAAAGACATGGCAAAGAAGGAAGAGATGGGGGATGAGGTCTTGCGACTGGCATAGCAGGAAGTTGAAGGTTTGCTGGGATAGCTGGACAGTTGAAGCTTGCGGCCTGGATTTCTTAGCTAAAGTACTGTGGAGTACTTGTTTCCACCTCGACGGGATATAGAGATTTCATTTTATAACTTTGTCATTCTACTTAGAGACACAGGTATTATGTGTAGCATTCAGCAAATAAATGTGTTACTTACCCATAGATTGCGCTCATGGTTTTTACTTGGCATGAGAGTATTTGTTACAGCACTGAGTGAAATCAAACAACATATTTGGGTCGGCGCAACGTGTGGGATGATTACGGCCAAGTGCAGTAACGCGCGATGTTAATAACATTAAAGTCATCATCAATTTACAAAAAAATAAAAAGATCCTCAAAATATAAACAAGGATCAAAATGTAGTATCTGTATATATATATATATATATATATATATATAACTGAGAATTATTTGACTTGATGCTATGTTTTAACTTTTAACTTGGTGTCTTTACTCTGTGTCGACGGAGAAACTTTATATCAATAAAAATCTATATCGTCTGAGAAACGATCGTACACGAAACTTGTGTTTATGTTTATGAATATAATATATATATTTTTATATATATATATATATATATATATATATATATATATATGAATGAAAACAAAAAGCCTATTTTTTATCTCGTTTCAGTACGCTGTCGATTCCATTTAGGTATAGACTTTTTAAAATCAAAACTCAGCCCATCTGGATGAAACCACGGTACGATTTTGAAATATGTAACATAGATTTTGAATAAATTATTTGTATCAGCTGTCACTCTTCTTCGATCGAGCACTTTATTGATTTATTTTCAATATAATTTGACACACTATATATATAGTGCGTCGAGATATGTAAAAAAGAAATCAATAAATATGCTCTATCGCAAAAATGTGCGAGTTAAAATACAAATTATTTATTTCAAAATGATATGTTAGATATTTCAGAGAAGTACCATAGTTTCATTGATATGGATTTAACTTTTACCGTTTAAAAAGACCGTTTTCAAATCATCAGCGGATCACGAAATGAAAAATCGAAAAATTGAGCGAATTCTCCGGAAAATATTACTGGTGATCTTTGAACTCTATTCTTTGATTTTTTATTCGTGAGTCGCTGATGATTTGAATGGATTCTAATAGCTGTTTTAATTGGTAAAATGTCAATAAATATAAATGAAACGACTCTGAAATATGTAACATATAGTTTTTAAATTAATAAGTTGTTTATTTATATACATATATATATATATATATATATATATATATATATATATATATACATATATATATATATATATATTATAGAGTGAAGAATTTAAAGACGACCAGGAAAAGCAAAATTAATCCTGCGTAATGGAATAAAACAGAAAAAAATAACTAATGAAGAATGAGTTTAACAGTTGCTAATAGGATCAACATACAAAAAGGAGTTATTTAAACACTTGCTAAATCAGAAACTGTACTAAATCTAGACTTCATTTCAATATCTATGCAAAGCGAACCTGTTCAGGTGTTTAATTATTAGACGAAACTTTTCCATGGTAATTAGTACACCAGCTTTTATTAAATTACGAGCGAGGTGAGACAGTACCACAGAGATTATAATTTTATAGATTTACACAAGCTCATAGGTAATGTGGCTGCGTATGTTTGCGCGGTATGTGTAGAGTTTATGTGGACGTATAATTGCATCAACTCAATATCCAAAGAAAGTAATTATACACTGTCAGATGAATTCATTTTTAATTTAAGGAAATCTAACTGCAGAATGTTATTAAGGAAAATCACTCTCTGGAGGCTTACGATGTTTGTTAAATTAATAATAGGAGTACATCCCTTTCTCCGTCGTATAATTATTTCAGCGGTTGTGAAGGTAAGTGCGTCGGATAGAAGTTAGATGTAACTTTAATCTTGAGTTAGAATTCTGCTACCTGTAATACAGTTATGTTAAAGCCACACTGATGAGTCTTATTAAAGATGAAACATATGTTAATTTCAATAATATAATATATATATATATATATATATATATATATATATATATATATATATATATATATATATATATATATAAGTAAAGTTAAATGCTTAGACTTAGGTAGTATTCTAAATATACAAAGAAAAAACGACACTCAAAAGATACATGGAATGAAAATAAAGTGCAATCCAAACAATCATATACCAATAAATACTCAAATAAGATCCATCAAATACCCATAAATATTCGAATTAAGCCCATCAGATACCCGGAAATACTCAAATTAAGCCCATCAGATATCCATGAAAATACTCAATTATGACTAAACAGATTCCCAGAAATACTCAAATAAAGCCCATCGAATACCCAGAAATACTAACATTAAACCCATCAGATACCCGGAAATACTCAAATTAAGCCTCTCAGATATCCATGAAAATACAAAAATTCAGCCCATCAGATACCCAGCAATACTGCAAATCAAGCCCATCAGATAAATAGAAATACTAACATTAGGCCTATAAGATACCCAGGAATACTCAAATTAGCCCCATTAGATACCCAGAAATACTAAAATTATACCAATCAGATACAGACAAATACTACAATTAGGCCAATCAGATACTAAAAAATACTCAAATTAAGCCCATCAGATACTTAGAAATTCTCATATTAGGCCAGATCAGAAACCTTGAAATTCTCAAATTAGGCCAGATCAGATACCAAGAAATACTACAATTAGGCCAATCAGATACCAGAAAATACTCAAATTAGCCCATCAGATACTTAGAAATGCTTAGATTAGGCCCATAAGATACCAATAAATACTCAAATTAAGCTCATCAGATATCCATAAATACTCAAATTAAGCCCAACAGATACCAATAAATTCTAAAATGTACCCTATCAGATACAAATATTCAAAGTAAGCCCATCAGATATACTCTAATTAGACCAATCAGATACCAGAAATACTCAAATTAAGCCGATCAATTACTTTAAAATACTCAAATTAAGCCTATCAGACAGCCAGAAATTCTCAAAATAGACCAATAAGATACCCAAAAATACTACAATAAGGTCCATCATATACCCATCAGTACTCAAATTAGTCCAATCAAATACCCAGAAATACTCGAATTAGGTCCATTAGATACCCAAAAATACTCAAATTAGGCGCATCAGATACAAAGAAATTATATAATAAGGCCATGCAAGAAATACTCAAATTAAGCCCATAAGATATCCAGGAAATGCTCAAGTCAGGCCCATCAGATACCAAGAAATACTCAAATTAAGCCTATTAGATATCCCGGAAATACTCAAGTTAGGCCCATCAGATACCAAGAAATAGTCAAATTAGGCTAATCAGATACCTAGAAATACTACAAATAGGCCCAATCAGATACCTAGAAATACTCAAATTAACCCTATCGGATACCCAAAAATACTCATATTAAACCCATCAGATACGCATAAATACTTTATTTAGACCCATCAGATACCCAGAAATACTACCATTCAAGCCGATTAGATACAAAGAAATATTGAAATTAAACCCATCAGATACACAGAAATACTCGAATTAAGCCCATCAGATACCTAGAAATAGTACAATTAGGCCAATCAGATACCAACAAATACTCAAATTTAATCAATTAGATACATAAAAACTCTCAGATTAGGCCAAGCATAGACCCAGAAATAATCAAATTAAGCCCAGCAGATACTCAAAAATACGTGAATTAAGCCCATCAGCTACCCAGAAATTATACAGGCATTAAAATTTAGCTCTATGCTTTAAACTTTGGGTCAACAAGATCTATTATATAAAAATTTAAAAATAAACTTTATCATTCTTTAGTATATCAGTTTGAGAAATTCAACATCAACAAAGGTTTCTGCGTACGACGGTTTCTGAGACATAGATTTATGGATTCATACGTCACATTATCAGCACAAACAGACTCCATTAGCGTTTTGAACAAAATTGAACATCATTTTTGCATTATTTTTTCAAAAACACATCGTTTAGCAGAAAATAAAAAGGGGGTGGTCAAGGTTTATATTTCCTTTAAAACAATATATATATATATATATATATATATATATATATATATATATATATATATATATATATATATATATATATATGGTTAACGCAAGAGAACCCCAGCAGTGTGTTCGATAATGAAAAATTAAAAAATAAAAGCGTAACATTTATTCATATATGTAAATATTGAGGATTAAGACAACATCAGTCACATCGTTTAAAAAAGGGACGTATAGTTGACCTCATATGCCAGACTCTGTTCAACCTAAGTTTCAGAAACACAATTACAAGCACGCACACACACATACACACATACACACACACACATATATATATAATGATATTTTAAAGAGCCTTAGAACATTATCACAACTAAGCAACCTTTCTTTTAATAAAATAATATATATATATATATATATATATATATATATATATATATATATATATATATATATATATATATATATATATATATTCCTGATTCTAAGATAAAATCACGTTAACTTTTGTTGTAATTTAAAGTGTGTTAGTCGGTTAAAAATAATGATTTTTTTCAGATTTGACAAACAACATTGTCATTGCCCTGTTTAAGAGCCGGAATGAGAACACAGAGACGTACACGGACACGGGGTTTAGGTAAAACAAATATAATAGAAAAAAAGATATACAAAAGAGGAACAAAGAGAAGTAGTACGTCATTACTGACCGCCAGTGTTGACTGGGGTTTGCCTCAACAGTATGTAATTGCTTCCCACCACAGCAATAGGTGACACAAATTCGGAAGGTGGGGGAGAATCAAGCCAGCGCCCCTAAAAAAGGAGCATTCTGGCAAAGCAAATATAACCTAGGCAGCCTCGTCGGCATACCTCGGTCAGGGTGCTACAGGCAGTAAAAAATAATCTTACTCCATCCTAAAGAAGGGAGGCAAGGCCTGAGAGGGTGCACCTTCTAGGACAACCCAGGACTGAATACTTCAGCCCAACATATAAAAGGCAACCGAAATGGTGCAGTTCCTGTCGGACTGGTTGTCAAGAACGAATCCTCGACTGGTATCACCTTACCGCATCCCGAAATCCTCAATCAACTGAAGTTAATTAGAGACTGAACTGGCTGGGGTTAGCTTCATCAAATGACGTAATGCGTCCAGTATTTATTGAGAGTGGACAAGTCCAAATGTTCGTCATAGGTATGGCACCATAACACCCCCTCCTAAGATTTCGTCCTCAGGAGTATTAATATCGTTTCCTTTTTGGGTGGATTTCGATAAGATCCGGAGACTACCGTTTCCTTTTAGATTGACGCTTTTAAGGTGCTGCTTGAGGTACTGGTATGTGAAAGGTATCGAATATGATGTCCATAACTTCTACCTGGGGAGAGCTGTCAGTGTCATCCGACAGTCGTTTCCTATATTTGATTTAGGTGTATCTTATGAGAGAACTGATGTCCTTGGATTATCTATATCATATTTCCAATTCTCTTTTCTATCGTACCAGGTTCCTAGAAAGACGTATTATGTTTAAACATCTTGAAATATACTCTGTCCCCTGGGATATATCGTTCTTTTTGGTACAACAGAGGTTCGACCTTGTTTAGTCTGTTTAGGTAGTAATTTGTCAAAAACGGATCTCACTTTTCGCGCAAACATCATCTATGCGGGAGATATTGAGGATGGTATGTTAACGTTTGGCACGATCTTGTACATTTGTAAAAACTGCTGCAGAGCAGTTTCCGTATGAGTGCCGCCAGCTATTTTTAGGGCTTTTTTAGAGTGTCCACAAAGCGTTCCGCCTGGCTGTTTTACGTAGGATGATACGGGGGGTCGTTATGTGTCTGATATCAAAGATCTCACAGAACTCTTTGAAGTCGGAAGACGTAAACTGCGTTCCGTTGTCACTGACCAAACAATCGACCACCCCCAAACGGGCGAACAATTCGTGCAGAAAGTTGATTGTTACCTCCGTGGTGGGTTTTTACATCGTAACACTTCGGGCTACTCGGAAAAAACTATCAACTACAATTAGATAGAAAAATCCCTCCAATGGGCCCGCAAAATCCACGTGTATCCTTGACCAAGATCGGTCGGTCTGTCTTTGGACTATGTTTGATATGAGGTGTCTTTGCCAAGGCACAGCCTTTACACGTATTTAAGACGTTCTCAATGTTCTGATTTATTCTAGGCCAGTATACTGATGACGAATTAATCATTGGAGGCTTCCTTTTTAATGTCATGTAGAGTCACGGGGAGCTCTCTTACCGCGTTGCACAATATAGCTTTTATATCCCCTTTCCGTTTGCAGGGAAGCGATCACAATGTTTTCTAGTGTCTCTCTCTGTTTTAGCACTTGTCTAAACAATCCATCCACGTGATAGATCTGTGTTTATGGTAAAAACTCCATTTTAAATTATAGTTGAATAAAATGGTTCCCCATTTCTATAATCTGTTCGCCGTATACACCAGCAGACCTTTTTTTCGAACCGAAAATGGTGATTAACGGTTTATGGTCCGTCTGTAATGTGAACAATCTACCGTGTAAATAGGGATGGAATTTAGTTACAGCAAAAATTATTCCTAAAGCCTCCTTCTCAATTTGGGAGTACTGCTTCTCCGTCAGAAGCAGAGTCCTTGATGCATACGCGATGGGTTTATTAGTTCCATCCAGCATTACATGAAGAATGCTCGCACCTGATCCATACGAACTAGCGTCGCTAGCCACTATTATGTCTAAGTCTGGGTTGTAATGCATAAGGAATAAATCCGATGTCAGCATTTTAATAGCTTTGTCGAATGCTACCTGGCATTCGGCCGTCGGCACCCAAACTTTATTCTGTTTTCAATAGTGCATTCAGTGGAGCGCGTAGATTATGCGTCTCTAGGATGAAAGCCTGGTAGTAATTTGGTTATCCCAGAAAACTCTATAGTGCTGTGACGTTTTCTGCCGTCCTTGTCTATTATATTACCCAAGTATTTGATTTTTCCTAAAAAGAAAATCAGATTTTTCCTCTTTAACTTTAACCCCATAGTCCCGGATTCGCAAAAACACTTGTTAACATGTTTCCGGTGTTGTTCTATGTCTCTACTGTTGATCATAATGTTGTGAAGGTATGCAATAGCAAAATGAAGTTAGCCCAACATGGTATCCATCACTTGCTGAAAAATTGCGGGAGAAACTTTGACCCCGAAAGCTAGCCTTTCGATTTTGGTATAAACCACGATACGTATTTATACACAACAGCTTAGAACTCTCTGATTCTACGGGTATTTGGAGGTACGCTTCATTCAGATCTATTTTCAAATAAAATCTGCCTCAATTTAATTTTGAGAAAACTTCCTACAGGCCCTGCAGTGGGTAATGATGATAACTAAAAGATAAATCCCGTTGTAAAAACTGCACACGCGCGAATATCTCTTAATTTCTGTTTCACATAGACATTGGGTGCTGCCCGCTGACTGTATTCCACAGATATCGATCGTCACTAGTCAATCCAATTCCTCATCCATTCTGTTTACTGAGCCAAAAGCCACATTCCTTTTTTTCTTAAATACGGGCTAAACGTTTTCGTTCAGTTGAAATTTGACCGCCATCTTTGTGCATCGACCAAAGCCACACGAAAAAACTTCGGGAAAAGATTCTTTCAAATCCAGTTTTAGTTTTTCTGATCTAGTTGTATTAATTGGTAACTCCCATGAATTAAACGCTTGCATCCAATCAGTGCTGAAAAGGTTATTAGTGTCTTTTAACACGAGCATCTTTAAATTTTTGATATTCTCCATTAGGATCATATTAGTAATTATCTCACCCTCAAATTTAATTATTTCACCAGTCACTGTACTGACTATCCTGTTATTTCGTAACAAGACGGGTCTATTCAACCTCTTCTACGTATGAAAATGTATTATTGACACGTCCGAGCCCGAATCCAACTGTAGTTTAATATATTTGATCCAGGATTTTTACGAGCACATATTTCCTTATATTAATGCATTCCTGATCATTTGTACTCGCGTTTTATGTCCTTTATTCATTGTACAGTGAGCACTTCTGTGTCCGACCCTGTTACAAGTCAGGCAGATCTTAAAACAAAATGGACAGTCCATATACCAATGCTGGCTAACACAGCGTGAACATGGGCTCGGCGGCCATTCAACCTGTTTTTTTACAGGGATGGCTTGTCTGTGCAGAGGCGCGAAAATAACTTTTTTGTTTTGAATTGTTTTTTATGAGAGTTAAATTTGAGTTTTTGACGTACTTTTCTTCGAATCCTGCTTAGCACTAATAAATCGTTGGCAGTCCTCGGCTAATTACTACAGTATTAAGTTCAGTTCATTTTCTAATTTATTTAGAACTCTACGCCTTATTTTAGCGTCTTTTCCTGATATCAATCCTTGAACGAAAATTAAACATTTAAAATTATCAGCACTAAGTTTGGATCATTTAAATTCGTCGCAGTGCGTATTTACTGCTGATGTGAACGTAGAATAATCTTCGTCGTCTTTTTTTACCAGGTTTAAACACTTCCGGCGTTTGTGAAATAACGAAATCTCTGAGCTCCGTTAAAAGTTTGACGACTTCCGCAAAAGTCAAATCGCTAGTCTTTCCAGGCAAAATGAAATCTACGAACCGTGGTGCCAAATTTCCTAAATAACAGGCGAACTTTTTTAGAGTGTGCCCAATTTTAGCAGTCAATTTTATATCAGTCTTCATATCTTCTAAAATCCAAATCCAAAGTTTTCTCCTTATCAGGGGAATACGTAAAGTTGTCGATGGCACTCAACACGGCATTCTGAGAATACGCATTATGGTTTTCGTTACTTTGGCCTCTAAGCGGTAATGTTTGCATTAATATCTCAATCTTTCGTTAGTATCAGTGTGATGGCTCGTGCGATTTTATGAGTGCCACTGCAGATACCTGAAATTATGGGGCGCATAGGGGTATTGTTCTTGTGGGTTTTAGGTAGGCCGTATAGAGTTGGAATGGTAGGATGGTAGTCGATATAAGCTAGCCAGGTTTTATTGTTATCTATTAGGATGGTACATAAGAAGTCGGTACGTCGTATAATTGAATCTGCAGTAATAGCCCTCTCTACAAATAAAATTAGACAAAGAATGGGTTTCTACTGTGTCTCCCCAACCTCTCTAAAACAATCATGAATGAAAATAAGATACGTCTAGACACTGGATGATTCCCTGAATATTAAACTGTTTTCCTTTCAGCCCCTATCTGCTCTTTAGTTTCTCCTTCCTTTTTATACTACTATGTACATTTGAAATTGCAAGTGTATGTATACATACATATATATATATATATATATATATATATATATATATATATATATATATATATAAAAATAAAAAATAAAATAAAAAATAAATATATATATATATGTATAATTATATGCTGACATTTTGTATACTTATTTCTGACACTTTACATATGTGCATATATTTCCCTCCATTTGAACCCTACCACTATATATATTCCCCAATTATATGACCTTCCCGTCTGTTGTCATTTTTAGCAATTTTTCGTCCGCTCTTGAAAAAGCCCACATCACATCCGGCGAAACGTTGAGCTTATGGGTATTCCACTGTTCCATTTTTTATTTCATATATATATATATATATACACGTAGTGTTTAGTCTAGCTAGTTAACCAATCAGATTCTTAGTTTTTCTCTCTTACTAGTTAATATTTCTATTAGCCAATAGTAGAGCTTATCTCAACCAAAGGTTCGGTTGATTTTACTTCCTATTCATTTGTTCTGTTTTGTATTGAGGTGGGTTGACCCATCCCTTTTTATTTGTTGTGCTAAATTAATAGGTGACTTTATTTAAACACGTGCGTGCTCTTATTTCTATTTTTAGATGTGTGTTTGTCATTTATCTGATTATTTAGTTTGCGATACTTTGTAACAAATTCAATGATTTATATGGAACAGCATTTTACTTTAATGCTAGTTAGGAATAATTTTCCTTTCACCAATGTGTGTGATGCCCCCTAGATTGGGAGTGACATTTACATTTTTAAAATGTAATTATTCTACGACGAAGCACGTGTCTGTGGATAATTAAATTAATATATAAATATATAACGGCGATACAGTTTCAATATGAAAAAATTTTAACGGTAGATTCAGAAATAATATCTTTTAATTTCATCACGTGATCTTTATGGATTGTAATTTTGTTCATTCTTTCTTTTTTCAATATGAAAACTTAGAGGACAGGCATTCTTTTCGGCCTGAAGAAATCGTTGTTTATTTAAGCTACGATTGCCATATTTACCCTGGTGTGTAGCGCTGATATGTTTGTATAAATAAAGCTTATATTATAAATAAATAGCTCTATTTATTAGCACTATAATATAAAAACAAAAGAGATTTTCCAGATACAAATTCATACTGAGTTAGTAATATATATGTATATATATATATATATATATAAATATATATATATATATATATTTATATATATATATATTTATATATATATATATTTATATATATATATATATATATATATATATATATATATATATATATATATATATATATATATAAAGATCGATATTGTTTATATATGGTGTTTCAGAAGATCAAGTCAAAACAATGTAATACCGTTAGTTTCAAGTCAGCAAATCTTCAAATTTATCCTAAAAACTCGCTAACTTTAAATCGACGGTATCATATTGTTTTGACTTGATCTTCTGTAACTATATATATATATATATATATATATATATATATATATATATATATATATATATATCCGTAGTTAAGAACTTTGACGACGGCTGCCTGTAAATAGATTAATTTCTCGCTGATTTACCGGGTTGTTGATAACGGCCGTGTAGGCTAAGACATCGGAATTTGAGTTTGAGACATGACTTGTGTTCTGGAATTCAAGTCCGGCGACCAGTATGAATAATCTTCTCTACACTGACAATTCCGTAAGGATGAAGCGTATACGTATGTTTATGAAAACAAATATTTTATAAATATATATATATATATATATATATATATATATATATATATATATATATATATATAACTCGTAGTTCTTATCTTTATGTTTGTTTGTTCACAACCTCTTTCTACGTGTTTTGGAGATAGACCCCCAAAACCATATATGAGTACATTATAACTCTTGACATCCACAACAAGGAAATGCATTTTCATTTTTGTTTCAACATGAAAATTATAGTCATTTAAAAGATAATAGAAATGTTTATATGTATGTATATTCTGAACTTATATTACCCAGCAGATAGTTCTGTTCAGTCGTAGGAGGTCCATCTTCCCAGGCTTTTGTTTCTGTCTAAGAAGCGGATAATTATTGCTAATCGTCTTCGGCGCCCCTACCGTAGAATGCCGACAGGGCTGCTAAGAGTGTGGGTATCTTAATGCGCTGGATTCTCAAAACCACACCTGACCATGTGTCTATCCTCCCGACAAGGAGGATATAATAGGATCCTTGTATAAGGATATTTTTATTTTCGACAAGGGGAGAATATTATAGTTGTGCCCGCGTTAACACTAGAACTTTATTCTATTATATTTATAACGTGATAATGGTTATAGACCTTAATATATATATATATATATATATATATATATATATATATATATATATATATATATATTAAGGTCATTCTCTCCAAATATGATCTGAGGTTAAAATCGGATTCTAACTCTGCCTGATGAGATCTCAGTTTATAGTAACTGTTGATCGATAACATCGACATGCCAGTGTCGCAGATTTTGTACATGTCTGTGTAAATAAAATTATCATATATATATATATATATATATATATATATATATATATATATATATATTCTGAGATAGTATTACCTATAGGATTTATATAAGCATATTTTATTGTGATCAAAGAATGTACAACATTATAGTAAGGTCTCCGTTCACACCTTGACATCCATAAAAAAATCGCTTATCACCGTGAACAAGAAACTAGAAACTAAATCGCACATTCACCGCGAAATATTACTCTTCGGATATCACACCAATAGAATAATTCGGCTTTTAACTTGCGACTTGTAGTCAATAACAAGCAAAGTTAATTATAGAGCGATGTCGGAATATGGTAACATTTGAACAATGTCTCTCTTTCTTCATTGTTCTCGAACGGATCAGTAGATGAACGAGATATTGGAGGGGCGGTGATTATGTAGGATAGGCGGTGGTGATGGACGGTGTAATAGGGAGAACGCATTGATTTTTCATTGATAAATACTGTTAGATCTCTGGAGCTGGAAATAAACACTCGTGTTCGTGGGTGATAATTTGTTTAACACTTGAGGGAATCGATAAACAAGGTGTGTCAGGGCAACAGCTGTCAGTTGGCATTTACATCAATTCCTTTAGTAAGCCTTTCTCCTACAAATGGTACTGTATATATATATATATATATATATATATATATATATATATATATATATATATATATATAAAGACAATTTTACTTGATACTTGCTTTGTCGCAAAATATCTCAATTTATATATATATGATTATTAGTTTCTGTCTATCACATTCACCCCGCCTCATAGTATGTTGTTTGACCCCCACGCTATTAATTATACAGTTTCTATCACCCCGTTTAAGACACTCTCATTATCTGTGTTCATTATCAGTCAATGGTCAAAAAATCCTACCTCACCTTTTTCTATATTGTTGAAGGGAAACGGCGAAAAGATAAGAGTATATCGCAACGGTTTAGACTACTGCCACTCTCAGTTTCTCTACGTCCTTTAATAACAAAGTAGAAATACTATTTAATTCGTGGCTGGAGAAGGAAAGAGAGAAAACGTGGGAGAGACACAGATAACGAACAGAAAGAGGTTATATATATATATATATATATATATATATATATATATATATATATATATATATATATATATATATATGACTTTGGAAAATCACATTTTCCTGATTCAGATAATATAACATTTATTGTGTGACCCAACGGGTAAAAATTTTGTTTTCAAGTTAATTTAATAACGCCGTGTTGTTTGTGTACAAATTTAATGTATGTTTTATATGAGTCATAACGTATGTATTCAAAGTGTTTCGACGGAAAGTGATCTAATGGATTTACTGCACTTATAGCCCCTAAACAAAAATGCCCCCGACCCACCCCAATAGCAGTAAAATACCATCCATTCAGTGTAGACTTCCCTAGAACCCGGAAGACTTTCTTCTTTAATAGCTTCTTTTATCGAATGACTTGCTTTTTGAATTACATCCATGCTCACTGTTTACCCCAGCTGTACCAGCATGCAGAAATGTAAATGTAATGCGAAAATAGCGCCTTGTTGCCTTACTCCCCACCCAAGTGGCCCTCCTATAAATTTAGCCTATATACCAGTAGCCCCTTACGTTTTCCGTGGCAATATGCACTCTTTGGGGGATACAAAAGTAAAAGAAAATTCTGTCTATATATAACGTTAGGTATGTTTATAGATATATTATTCGTTGTATAGGATTCACTCCTAAACTAATGAACACATCTTTATGTATTATGAATATATATTTTAGGCCACACGATGAGTAACATAGGCACATTCTTTTTTTCTAGAATTTACCCTTCAGGAGGTCTTGTCTCCAAACTGGCCTGCCTCCTAAAAAACCTTTTAAATGAGAGAGATACAAAAACAAACTAGTAAAAAAAGATAAATAAATTCGTATGAGTCAGTATGATACAACTTTGTTGACCGGTTTTATTCTGTTGTTGGCATTCCTGCAGGAGGAGCCACATAATGGTTGCTAACATCTCTAAGTGAAAGTGGAACCGACTTGATTCGAACTTGGCACACCCAGGTCTTCGGTCAGTGAGTGTTCAAAATAAAATGAGAGTAATTGCATATTAAATATAACTGTAAGTTTGACTATAGTAAGGAAATAACTACATGTATCATAGGCTACGAATCTCACCACGTGATTTACTTAATTCACTCGAGCGTGTTTCAAGAAACTTTCATTTAATATAATCCTTAAACATTAAATACAATTATTAGACTCCTATGTCTGACTCTCTCAAAAACGTAATACACACAGAGGGTAGCATACTCATTTTCCCCTAATATTTTACTTCTAGCACGCAACTCTTACATACCGTAGATAATATCAAATAAAGAACAAATATTCGAAACACTGATTATTATTTCTATTTAAAATCATCAAAACATGCTACTGTCTGGGTATCATCAAGTGAATAAGAAACGCTCTATTCATAAATATAAAACGAATAACAAAATACCGAATTTGCGCCTAACGATGTCTTACTTTTTCACCTAAATCTATTCACATCATGGAATTTCAGAATCAATAAACAAACGCCTAAACTTTTAACTAAACTCGATTCAAAATGGCGTCGGCCTTCCACTACCCCCAAGTTTGATGCAATTTTACTTCCAATTATTCCATTTCCTCAAATCATAGCCCGCAAATTCACTTTCTTGATGAAACAGTCTGCTACAGTTAATATCTAAACATTATTCGCGATATGAGAGACTATAGGTTCACTTTCTTGAATAGATTACCTGCTAGAATTCGCATCTCAATATTACTGTTAGTATTCGCATTTCACGATATCCCAGTACATTATTTACAGACCGTGCTAAAATAATACCGTTATTATTTACATACGAATTATTAACATGGAGATGGAGGAAACCCAGTCCGTGTCCGTAAACTGCAGAAGTATATTTTTCTTTCTTTGATAAGTGAAGAAGAAATCTTTCTAAACTGCGCTAATTTTGCTTTAGGGGCTAATCTGAAGGCCTGAAGGAGATAATTTTTCCCCGACTAAATATGTTAACCATTCTGTTCTTTTCATCGTACAATTTAATAAACATGAGAAAATTGATTTTAACTTGGAAATGCTATCTACAATTTCTTTTTAAATGTCTGGGTCGGTAAATTGCAGAAGTATCCTTTTCTCTCCTCGAATAATTGGGGAAAATACATCTCCCCACGAAAGAGAGCACTCCGGGTTGGGGAAAAATAGAATTATTGCAGTCTCCTTCATTGGCCTTGGAAAGAAAAGTGAACTTCTGTAGTTTACGTACAAGGACCGTGCTATTTTTCAGATATGATTTTCAGGTTAAGATCAATTTTTACGGTATTTATTTTAATTAAATTATCAGGCACAATACTTAACAAAGCCCCCCCCCTCTTCTCAAATGTTAAAATGGGTTTGATAATAATGCTTCAGCGTGGTCTGTAAAGTTCAGAATTGACGATGAAAAATTAAGTATAGTATAAAAGATACTGCATGTTACCGTTAATTCAATTTTTACAAATATAACATGAATTAAAACCGACAAGTAACAATATTTAAATCGATACAAGATTTAGTAAGGTGGGGTTAATCAGTAAACGTTAATTATATTTTGAAAAGTAAGGAAATAATAAAAAAAAAATAAACCGAACAGAAAAATATTGTTTTCAAGGAAGGAAAACATAAAAATAAACATCGAATTTTATTTTTTAAACAGTCAATTCACACGATTCTCTTTATTTGGGTAAAATGGGTGTGATTGAAAAATGCAGACGATTCTCGCGTTCTTTTATATTTTTCCCGGGCAACACCGGTCCTGATAGTATTATATATATATATATATATATATATATATATATATATATATATATATATATATATATATATAATATATACATATAACATATATAGTATATATAATGTATACAAATAACATATATATAATATATACATATAACATATATATATAATATAAGTATATATACATATAGCATATATATATATAATATAACTATTTATAATACTAGCAGGGACCGTGCCCCGGCGTTGCCCAGGATAGTTATAAATTAAATTTTAAAAATATATCATTATTTTAGTAATAATTCGACAAAAATCATTTGAAAACAACCTTGTAATTTAGGTGATTAAAGTAGAATTTATCGATGTTTTTAAAGAAAAAACATTTCTCTATGTTTTAGGTGACTTCCCCCCCCCCCATCTCTACAATTGTAAGTAGCGGTTTATTTGACGAAATAAAAACCACTGCCTTCAAAGTAAATATGATCCAAGAATATGCGTGAAAATTTTCTAAGGTCTATGAAGGAAAATACTTCTAGATTAAGGCATTTTATCTCAATCCAGAGGTGCCATTTTGGTGGGAGATTGATTTTACCAAAATGTAAAAAGTCTTTTTACTTAACTGATTACAGATATATATATATTTTTAATTAAAATCAAAATTATATAATCCTTTGTTTTAATAAGGATTTCGGAACAAAAAACACATGTTTTGAGAGGAGCTTGTGGTAAAACATAGGTAATCGAGACTGTTCACTGCAACAATCCCCATTCATCAGAATGTCGAAAACAAAAGGGATTGTTGGAATAAATAGCCTATATTTCCTGTGTTTATATGTGGCTGCTCCTCATTTATTATAAGCTTAATTGAATAATTATAATATTGAGATTCACTTTTGCATTTGGAAACTGATTACTATTTGAATCGATCTGACCTATTTAGAATTTACTTAATATTATTTCCTACTAATATATATATATATATATATATATATATATATATATATATATATATATTGCAAGCTTTATGTTTATACACTGTATGCATATGCAGTTTGCAATATTCTTAAAGCTATTGCAATCTTCCATCTGACAAGCGGTATTACAAGTTGTTATCCTTGGTGGCGCACGCTCCTTGTAATCACTCTACCATGTATATGATATACGCGTATCGAGTTTATAGTTACCACAGACAGATCAGTTTGAAATGGCGCCAATTCAAGAGTATGCGTCAGAGCAATGCACCTCAAAGAGATTTACGAGTTCGATCCAATGAACTGAGATATCGTCGTCGTCTTGTCAATCCCTGATAACGCCAATGTTACATAAAACAAACGCAATAACAAACAAACACACACCCGCATATATATATATATATATATATATATATATATATATATATATATATATATATATATATGTGTGTATATGTGTGTGTGTGGGGGGGTTGTATTTATATTATACACACATATACATATAAATATATATGAAAATTAGCCTGGTGGTTTCCCCATGGAATGAAACAAACTTCTTTCTCTGTAGCTTACTTTTCATAAATATTTATTCATACTATTACTAATCTTGGTTGTTTTGTTCTACGGCATATCAACCCTTTTCAGGTTATTTAATGCCAAATCCAGTTATTTTAGTAAAAGTTGTATGCTTCAAGTTCTTTATATCTTATTTATATATTTTATTTAATGTTTGGTTTGGCTGTTTTGTTGACGAAAACTGCTATTTTTAGTTTTACAAAATATGATTGAGTTTGGCAAAGGGAAAGACAAGAAAACAATAACATCAATATTTGGTGCATTTTAGGTCAGGAAGTCATGATTTTTAGACAGCCTAATCTGGTAGCACCAGAATATCACTAAACCCTAACCTCAACTCTATCTAGTGAGCATTGTTCAAAATTATAGAGAGTTAACATATTATTTGATCAAATAAGTATATATACGTGAAATAGTCAGGCTTATATATATTGATATATATATATATATATATTTAATATATATATATATATATATATGTTGATAGATAGATAGATTTTTTTATTAATTAATCAATTTGTAAACCAATTTATTGTATAACGATTTCTATTATTAATTTACAAATTAATTTTTGCGTGCACAAAAGTTAGACATTGACGCGCGTTTCTGGCTATAAGCTATCATCAGCATGTCTTACCGCGGAAGAGATCGAATTTTCAATGTTAATATCCGTAGATTAGTATTCTTATAACTAGACCAGAATTGCCTGCCACATTTGGGCTCGATTTCTTATCATCTATAATGTTACGTTGATTATTTGTTAGTGTTTTTGTTTTTGGCGATACCGACCGGTGTTTTTTTACCGGTGCGTTTTTTATTTGTCGCTACCTTGATTGGTTTGTTTGTTTGTTTATCTTGTTTTTTATTTACCGGTTCGTTTTTAATTTTTCACTGCTGGCATGCTGATGACAGCTTTTAGGCAGAAACGGGCCTCCATGGCTAACTTAATTGGTAAATGTATTATACAAATCTGTATACAATAAATTAGTTTATAAATTAAGTAATTAATTAAAAATATCTATATATGCAAAAATTGATGACTCATCCGATTAAGGGCGAATTAAAAGAAAAATGCGCTCCTCTGCCTATTCTGAAATAATCGAAAAAAGAAAAACAACAAACGCACCGGACCCAATTTCGACATTGTCTCACATCTTATTTTATAAAGAAAATTTGCTATACTGTGAACTTTTCGCAAGATTTTAAGATAAATAAATAAATATATATATATATATATATATATATATATATACACACACATTATATATATATAATATAATACATATATATATATATATACATATATGTATATATACAAATGATATATATATATATATATATATATATATATATATATATATATATACATAGTAGCTATAAATGCACCGTTCCTTTCATTAAGTTTAACGCTCTTATAACGTCAAGTCGCCGAAATAAATGTTAAAATGATCACTGTTTATTTAGCTATCCAGCGAGTGGTTCTAGACGTCGGGATTTGCGTTGTAAAATTCCGCAGCCCGGGGTTTCGAATCGCGCGAATAGTAGTGAATAGTCATATCTCTATACCGATGACTCCCGATTTAAAAAGGACGAAACGTATACGTACATAGATAATAAGCAAAAACAAATATTATATATATATATATATATATATATATATATATAATAAACCACGTAGCTATCATCTAGCACGTTCTGAGAGTAAGCGAAATATTTATGATAAACATTGTCAATTGCTTGAGAGCACTATTTGTTTACGTAATGCGTCATCAGCTGGTGCCAGTTGGTGATTTCACTTATCATATAGCTAAACCCAAGAAGGGTGGATATTTTAGTCATCTACAGACTATTTCGCTATATCACAGTTTCAGCGTGTCTAGACAAGCAAGTACCGCAAATCATGTAATTTTTATTCTCAAGTTAAATTTTTAAGAAAAATAGTAACCTAATATATTTGTGAATGTAGATGTGGATGTAAAAAGCATTTAAATCATATTTCAGAAAGAAGATTTTGACACTACTTAAATCTAACTAAAAAGGATTCAGATATTACACATTTGCAAGTTTAGCGAATAAGGAATGTGAAGAGGTCAAACACATTGAACGTACTCTAAATATTGTCATATGTCTAGTATGTGTGCATGGTCTTACGTCTCTGAGACGCACGGAAATAACTGAATTTATTATCAAAATTTTCAATATTATAAATAAACATTACAAATATAGACTAAGAATATCAATAAATAATACATCTACGTCATTACTAAAATGAAGGCAATGGATATTTCGCATGTACACTCAATCAAAAGAAAGCTACAAGGTAAGCTATTTATTCATAATCTATCTTATGGATACAGCCAAAGAGATTCATATTAAAATTGCTCTTTTAAAATAAGGAATTTATAATAGTAATAATATAGGACATACGTTTACATAGAAGAAAAAGATCCATGAGAAAAAAGAGTCCGAAATTAAAAAATACAGATCACTCTACAAAAACAGAAAACGCATATATTGCGATTAGAAAAAAAATTGCAACTTAGAAAATTGAATACATAAATGATAAATTTCGATTAGACACAATATCTGAATTACGGATACTAGATGAATAAACATGAAAAAAAGGTGTAAACCAATAATAATTGCTTCAAAGGAATATCCGGTAAAAATTAAATTTTTAGATGAATGCTACGTTTAATTTTATCATTTATGAAGAAAAACTTTAACTGAGAGTATTCGTCATGGATCGATATCGAAACCTTTTTGGAATCAATTTGATGTAGGAATTTGATTTATGAGGCCTATTTATAAATGGGTTTTGTAATATAATAAATACAGCTTCAAATTATACAGAACATTTAAAATACAGAACTTAAATCAAGTTTTAATTACCCTGTTTCTACTATTAAATAATGTACTCGAAGGAAACATTTTTAATTAAAAAATAATGTACTATCATTTTTTTACCCAAAAGGAAAGTACTTGTTGCAGAACTACACCGATTAGGAAAATAATAGAGTTCTGTGTAAAACAAACTCCCGCAGCTTATGTATAAAAAGAATAACATAATTTGAGTTCATGCAGATTATTCAACTGAACTAAACGATTTTTTTATAATATTTTAATTAGTCATTATCTATTCCAAAAAATATATTTTCAAAATTAAGTGGAGGAAAAATGTTCTCAAAATTTAATTTATCGGATGCTGACCTACAAATACCGTTAGAAGAAAATATGTCTAATGTTTAACTAACACGAAGATTTGTACAAATTTAATAGACTGTAATAAAAGTAGACCGAAAATATTTTAACAAATAATGGACGCCATGTTGAGTGACATTTGCGGTTGCTTATCTCGGCAATATTTTAATCAAATCGAAAATCAAAACAGCACGCTCTAAACATGTGAAAATAGTATTTAATAAAATTGGAAAATACGGCGTATTAAGTGAAGAATTGAAAAATGCGGATTTTTGAACTAAAATTTAATGCCTGAGACACATAGTGGATGAAAAGATTAAAAATCTAGACCCTGCAAAATCAACAAAAATAAGTAATCTGTCTCTTCTAACAAATTTGTCAACATCGCAAGCTTTATAGGAAAATGCAAATTATTACAGAAACTTTATCGCAAAAATGCACGGATTAAGAGATCTATCAAATAGATTAATTATGAAATGTACAAAATATAATCGTTCTTCGTAATCTCAAGTCATTTGAATAAATTATAGAGGCTTATTTTATGATTTTAATAAAGAGATACACGTTGCAACTGAGTCTAGTATCTTTGATTATGTGCTGTTTTACTACACAATGGAGGTTAACGGACAACTGAAAGCAGTAGCCCACGCACCAACATATATATATTCAGAAAACATTACAGTCAAATAGAAATAGAAGCATTTTATATAATATTATAGAATAACAAAATCTCATAATTGTTTACATAGAAAATAAATTATTTTACAAACAGACCATCGTCAATTACTATCAATACTTTTTGTCTAAGAAAGACATACCGACTCATGCAGCGAATCACTCGCAGAGATGTGAAGCTATCCTTTTAAATTATATATTTTTAATGGAATTCTTTCTATCAAAGAAAATAGTACACGCAGGAGCATTGTTAAGTATTGTTCTTAAACTGAACACATAGAATAAAGAGGGATTACTTCTTGAAGTACAGACAGAACTGTACTTTCAAGTATCACAAAATAATTGCAAATTACCCTGCAGGAGATTAAATTTTAACATACATTTTATAGATTTATTAAAGAAAAAAATCAAGAGTTGGTAAGAAATAAAGTCAAATCAGGAACACATTATCTTCTTCTGATATTTTATAGGGTAAGGTAGTGGTGATTCCGGCATCACTAAAATAGTAAGAGATTTTGATATATGGCATCTCGGAATGATTAGGATATAAGCCTTTAAGGGAAGTTATGCTTAATTGCCTGATATATATAAAGGAATCGATGATCATCTAAAACTTCATAAATACTGTGAAATTGCAGCAAACGAAACACCAGTAAAAAATAAACCCGTGAACGAAAACGGACAGACCATGACTAAGACAACATATTGACTATGCAGGATTCATGAATAACTTATTGCATTAGATAGTTCTACAGTCACCAGAAGTTGGAAACCTATGTGAAAAAAACTGCAAACCTTTTGCACAAAACTTTTAGTATTAGTTATACAATTGTTTCTGATGACTGAACTCAATTTACGGCTAAATAATTTGGACTTTTCGGCACATACTATCCCAGATCTAATAGCTAAGAGAAACGCTTCGTAGATACGTTTACACGAGAAATAAGAAAATCAGTCAGAAGTGAAACGGCAAATTAATTGCTACAACAGTTTCTATAATGTATCTTAGCTGGTGCACCATCCACCAGTCCTTCCCTCTTAGACAAAGTCAAAAAAGACTATCTAATTTAATAGGTCTCTCAGTATCAACCAAGTTCCAGCCCCTGTCCAATCGCCGCAATGTTGCATCTTTGTGCTCGAATAACTTGACAATCAGCTAAATTCCATCCATTCACTGTGGAGGTCCCACAGATGCCGGAGAGCCTTCTACTCCAATAGCTTCTTTCCTCGAGCTCTCGCCCTTTGGAACTCCTTCTCTGCTCTCTGTTTCCTCTGCTGTACCGACATGCAGAAATTTAAAACTAAATTTAAGATGCCTTCCAAAACTTTCACCTTAATTCTCAGTAGTCTATTTACGTCTACAGTAACAACTTGCGTTGTTTGGGGTGAACTAAGTTTTTAAAAAATAAATAAAAGAATGCCAACACCAAATACAAATTCACGAATTTGACCATCTGAACTTATATTGGCAAGAAAGATTTGATTTTTTTTCGAAGGTTTTAAAAATATAATACAAATAGAAAATGCTTCAAGCCTAGTGGAAAGTCTACTTTAAAGATTATGATTATATAATGCTTAGCTAAAATGAAGACACTATCGAGAAACGGATTGTAAGACTAGTGTACGTCCTCAACCATCCTAAATAGATTACTAAAAGACATTATAACCAACGTAAAAAGGTATACAGACGAATCAAATAATCGTACAGAAAAGCCTATGATGGTTATTTATGATGTATTTGAGGTACCGAAACCTCACATATAACCAGGACAAAAATGATCTAGTCAACGTAAAAAGCATCTTCACCTCTGGACATTAATACAAAAAGACAAGAGTAAGACTTCCGAGAGAAGTAAACATTCAAGGGGTAGATATTATTGAGTGATAACACCCCTCACAGCAACCGTAGACTAAGTACGAAACCGAGGTATAATTGCGTGTTGTGTATGTTTTAGTTGTGTTTCATATCAAAGCGAGACAAAAAGTTTCTTTCCTAACTTTGCGTTTGAGTATATTTATTCTATTAGCTCTAAATATACGATATAACAGTATGTAGGTTTGAAAGCAGCAACAGCAACCTTTACTACAGGCTGCTACGGATCTATATAATAGTAAGTAGACATATGTGTTTGACAGCAGCAGCAGTCGTAAATTAAAATTTCCAAATATTTTTATTAACGTTTTGGAATTTTATACATAATTTTAATATAACAAATACTGATTAAACAGGTCAAATGCGATTTAGTCCAGTAGTCTAGAATTCGCTGTATTCTTCCGTCTGCAAGAAGACTTCTGTTCACAATTTGTCTGTGTAAAATGAGAAATCTCTCATTTCAAACTTCCTTTCGCTGTCGAGAGAAAATGGAAAGCGACAGGTCAAGACGCACAGCTAATTCCGTGTTAGGACGAGAAAGCACTTATTTTCGCGAAGGCTTTTCAGAATGTTTATTCAAGTTGTCAAAAAGCAAAAAGCCTTCTAATCTGAAAAAGCACTCCTCGAAGCGGCAGGAGGTCCGAAAAAGACGTGTCTGCGGTTCCTCTAATAGCCTCGCGTCTGTGTTTTGTAGAATTTTTTTTTTTACCAGACACGGTTAAGTATCTTCTCTACGTAAACATATGTATATAACATGCATAGCATACTTACTTTACGGTGTCTGATAAAAAGACTTTCATTGGTAAATATATCATCTCCATATAAAGTTAGGTATGTGTATATGTTTATATATTTATATGCAGATAATTTACTCCTTAACTAATAATCATGAATTTTGGAAGACAGCAGTTAGGCGTAAGGGTCGTAATATTGGCTATATTTACATTAACATGGTTTTATGCAAATGGGATAAAAAGAGGTGGAAGTCCTTTGTTAAAATTCGATACCTTCGATTTTTGTGAAATTTTAAGAATACCTATAAAACATCAATTATTAAATATTCCCCAGTTCCTTTGAAGTATTTTAAAAGAGTTTAGCCGACATAATATATGCACAACCCCAATTTGAAATACAAATATTTCAGATTTGCATTAAATTTTCTCCATAGTCATGAGAGACCATTTATGCAAGATTTCTGAATTTCAATTTCTTCATAACACACCTTGAGCTTAAGCTTTAAATGTTAGCCATTCTCTAGAATCAAAACCATTAAATTGATTTTGATCAAAATTTAAATAATGATTTTAGACATAATGTTTAGTGGCATTATATCTTGATTTGAATATTTGTTAGGGGATATAAAAGTGGTGCAAAACTGTTCTGTTCGGGGAATTAATTTTACGCGTCATTGGACGATTGTTCTTCTAGTTTACTTATAAAACTCTGGGTTATGCTTGTTTGTTGCTTATCTTTCTTGCTTGTCACTGTGCAGTGTGAGTGACGTCATGAAAGGATTACATCTAGTTTGCAACGTTTATACTGGATGACGTCACAAAAGGCACGTAGAACACCAGATGTCGTCATGAAAAAAGTTCTACACCAAAAAGTATGACGTCATCCATTAAAATAAATGGGATTGACAATACGAAAGGAAGATGCCATCCATTACATCTAGGAGAGATGTTAAGCCAATATATACTTTATGCCGCCATGATGTAATTAAAAGTCTATTAACAAGAGAAATAGTTGGAGAAGAGGAAATAAAAGGCGGAAGAGAGAAAGAGAGTGAAGAGTGAATAAAAAACGTATCAAAGTAGAAATATATATAATTATTAGAAAAATGGTCAAGATGAAAAAGAATATTAGTTTGATTTTAATATGAATATCTGCACCTAACACACGGTTTATGAAGGCATTTTGCCTTTTTCATTAAGTTTTAAATTTTAAAGATGCTTAAAAAATGAACTTTCCCAAATGTATACCTACTAGCGGCCATGCGCGATTTAAGTTCAAATTTAAAAGAGACATTACACTGTAAGCCCACACAACATCGGACACCACTTCAACAAGACATGGAAGGACTCTTACGAAAAAAAGAATAGGGTTAATACCTTTTATTTGTTTAAAGCTCTGATGCAGTTCGTTGTACCGAGCGTAATTATTAGAAAAAAATGTCAAGATGAAAAATATATATATATTTTGATTTTAATAAAAAAAATATCAGCATCTAACACATGGTGTTTTGAAGGCATTTTGACTCTTTCTTTAATGTGTTTATAATTAATTAAAAATAGATGACGTCATAAAGAAATCATGATTGTTTTGGGAAACTGTATTGATAGATTAGGCGACTAAAACTCAGGATCTTCCTTGGTCTCTTGTTTTTGCGTGCACACTGAGGGACGTCATCATTTTGTGACGCCATCCATTAAAGACTGTGGTAAGGATAACCGTGCACAGTAGATGATTTACTAAAGGGAGATGTTATTCACTAAAACAGAAAGATTGGGATAACCGTGCACAGTAGATGATATACGATAAAAGTATATGGAAAAACTAAATTTTAAAAAAAAACATGGAAGTTTTTAGTTTATAATTGATGTAAACCACATTAGTCCGCTTTTTTCGACCAACGAAAAAGTACATAAAAATCCGGGATTTTGAAAACGCTCTCCCCATTTTACGCGAAGTGTTGCTTTTACTTTCTCTAATTTTTTATCTGTTCCCATAAATCAGTGATGACATTTTAGAAAGCTCCGAATGTTTTCGTACTTTTTTCAGGAAGGTAAAATTGTATTTGGGGTCTTTAGAAGGTGCACTATAGATTCCTAATTAAACACTAGCAGTGTTTTAAAAGTTCCGTTATAGACACTACGACTAGCGATAGCAGGTTGCTAATAAAAATAAAGATTTCTCAATTTTCTGTAAATCTACTTGGAACAAGAGATCTGGCTGACTTTGGTAACATGATTGTGGTTGTATCAATGGTGTGCTGAGGTCTGGTGATACCCTGCTGATTTCCGGGGTCAATTCCTTGATTTTATGCCCCAAAGACTAAAGTATAAGTCCTCGTACTGAGAAATATACTGAAAAAGTGATATAATTTGAATATAATTTGATGCATCCCCCATCCAATATTGATACCCACGACCACCGCCTCGCCCCATATCCTCTCTACACGGCACTTGTTTCTATACATTGTACTGTGTGTTTGGTGTTCATTGTCATTAAGGATTTCTTACTTTTTCAGTGTGATCGCCGATAATAATCCTTTATATCTGCAACAACAACGGGGCGTCGAAAAGCCCTAGCCGATTATTACAAATCAGTTATAATAAAAAGAATGTGTTTAAATGGCCTCTTCCTTATGCCATTGCCTTTAAGTAGACTATCATGTCGACACTGTTAAAAAATTAAAGAAAGACCCATCACCAAGGAAGAATCGATCAAATACTGGGATTTCTACGACTGTCACTGGTAGAGATTTAAGAAGTATTGTTCGCTATTTCCATGGTAGACTTGGACAGACAAGCAAGTTATTTTCACCGCAGCTGGTGGAAAGGACGTACCGATATCCACAAAAATGCCATTATTTGGACCATAGCTTCCGTGAAAGTTCCATTGAAAATTTCCTCTCTTACGCTAAGACACAACAAATTGAGGATAAAATAGAAAATGACATATTTTAAGATGGACATGAGTCGGTTTTTCTTTCACTGATAAGAATCGAGCGACGCTTAGACCTGACAGCTAGGAAAATGGTTGGATGTGTTTCGCAGATGGGCTTCACCATGGTTTGCGGCGTTAATAATAGGATGGAGAAGTAATGCTATGAGCAGCTATCATCGAAAATAGACTTATTGGTATTATACCGAAGAGATAAAGTGACATCTGTCGCCTATAGCAATCTCCTGAGAGAAATAGTTATGTCTTAATTAGATTACATACATCTTTCGTTATAACGGGACTTTGTTTTTATGAAAAAGAACGTTCAATCCAAGCATCTTTAGACAGATTGGGTATCTTAGATTAAAAGTTGATTATATGACCGCCATCTTTCTCGCGATTAAAAACTTTGGGACTATCATAAAACGTGACGTTCATTCCGACGGACATCAATTTTTATCGAAACCAACTTCAGTGCAGCAAAGACAGTCCCACAGGGTCGTATTAGAAAACTGAATTATTCGATAGGTACGAGAATTTTGTATGTAATAAAGTTCTATGTTTGTAATTGCTGAAGTTGTTCAGTAAATATATTTGTGTTATTGCGACTATTTGTTAAGTAAACTCTGAATTTACTCTGTAGAGGTAGGTGAGAGTAGATGTCGGCTCGCTTTTTTGTAGCAATGTTGCTGCGTTGATATCCAATTTATGGCCTTGTTTGCTATGTAGAAAAAAGTGTCACCACGTTTTGGCTAAAATAATAAACTTCTCTACAATTTAAATAAATTTTATTCAACAGTTTTATCCACACAAAATATTGTCTGGAAAGTGTTACAAAAATACATGTAGAAATGCAATTAAGTTCATGAGTAATCTCGTTTATAAAGACCATTGATAGAAGCTAGGAGAGAGATTTGACGTCTTGCTGCAGTAATATCTCAAAAGGTACTGTTCGTAAATGGCGTGAAAATGTTGAGCGATGATGCTATTCCGTGCAAAAGTGTTTGGGCAGAACAACACATCAATCGCTTCGAGTTTAAAAGAAAACAGATCGTAATTATGTAACTGCTACAATTCTTATTTTGTGTGTTTATTCATGATTTACACAATGTTTAAAATGTGGTTGCTTCCATTAAAAGGCTATTAGCCACGGTCAGTCAAATTTGAATAATTTCAATAAATATCTTTTTATTTTAATGCTTTTGTTTTAAGTCTATCTTTTTCCAATTATGTTTCCATCACAAACCACATTTTTTGTAAATTCTGTCTAATAAATTGTTACGTTTATTATCGAACTATTATCTGATCGAAGTGTACGCTTTGCAATATTGTTCTATACTTTGCATTAAGCTCTGATTTACCTTGTATAAGACACTCCATGAATCGTCTTATATTGACCCCGACATGGATCTACCGATTTATATATTTCTCTAAGCACCTTTTTAATATTGGTTCACTAGAAAATAAGGGTTAATGAGACGGAATAATTGTCAGCCGAAACACGAAGAACACTATGGGAGTACTGACACGTATCAATGGTATGAACAGAGTGTGATTAGTTCTGGGGGTGTCTATGACAATACTATGTTGAAATTAAATTTGAAGACGACCATGTTGTAATTAGCAAGGAAGCAGTCCAGTGATATTGTGTTACACGAGCAGGAAACCCTTCCAAATAAACTGTCCATGATGAAAAACGGAAGATCTTTTTCTGTTGTAGTAAGAATACGACTTCACTTACTACTACAACGGAACAATTATTTCCCTTCTCAAAAATCTTCCTAACGCCAGGCGAAACTTCCATGGGTATAACTTTTTCCAAGTGCTTTCCGTATGTGGAATGCATTACCGTGAGACTCCTTCCCCTATAGAATTACAATTTGGTCAGTTTATACCTTTAATCAATGTTAGTACTCCCATAATGTTCTACAGCTTTCGACTGATGATCATTCCGTCTCATTAACTCTTATCCCATAGTGGCTCTTGGCCTTGATAATTAGTGAGCAAATAGTAAAGAAAACAAGTGAAAAAGTTTAACATTTCTTGAGTGACTCTATGAATCATTTTTAATGCGACATTTGTCTGCCTTCTTCCGTCTTACTCCAATAAAAGTGAATTTTTCAAAGTGACTTCGTTCAATACGAAACGCGGTTTCATTAGTAAACTCTGTCCGCTAAGCGTACGCCATTTTAACAATTTCAGCTCTTAAAGTCGTTCGATAATAATTCGTCAGTTTATTATCTCATTTCTGATATCCAATTAGAATGTCTCACACCAAATAAAGTATGTTTAGAATTTGGCTTCGAAACCAGGCTGAATGGCTTCGACATTCACCGCGTCTTTAGCTGGATCGTCAAAATCATCGTGTCTTCGCAAAAGTCAGCAATTTTATATCATTTGTTAGATGCGTCTATGCCTCTCTATGAAAGGTTTTGTCCGTCAGTCACTAGCAATATTTTAATGTGTAAAACGTGATGTAAAAATACAGCAACAAAAAGGAAAATTCCATATAGAAGTTTACAATTAGAACGACGTGAGAGGATATGACGTCATAGGTGAAAATTCAGACGACAACTTTTGTGTAAAATCTGCGAATAGCACCCAAGATCAAGATCTTTCTGAATCTCTCTTCCGACTTGGAGTACGTAGTGTAAGTGAGGAAAAGGTGTGTTGTTACTTTATCGCCTCTAAAACAACACCACTGTTTTTTCACAACCAAGGCTCGGATCCTCACTTCTCTCCATTCGATTGGTTCTCTCCTCAAGGAACCACCCTTCTTTGACAAGCTTCAAAGATTGACTTTTACCCCGACCTGAACTGAGGACTTACGCCAAATCTGTAGCAAAGATTACTGGGAAAATGGTTTGATTGTTCAACCACTTCAAAAAGTACCTCACCCCCGATGACATCCTCTACATGTATCAGAGCCAGATATGCTCTAAGATGAAGTATTGCTGTCATATCTAGAGGCGGGGGGCTGCTCATAGCACTCTTTCTTGTCGTGACAGAATGCAAAATCGACTCCGCAATCTAGCGAAATAAGTTCTCTTCTCGTCCATTCAGCCTCTTTTCGCACAGAAGACATGTTGCTAGCTTTTTTCCTGTATCGCTATGTTCGTGGTAAGTGATTGGCTAGGCTCCAACACCTAATCACACTTGTATAACATTCTCAACAAGAACTGGTTTAGCTACAGCCAAAGCAAGAAAGTTTGTTTCTCCTTCCTTCCTTACCAAAACACAAACGAAACTTCCATGAACAAAGTTTATTTTCTAAAACATCACGCCTTTGAAACAAGACACCACAAGCCTACTTCCCAACCAACTACAGCATGTCCGTCTTCAAGTCTAAAATGACCTGCCCCATGGACAATCAATTCTTATTTAAGTAATGTTCTGCCAATCCCACCCAATGTTTCTGATCCTTTGGTGGAGGCGATCATAAATGACGATCACTTTAACCCTTATCCTCGAGTGGTCCCGAGACCTTGATAAGTGGTCACCCTTAGAGTAAAAAATTGTTACAGAAAATCGAGAGAGTTACTGCTTCTGAGAATTCAACGTCAACGTGATCAGACGCGTGCTTTGTTTGTCTCCTTCACAATTCGGAGGTTGGGAGAGGACGATGCACTCCATCTTAATGTACGTGCTGCAAATTGCTTCCAAAGCACATAGGCCTGATCTTATCCCTGCGTTAGTCATAAAGAAATGCCTTGCTGAGCTGTCCCCCGCTTCCTCTAAACTCTACAACAAATGCCTTGCCGAATCTTTCTTTCCTGGTAAATGAAAAATTGCTTCTGTGGTACATTTGTTCAAGAATTCTGGTAAAAGAACTGACCCGCAAAATAGCCGCCTTATCAGTCTCCTCCCGCTCTTCGCTAAAACCTTTGAATCATTAATTCAGCGTTAGTCCATTAAATTGTTAATGCTAAACTTATTCCTACCAACAATATGGATTTAGGCAAGCCCATTCTACTGCGCATATCCTTACAGCCATCTCGGGATGCATATACTATACACTGGACAAAGCTTGTGAAACCAGGGCGGTAGCGCTTCATATATACATGGCTTTTGATGGAGTCTGGCATTAAGGTATTTTCATGAAAATTAATTCGTACGGTATCACTTGACATGTATATAATATAATCAAATTGTTTAGGGCCAAAATAAATTCCCAGGTTGTCCTCAATTCAAACAACATGATTTATAATGCGGGTATACCCCAGGAGTCGATCCTTTGACCGGTATTATTCCTGAATTTTTATAAACGATCTCTCTCATGAAATTGTGTTCGAGATGGGTATACTTGCTGACGCTCTATCGCGACTTTCGTAAAGAGAAGGCCTTTCCATTGAGTGTCGTTTTTCTGCTGACGTAACAGTGATTCGAAATAGCTGGAATAGAATTCTGCTATTTTCAGGGGATTAATAGAGGTTATCTAATGTTCGTAATTAAAATCACAGTATTGAAAAAATAGAAAGAGTGCTTATCCTGAACACTTTAAATTCTGTTAAATATTTTTGGTGGTAAAGTTCCTTTCCTTCACCAATAGTAAGATACCTTTTCAACCACCGATTGCATGGCTAATAGCATCCTACCTGGAAGTTCGATCATTTAAACTACTCGGTCTAACATTCACAGATTACATTAATCGAAACAAATACATAGAAGGCATTGCCAATGCCACTGCAAAGAAGGTGGGCTCTCTCTACCGATCTAGAAAACTTATCACACATACAAGTATCCTATATTTCTGCAAAGCCACAAATCGGCCATGCATGGAGTATTGTTATCACATCTTGGCTGGTGCACCAACACTAGCTTTTCTTTCCGGGACAGAGTCCAAAAAAAGAGTCTCTAGTCTAATAGGTCTTACAGTATATGAAGATTTCCCATCGCAACAATGTTGCATCACTATGCGTGTTTTACAAGTACTTCAATAGAATATGCTGCGACGAATGTGCTGTACTTGTGCCCTCTCTACGTAAATACCACCGATCAAACAATCAGTCAGCAAAATCCCATCCCTTCACTGTAGAGGTCCGCAGATGCCGGATGGCTTTCTACCTTAATAGCTGTTATCCTCGAAATGCTAACCGTTGCAATTCCCTTCCTGCTACCTGTTTCCCTGACTGTACCAACATGCAGAAGTTTAAATGTGAAGTGAACAAGCATATCGCTACACAACTCCCCACTGAGGATACCCCTAATTCACAGTAGCCCGTTACGTCTCAGTGGGATTGTGCCTTGTTTTAAGTGAACTTCAATAAAAATAATAACAAAATTGCTGTAAAAAGTAAAGCCAGTAACAGAGCAATTAATGGAGTTATTTGTTGTTCTTTTTATTGCTTCTACTATTTCAGCTAGAAATAGAAGTTAAAGAGCAAAATCTTAACGACCATCTTTACACCTAAACGTCATATATATTACGGATTTTACAGAGGTTTAGATCGTCTCAGGACACCATAATTTCGCCACTAAAATAGAGCCTGACTAAAACATTGCCGAGTGTTATCCGCCTACTCGCTTGGCAATTATAGTTGATCTGTAAATAGAAAAAAATATATACATATACAGTCATCCACAGACAGACTGTTTCGCGTTATCACAGCTCTTCAGTGTGGCAAGACTATCACCCATCCAAGCAAACGATCGAACTTACAACCATCATGTCGCTAGTCAGCAACTCTAATCACAAGACGACTGGACGGTCGCTGTTGGTAAATGATATCTACAATGTTTTATATAAGCATTGACCGATACTTGACAGTGTTCCATTTGTTTATTTACAAAGAGCTTTGCATTACGCTAAATAGTAGCAAGCAATATTATTAATGACAGTGCTTAACCCGAAATTTTAGACAGACTGTTTCGCTGTATCACAGCTTTTCAATGCGGCTAGACTAGTATATATATAGCATCATTGCAATAAAAAATGAGGAGTAGTACAACAAAAACTTCAAAATAAAGAACAAAATTGTTAGTAAGATCCTCCCATTCTCTCAACCCTTAATTCCAGAACACTAGTCTAGCCAGGAAGAGATCGTCTAGACTGTTATTCGCACAACGTTTCGGCAGATGTAACTTCTTCAGGTGGGTCTTGCCGAACTCTGGATCTGCATAGATCCGTGGCGCAACGGATAAAATTGCTAAGTTTTGATTAGTTCTAAGTGACAGTCCTCTCGGAGTTCAATCCTCAGTACAAGAGATACTAAGTATGCAATTTAATTTTATTTAAGAATTCTACCCTGCTATAGCTGACGAAACGAAAACAAGCTACCCCCATGAAGTTATTTTTTAATTCCGTATAGATTCTCGAGTTCGACAAGATACATCTGAAGAAGGTCGGAGGTTACATCAGTCGAAACGTTGTGAGAATAGCATTCACGATAAGAACAGTAGTCCAAATAATCCAAATAATAATTTATCCGGATCAAAATTCTATTTCTCCATATTAATATGAAATGGGAGTAAGAGTTATGTTATATATTAATGAGTTGAGAGATACCAACGACTTTGATTGGTCGAGCATCATGTCGTATTAGAAGAGAGGGGGCATATTTGAAATAGTCAGTAATTATTGAGTGAATTTGTGGTGAGAGGCAGTGTAAGTATAAGATTTCTCTTGGTCAACCTAGAAAAAAGAAAATAGTAATTTCACAAACGAGTGCCACCAAAAAACAAGAACCCCGACCGACAAATAGGTCATGCCCTCACGGTAAGATGGGTTCTTTTATTTTCTCAATACCTTTTTCCAGTATTAGTGTCCGTACACAGAGATTCGTGTCTGTCGACATTTCTCATGTCACTACGACCGATTTTCCGTTAGATCAATAAAACCATATTTTCTAAAAATGATTTTCCTCAATGCACAGCGTTCACTTATTAACCACTATTTATCTACCTCCACAAGGTAAAATGTGACACAAGGTCGGGAAAGTGGGATTAGAAGAGCCAGAGCTCGAGGTGAGTATTCTGACCATTTAAAAATTGCCTGGGCAGCCCCGTCGGCATTCCCGGTAGGGCGCCTCAGGCAGTAAGCAATAAACTTACTCCTCCCCAAAGAGGGGAGGCAAAGCCTGGGAGGGTGCACCTCCTAGGACTGCACAGGACCAGACAACCCCCAATAGACCGGCGTAAATCCAGACCCAAAAGCCAGGACAATACCAGTTCATTAGGTGGGTTTCACTTATTAACCAAATCTGTCCAATAACCAGAGCCATCTTTAAAAATAAAACGCCACAATTATTCATTGCTTTTTTTGCTTTTTACCGTCATTTCTCGGGTCATAATGGCGTCTTGTCACGTTTTTTCGAATCAATAAAACCCCTAAAATGATGTTCGTGCTTACATTGTTTGATTAATTATGAGTTTCTGTATTGTATTCACGTCTATATTTTACATACCTTAGGTTACTATAGTCTAGTATATGCGCCTATTATTTCAGTGTTGTCCTATGTTTATTATTGTTAACATAACCTGGAGAATTGACTGTCGTCAGGAGGGAGAGGAGCTATGTACTTACCTTGTATTGTCGGATTCTTAACTAACGAAACGTTGTTATTTTTTACTAACACTTTTCGTTCAACGAATCGTAATCAATGGTATGATTAACGTAAAGTATATCTTAAAATTGATAGGCTAATTAATCACTTCTCTGCAGTTAGAAAATTGAAAGATAGTTGTTTTTATATATAAGAGTCCATTTAATTTTAGTACACGTAAATATCACCTATTGTGGGGGATTACTTGTAGTCAAAAGTTGGAAGAGCAATAGACTTACCTTATGTTTTCAGATTCTTACCTAACCAAAGGTTATATGTGTCGGAATTTTTTAGACAAGGATTTATAATTTGTATTATTTGGATTATTCGGACTAGTGTTCTCATACATCCGTTGCGCCACTGATAAAAGTTTTAAGTCAGGGGCTGGAAATCTCCGGCCCGCGGGCCACATCCGGCCCGCGAATGCTTAGCGTCCGGCCCACCACCCTGCTATGCTTTATTATTGCAATCCGGCCCGCGGACCTCCCAGTAAAACTGATATCATTTTGTGACGTAGACGTAAAAGTAGGTTTCAATTAAGATTTACAGTGGGATAAAAATGTATAACTATCAGCGAGCGATGATGCATGTATATTTCATTTTTCTTTTACTATTAAGAGATAAAAATAGAAAACGAGAAAGAGAGCGGCAAAGAGGAAACGAGAGACGAGGAAAGAGCATGAAACAGAGAACTTATGTGAGGTGTGTCAAAACGAATGCTGGATCAACTTGCTACTTCCCCCGTCATTATTTTTGATGATTCCAAAATGGCTCTTCGTCGGCGCCTTTTATAACATCACATACAGTATCTTAAGAAAAAATCAGATTTGTAGAGTGTTCAATGCAGTTTTTGTACAATTTATTCATGTAAACAAAATATAGTAATTCTGAGATTTCGTTTTTCACTCCGGCCCGCGATCTCCTTCCAAAAGTCTACTCTGTCCCTCACTCTGAAAAGGTTGATCGCCCCTGTTTTAAGTAATAGTTAGTTCTAAGTGAAAGTCTTCTGGAGGTTGAAGGTGCAATTCTCAGTACAGGCAATACTAAGAATATAATTATGAATTACTTAAGACGCATACCTGGTAATGAATGGCTGACGGAACAAGAGCAATCTACCCCCGTGGATTAAATAAAGGGTTTCGTTGAAAATTCCTCAAGACTCAGCTGAAGAAGCTTGGGGCTTACATCAGTCGAAAAGTTGTGAGAATAACATCCAAAGTGAGAATAGTAGTTCGAATAATCCAAATTATACGAATAACCAACGGTTGTTATTTTTTTTACTATCACTTATAGTTGCTGGAGTTATGCGACCTGTGCCACATGATCACTGACTGTAGTTATAAGAGAGAAGGTTATGCTCTCTCTCTCTCTTTCTCTCTCTCTGTCTCTCTCTCTTTTTTTTTCTTTCTTTTCTTCTAATTTGCTTCTATGGCTGGTCGGATGTCAGTAAATTTGGGTAATCAGCCAGTCATTTTGTTACAAGTACCCGTCAGGTTATTGTTTAGTTTGACGATGCCATTCGATAAGCCACATTGTAAAGGTTTTCAGACGGTCAAACTACGCCGCGGAAGGGCCATCTATTTTACAACTTGAAGGTAAGTGTCATTGCTTCTCTCCTTCTCTTCTTGACCAGTCTGTATTTGTCAAGGACTTGAGATTTTATCGACAAACCAAGATGAGCATGACATTTCAAAACATCTAATATATAAAATTGTGTTAGCCGAATTTTGAAAAGTTAGATCGAAATAATATTTAATTCACGAATCAAACTTTGATTCTGACTAGCCAATTTACATTTGTTATTGTTGTACCATGTTATTTTCAACATAATACAACAATTCCCCCCCTACAATTTGTTCAAAATATTAGGTAGTCCCGCCCGGACATCTGGTAGTATGAAAATATTTTCTAATTATAACGAATAACTCACATTTTTAATTGAATA
>OY744533.1:29345280-29350280 GCA_963556195.1 Sepiola atlantica | reverse complement strand
GGTCGCCATATTGAAACTTGAAAAAATCCGACCGTTTTCATTTTTGGAATGATGTTGGAGATATAATAACGATTTATATAGTATGCCATCAGGGTCGAGGCGCGCATTTAAATCAGGTCTTGAAAAATGTTAATTCCATAAACAAGTGAGCACTCACTTTAATTGTTATCATTTCAGCATTTTAGAAATCCAAAGTGTTATTGTTTTTTTTGCCGGGTTCATAAGTTATAGGCGTCTAGATGCGTCATAGTGATACTGATACACAAAATACAACGATGTTAGTAGCCATTTATCGCTAGCATTTAAACCGTTTAAATACTCCTTTTTCAGCAAAAGAGTCTAGCTTTAGTAAACTGTGTGAATATTTCGTGCTGTTTCAAAGTCAGACATCACGGTGGTTAAGTGGATAACGACATAGGCTGACGAGCTGGGTGTTCTAAGTTCGAATCCAGTCGGTTCCACCGTACCACTTTAACTTCGAAATGTTGGTAACCTTCACGGGGTCCTTCCCGTAACTACCCGCCGATGTCTTTCTAGACAGAATCGAGGAAACCAATGCCAACACTAGAATCATCCGATTCACCCGAAATGCATTTGTTGTTTACCGTCATCGGGTGTCCAGCTGTAGCATCGGCTTTGATTTTGGTATTATCTTTAACTTTACCACACAAAGGTGTCCGTCCTCTTGAATTGGCATTATGTGGCACATACTCATGTAGTTGTAAAATCACAGGAAACAAGCATTCACAGTTACGTTCATTATTTGAAACCTTTACTATGAAAGACATATTTGTGGAACATGGTACCAATTTGACATTAGTATGTACCCCACATGTCCAATGTGTAGTCTGGTCATAATAACTTGTTTTAATCGAGTATTTTTTTAGATTTCCTTTCCAAATAAATAATTTGTTTTTTTAGTCGGAATATTTTAATATATGTTTTCCATGATTTCTGCTATATTTATTTTATATATGTTATAAATCGGCTTAAAAAGGAGATGTATGATTAGATTAATGGATACTATCGCTTATTATGGAATCGGCTATGCAGATTTAGAATAAATCACATACCTACACAGAAACATACAAACACACACAAACAATTTGGTGCGTGATTGTTAATTAATAGTAGGTACGTTTTCTAATATATTTGCTAAAACATTGATTTGATAAATCTGGGACAAACAGGATACGTTTCGGACAAAGGTCACAAAAGTGTCACAAAGTTGATCCGTTCTGAAGTAAGAAAATATTTGTGAGAAAGGAAGCTCATAAAAGTGAGTCGGATGTGATGTCAGACGGAGACAATGTTGAGCGTATATTCTCTAGAGTGTGGGTAGACGCTTGAATGAGACACGACGCGGTTTTAAAATGGACGAACTGAACACTAAATAATTAAGCGATTAACTTAAAATAAGTATGTCTTTCTTTTTCCCTTTTTGATCTTGTAGGTTACTGGATGATAATGTTGAATAAATCATTCATCTTTTAAGATCCTATTGCTGAATTGATTAATTAAATAATTTATGTAAGAAGAAACATTTTATTGCAGCTTACGAAACTCATCGGTCTGCACGATAACAACCCGAATGACGACGCTGGCGAAAATACAAGACATGATTTTCAGTTGATTAAAATATTAATAATTAAATGACCTGAAAGTAAATGGCTAATTAGCGGTCAAGGGTCTATATATAATCCATATTGCTTGCTATCATTGCTTACGAAATTATCGGGATTTTTTTCCATCGAAAACTGGAGTTAGGCTGAATATAGCAGCTTCCCTGAAAAAGTTCCCAGATGTTAGCCATTCTTGTGGGCTGTTTAGCTTTGACTTATCGGTCCAGTTAATCCCACACTGGTTCAATAGGATTAACATTCGCTGATTGCGGCGGCCACGACATCAGTTGAAAGACAAGCTGTTCATCATTTTTTTTTAATTTACCTCTGCCAGAGTTTACCAGTATGATTTAGGTCATTATTTTGTACGGGTAAAAATTCTCGACCATCAAGCTGTGTTCGCGATACGATCGCTCGTTACTGTAGTATACTGTTATTGTCGGTCTCATTTGATTTGCCCTGCAACTTATGTTAATCCCCCAACTCTGCAATCGGCAAAAGCTTATCAAATCCTAACAGTCCCCTCTCCATGATGCATGGTCGTTTTAGTACAGATAATTGCAACTCATTCACCAAACTCTTTACCGCACATAAACCTTCCTATTTACTTCAAAGATGTCGTACTTTGATTGATCAGTCTGTAAGAAAGAATGTATGTAAATCCCCTATAACCGTAATGAGGTTACAATGGCGGTCACAACTTCAGAAGAGTCTCTTCTCCAAACAACATCGTAATAAACACAGACAACATTTCCAACACCAATAATTTATTTCAGCTGTTCAAAATTCAAATTATTGTCATGTTTTTAATCCATATTTTAAGTCAGTTTGTCTATATACATATTAGTTTCTTACGCATGCAATTTAATTCCAACTATGAAAATCTGACATGATGAAGACAAGTTCGTCGTTCTCTAGAACACGCGAAGCATCTAATATGCTTTGAAGCTGGCTAGTGTTCGTGTTCGTCTATATTGCTACACAGTCAATTATCCAGTCTTTATACGTCTTAGCCCACTGGATTCCTTGGACCTCGTTCTACTTCCTCAAACTATTTTTATTTTTTTACAGCAATTCGTCCATATAGGCGAACCACACAGTGGATGTTGACACATTTCCGTCACGGCATTTGTTCAGTAGTGCTGCGATGTTTAAAGCAGCAAGCCTTCTTTAGCACAAGCTCGTGTCTCTGATGAAATTTAAACAAAATAAAAACAACAGATTTCACTACTGTGCAAGATACATTCGTAGCATAAGAAAAAATAGGTATTATATTGCCAGAAGTACTTCAGCACAACATAGTCTAATGTGAGTTCAAGTGAACGTATAGTATAAGTATAACTTTTAGCAAACTGTGTTGTTCATACGTAGTAAGTACTAAGAAAAGAAAAACCTTCAAATGTATATGTTATTAGTAGTAGTTTTACCATACCAATAATAGAAGATATTTATTACTGGATACGTGTTTTATAAATGTAAGGAAAACATTAAAAAATAACATAAAATATTACATAAATATGTTTTTAAAATAAGTAATATTTTATCATCCGCAAAAACGTATACATGAAGCGTATTCGGCATTAGTTTGAAGCGGATTATTTTTGCTTAAACATAATTTCTAATATTTTCCCAATCATCGTAGTTACTAACTCTTTCATGTAAATACTGAGTAGCATCTTTTTCCCCCACAGAAATGACACAAATATTATTATTCGCACTACAAAGCGGTTGAAAGTAGGTAAAGATAGAAAGTTGACTGCGATAAATATGTCTCAATCAAGAAATGTTAAACGAAAATAGAAGACGACAAAATATGCTTATACTTTTGACAAGGTGTATTTTTACTTTAAATTTCTGTCACCTTCATTTGTGTGATTGTAAACTTATCTTAACAGGCATTATCTTATTTCAAGACCTGAGGATCGGGAGTCCCTCAAACTGCTCTTGTAAAACAAAATCAATTTTGTAGTCAAACTGAAATAAATTATCATGTATATTTATATTTCTGCTCTATGTCTTTATTGAGCACTCTCATTAACCCGGTTCAACTCCCCTGGATGTATACCCTGTGGATCTATACCATACTTGGATTATATATATATATATATATATACATGTATATATATATACATGTATATATATATACATATATATATATACATATAAATATATATATATATATATATACATATAAATATATATATATACATATAAATATATATATATATACATATAAATATATATATATACATATAAATATATATACATATATATACGTATAAATATACATACATATATATACATATATATATACATATATACATATATATATATATATACATATATATACATATATATACATATATATACACATATATTTTTATACATATACATATCCACACTATTCCAAAAGAAGACTTCTAGACGACGTTTCCGGTAGTGGATAGATCGGTGGGCTAAAGATGGGCAAGCACAAAGGCCTACTCAGCCAATCGTTGGGCTGGCCGCGAACAAAGGTTTTGTTGGTGTTACATCCTATATACTGTTCTATTGTTCTGTGTTCTATAGACTTGCCTATATCATGTTTCCTTTGTTGTGTCAATGTAATAGGTGAATTTATTTTAGCACGTGGTTTCTTGTATTTCTATTTTAGGTTTTAATTTTCAAATTGTTACGGTTTTGTTCAGTTTAGTTTTTTTTACTTATTTGTTTATTTACTTATTTATTCATCGTTAGCCTAAGGTAAATTTATTTCTGTGTAAGCAGCTGTTTGCTATCTCACTTCTGTAGTTTAATATATTTCGGGGATCTTTAAAATTTAGGATTTCAAATTTTTCATTCAGGCATAATCTACACGGGTCGTCTAAATTTCTACATGTACTGGCCTGTCGTATTATTTTCTATTCAATTATTGGTGAGCGTCCATTTTCTTTGAGCTCCCAATAGGGGTTTGCTAAAGCTGTTTTAATTCGACGTTCTTTGTATTTAAATGTGCATTTGTGGTCATAATGTCTAGTTTTAAAATCTAGGGAGGTCATACCCACGTAGTATTTATTGTTATTCGGTCTTTTCTTGGCAAATAGTGTGGCATTGTATACAATACCTTTGGTAAGGCATTTATTTTGTAGTGGACAAAGTGTACGCTTTATGCAGTTACATATTTTCTCTTGATTGCTAACGTTTTCATTTCTATTCGGGTGGTTACTATTAGGGTTTTGTTTATTTCTTTTACTATTGTTTATATTTTTGTTCTACTTAGTGTTGTTTTTGTCATATTTTTCATTTTTTTTATGTAATTTGTTATTTTTTTCCTCTCTGTTGTTCTCTTTTAATATTTTGTTATTGTGTGCCTTAATTATCATTTCTAGGTTTTCGCAG
>OY744533.1:29305280-29340280 GCA_963556195.1 Sepiola atlantica | reverse complement strand
ACAATAAATGCCTAAATAATCTATTTATGCTTAAATTAAGCGGACATAGACAGTAGACTTATATAGAGTATTCAACAAACGTTGTCTGGACAGGGCATATATATATATATATATATATATATATATATATATATATATATATATATATATATATACATATATATATATATACATATATATATACATATATATATATATATATATACATATATATATATATATATATATATATATATATTATATATTTAGTGAAGAGAATATTTATGGTAAAGATTTGTTTTTAATCTTTTTAATAAAATGTTAGACGGATACATTTATTTAAATAGCCAAGATTCGTTTTTAAATCCCTATACGACTTTTTGATGACATCTACGCAGACGTGACGATTGTCAATGGCTACACTTAAAAACACTGAACAATGTGTCGCTGATTCATTATCTTCGGACCTGAAGCAAGTAGTGAACTGGGATAAAAAGTTGCGTGTTAAGCTTCTCTCTTTTCACCACCAACGCTCGGATCCCTGTTTTACCCCAGTTGAAATAAATGTCTCTCTCCTTGAAGAAGCCTCTTATTTTGATAAGCTCCTATGTTTTACGTTCACACCATGTCTAAAATGGAAAGCGTTTATCCAGTCCGTTACTAAGGTCACTGGAAAAATTGCTGAACCATTCTATT
Source organism: Sepiola atlantica (assembly GCA_963556195.1). NCBI lineage: Eukaryota > Metazoa > Mollusca > Cephalopoda > Sepiida > Sepiolidae > Sepiola > Sepiola atlantica. Next base: position 29,339,605 of record OY744533.1, on the reverse strand, counting down.
ACTCCAGCAAAATAAATAGATGAGAAAATTGAAAAAAATAAATTCAGTGAAGAAAGCTTATGTTAGATGTATCTAAGTGATCTCTGTAATCGAGGCTATCACGCATTTTTGTTTGTAGCTTATTCTTATATTTGAAATAGAATTTTCATTCGCCTGCCCCGCTTAAATTTGACATAGCTTTTTTGTTGTTCAGTGACACTTAAGCTTGAAATAGGATTTTTGTTTGTCTGACAATCTTACGTTTGAAAATGTGCGTTCATTTATGTGTTAGAATTGAAATAGCACGTTCATTTGTCTGTTAAGTATAAAATAGAACGTTCATTGGTCTGTTAAGTTCAAAAGAACACGTTCATTTGCCTTTTAAGTTCGAAACAACACGTTTATTTGTCTGTTAAGTTCGAAACAACACGTTCATCTCTCTGTTAAGTATGAAATAGCACGTTCATTTTTCTGTTAAGCATAGAAGGTTCATCTATCTGTTAAGTATAAAATAGAACGTTCATCTGTTAGTTAAGTATGAAATAGCACGTTCATTTGTCTGTTAAGTATAAAATAGCACGTTCATCTGTTAGTTAAGTATGAAATAGCACGTCCATTTGTCTGTTAAGTATAAAATAGAACGTTCATGTGTCCGTTAAGTATAAAATAGAAAGTTCATATGTCTGTTAAGTTCGAAACAACACGTTCATTTGTCTGTTAAGTATAAAATAGAACGTTCATGTGTCCGTTAAGTATAAAATAGAAAGTTCATATGTCTGTTAAGTTCGAAACAACACGTTCATTTGTCTGTTAAGTATAAAATAGCACGTTCATATGTCTGTTAAGTATGAAATAGCACGTTCATATGTCTGTTAAGTATGAAATAGCACGTTCATATGTCTGTTAAGTATGAAATAGCACGTTCATATGTCTGTTAAGTATGAAATAGCACGTTCATATGTCTGTTAAGTATGAAATAGCACGTTCATATGTCTGTTAAGTATAAAATAGCACGTTCATATGTCTGTTAAGTATAAAATAGCACGTTCATATGTCTGTTAAGTATGAAATATCACGTTCATATGTCTGTTAAGTATGAAATAGCACGTTCATATGTCTGTTAAGTATGAAATAGCACGTTCATATGTCTGTTAAGTATGAAATAGCACGTTCATATGTCTGTTAAGTATAAAATAGCACGTTCATATGTCTGTTAAGTATAAAATAGCACGTTCATATGTCTGTTAAGTATGAAATAGCACGTTCATGTGTCTGTTACGCTTAATTTTGAAATAGTATTGTCATTGGTCTGTTACGTTAAAATGTATAACAGAACGAAAGGGAGGAATCGTGCGTTTTTTAAATATTAGAAAATATCAGTAAAATTCGAAGAGCACGCGTACCACGATATTTTCTTATATGTGAAAGGAGTAAACAGATATATTATTGAATTGTGAATAGGGTTTTAACGACAGCGTTTAAAGCTTTCGCTCTCACCAGTGTAAGGTATGATAATCTCAGACGGTCGTAAGGTTCGAACCCGGTTACATAATCAGTCTATACTCCGCAAGCATCGTCATAACCAAATGGCCACGAGACATTACCACGTCAAGAAATGGAATTTAAATTCTATTTATGTGAAGGGAAGCACATATAATAAGACTGTCTGGAGAGTATTCACCGAACGTTTTCGGAATAGGCCATATATATATATATATATATATATATATATATATATATATATATATATTTTGTTGTGATCAACACATGGTCGTGTCTCGTTGACACTCGTCAGTCATTGGTGTGAGTTCTCGCCCGACACATTGATTTATTTAGTTGTCTGTTTTTATTCTTATCATAGGTTTAATTCGACATATTTTACATCATGTTGCTGAAACCATATATTGAAAAATGCTATTTTCTTAATAAAAGATCAGAGTTGAGATTACATCACGAAAAGAAAACATCGGCGACAAGAACAAACATAAACAAAACACAAAAAACAGTCACCACGCCAGCTCTAGCGATTATGTCATTTGTTACGGTATCTGTTAAAGGCTACTACTAATAAACTTATTTGATTTATAATAATTAAAATGAATAATAATAATAATAAAAATCTGGGGAGACTTATTGTCACTCAGACTTCAGGAGATACCGCTGGTTGTTGTCGGTGAGAAATCACTGACGATGATTTGTGTGAGAACTCCTAGTGAGTACAAATAATAATAATAATAATAATAATAATAATAATAATAATAATAATAATAATAATAATAAAAATTAATAATAATAATAATAATAAAATAATAATAATAATAATAAAAAAAATTAATAATAATAATAATAATAATAATAATAATAATTTAAATTAATAATAATAATGATAATAATAATAATAATAATAATAATAATAATAATAATAAAAATGAATAATAACAATAATAATAATAATAATAATAATAAAAATTAATAATAATAATCATAATAATAATAATAATAATAATAATTAAAATTAATAATAATAATAATAATAAATTAAGGTTACGATAAATGTCGGTAGAATGTACGCTGTCCTACAATTGTTTACATATTACACCAGTCGGTTTGTTCTAAAACGCCTCGTTCATTCAAACTTGTGAATAAGTAAGTATAGTATAATACTAAATATTACTAACTGAATAATAAACCGTAATTTAATTTAATCTAACTGTTTTATTAAAGTTGAAATGAAAGATAAAATTAGTTTTTTTAGTAGTATATTGCCTTTAATCTATACCGTCAAAATTGTCATAATCATTAAAGCTGACGTGGTGACTGTTTTTTGTGTTTTGTTTCTTTTTGTTCTTGTCGCGGATGTTATTTGTTGGTGACGTAATCACAACTCTGATCTTTTATTGAAGAGATTTTTTTATACATATGGCTTCCAGAACATCATGAAAAATATGCCGAATTAAATCTTTGATAAGAAATAAAGCAGGCGAATAAATAAAGTGTAATGCGAGATGTCGCGACGCGTGACTCTCCATTTTCCAACCAGAACTCACAACAATGGTTGACAATAGTCAACAAGACGCGATCATGTGTTGATCACAACTTCTGTAATACATACACACACATATATATATATATATATATATATATATATATATATATATATATATATATACATATATATATATATATATATATATATACATATATATATATATATATATATATATATACATATATATATATATATATATATACATATATATATATATATATATACATATATATATATATATATATTTATATATATATATATAATATTTATAAACAAATATTAAATTATATTTACCTACAGACGACGTCGTTTCGAGCGAATTGCTCTATTCAGTGTGTATGTTGAATTATAAAGGTACTATATTTCAAAAAGGGCGTACGTTTAGAGTGTGACCTGGATGAAATTGTTGGATTGAGTGCAAAGTTAAACTGACATATATTTTGGATAAATAATTCATTTCCAAAGTCATAATACATAGACAGGATTGGCCGAGATAAGACATTTAGGGTCAAAGGGGTTAAGCACAAAGTGAGAGTTAATACGGTTATATGATTGGATGACGGAACAAGGGGACTCTGGTGTCACCTGTTGTTGTCAGAACGAGAATCGTTGATCAGTTCGTAAATGGATCTCAGGCGATATCGGCCTTATGAAATATGGTCTGAAACTTTAAGTGTGGGTCTCGAATGAGACGAGAATCGTGGCCAATCCGCTATGGAACTCGAAGCGAGTGGCTATCCCAAAATAATGATCTGGAAACTTTAAGTTTGGGTCTCGAATGACACGGGAATAAGCCACCCCATATATCTCCTCCTCCCACTCACCCAGTCAGGAGAATAGTGAAGTCAGAAACAGAGAAGTAAAACAAATGAAAAACGGCGACTCTCTTCCAGGTGTTATCAAGAAAAAAGGGATCAATAAACGTCTTTTTAGAACCCTCTTAACAACTGCCTTTTTAGATTTATTCTTTGTCATGTAAAAGAGTGTTATTCCCAGAGAGCAGATGCATCGCACTATAGGATCAAGAAATCTACACGACGAGGAAGGTAATGAAATCTAAGAAAACACATAGCACAACACTAGACGACGAAGATAAAGACAACGACCACCGAGGAAGGAGACAAAGAAAAGTATCAGGTAAATTATGATATTGATTTGGAAGTAACTATTGTGTTAAAAATTTATTTTCAATCCACGTACACACGCACCGACCGATAAAAAAGTTACAAACGTTTGGAGCATCGTATGGTCGATGGGCTGCATTGTAAGAGACACGCACACACGTATAAACGCCCACCAACATATCGGCCCACGCGGTAAAGAGAAGCGAGTAATTTTATGAAAAATGTGACTAACAGTTTAAAGGCCTCTAAATGCTTTAAGGAAAACGTGTTAAAGCGTTTTAAGCTTTCGATTTCGGGAAATGTTTTTGAGTGACAACGTTACATATGAAGTGATAATTTCAGACGGTCATAAGGTGCGAACTCAGTTCACAGACCCACCTTTATGTCCGCACGCTCACATGCTAAACTCACGCCTGTATCAAATTATCACGTAGTACGGGGAATTTAAGATATATTTATGTCATTAAAACGTAAACATAAAGACAAACTAGAGAACTACATAAACTTATTCAGAGTCTTGCTTTATAACTAAGTGAATGTCTATTTTTAAATATCTCCTAAAGTGCTCAACTTTAATTTTACTTAAAGGAGCTTAATAATAATATTTATAAACAAATATTAAATGAAATTTATTTACAGATAACGTCGTTTCCACTTAATTGCTCTCTTCTCGCTCTCTCTCTTTCTCTCCTCCCCTCTCTCTCTCTCTCTCTCTCTCTCTCTCTATATATATATATATATATATATATATATATATAAAGTGGTGAACTAAAAGTTGACCTTTAGGAAAGGTAAAACCTATTGTGAAAAGTATACAGCTCAATATACAGGATAGAGCAGATAGATAGGTAGAAGGATGAAAAGGAATTAGAAAAGCAGAAGGCAGATCTTTTTTCAAATCAGTTGCTCAGAGCAAGGTATATTCCGCAAAAAGGCAATTTATTCAAATTGATTTTTTTCTTTAAGCCAGGCTGTTCAAAGACGAAAATCTTATGATCAGAGGACATCGCTGAGATAGATCAGTTGGCAAAAGCCAAGATTTAAAATCTGAAAAAGTAAAATAAAGATTGTGGGGTATAAATTATTGTCACTATTTTAACCAAAGTGTGTATCAAATTCTCTCTGCCATCATTAACCTATTTAATTATTTGCTTAATTAACTTCCATATTTCTTATTCTGGAATTCTTTTTGATTCAAAGTTTAATTTTCCTACATCCAAAAACCACTAGCGTCCCGTAACAACATATTTTACTTCAACCCAAATCTTTAACCACTTTGGGGAATTCCACTCCGATTCAATACTCGACGTCAAATTACCTTTTCCTTATTCTAATACTCACTCCCGAATTCCAATTTTATCGACTATTCCCTCATTTATATATTTCTTTATCTGTTAATCAATAATTTGCCTTGCGGGCCTAAGATTAATTTTATTTTTTTCATTTTATTATTTTATTATTTTTTATTTTTTATTTTTTATTTCTACTCTTCAAATATATTTTGCCTCATTGTTTATAAGTAATGTCATCTGATTGAACACCTAACCCCCACCCCCTGTTCATATCCCCCCGACACATTTTGGTATTTTAATTTTCATTTGCCGCACTCATTGACTTGACCCCCCCACCTTTCTATCTCATTTCTAGTTGAACCCTAATTTCACACTAGCGTCCACTTTCATCTTTAAGCGACCTACCCCTCACATTCACATTCTAAGTTTAAATCGCACTTATTCATCACACCCGCATTCTTTTCTTCCCTTACACTCCCACACTTTCCTTTCTTGCCTACTGGTCGCATATGAGTTTTTGCCATTCTTCAGACTGGTCTTGTTTTTCAACGGGCAATCTGGAATTTTGGCCTAGTCTTTAAATATGAATTCGCTGTCTCTTCGCCAATTTAAACTTATTTTATGATTTTCGACCCAGGAAGTCTTTTGTAAAATGGCGTATATTTCCCACTTCACGTTTTACTGAGACTTGCTGCATCCAGGAACGAACCGTCTATTGATACTTTACCCTCTGGATTCTATCTATCTTCGCCGCACCTGAAGATGTGGTTTTTTGGAGTTTAACTTTGAATCCTCTCATGTCATTTCTCTTGCCTTTTAACGACCTACCTATCTACAATTCACTTTCTCCGCTGGACTTTTTGACACCAGACTTCTTTGCAGTCGGACATTTGCTTACATTCGAGCAGAGTTTTGCCTTGTGTTTTTCCCCCACAATCTTTATTTTACTTTTTCAAATTTTAAATCTTGGCCTTTGCCAACTTATCTATCCCAGCGATTTTCTCTGATGATAAGATTTTGATCTTTGAAAAGCCTGGCTTAAGGAAAAAATCAATTGTAATAAATTGCCTTTTTGCGGAATATACCTTGCTCTGAGCAACTGATTTGAAAAAAGATCTGCCTTCTGATTTTCTAATTTCTTTTCATTCTTCTACCTATATATATATATATATATATATATATATATATATATATATATATATATATATGATGGACTCTCCCGTCGATTTCGACGTATGAGTGCCCCACCAGGGGCTGCCCGCGCGTGAATTTGTAGTTGCAAGGGTTGCGCAATCGGCAACAACCGCTCTCCTGAGTCGGCATTGCATGATTCCAATGGCAAGTAGTAATACAAGACGACTGGAAACAATGCCGAGATAAGCAGAGAGCATATACAGCACCTGGTATTCCCAAATGGTCACCCATTTAGTTCTGAAAAAAGAAACAATGTTTCAGACAATATGTAAAAATAAAAATGGAATAAAGAATAACCAATTCAACAACTAACAAAAATAAACTCAAACTTTCTCTTTTCATAACATTCCTAGCGTCCCTATTCCCCTTTTTTGTTGTTCTCTGCACGTGACATTTTCTTCCAATCGAATTCTTTGTATAAATTTGAAAACTTTTCCGTTTTGAAATAAAGTTTACTAACCGAACGAAAATGGTCGTATCTTGACGGCCGAAATATCTCGGTAGAACTTTACAACAATAGTTTTTGAGTTTATTTTTGTTAGTTGTTGAATTGCTTATTCTTTATTCCATTTTTATTTTTACATATATATATATATATATATATATATATATATATATATATATATATATATATATATATTAAAACGTGAAAATATATTATATATTAATAAATGTAAATTTGGTAAAATAAAAACTGAAAATCATGGGTGTCCTAAAGGAAAAGTGCAAAAGAAAAGAAATATACACCGGTATAAACCTAAACAGACATGATTTTAGAAAGCAGGAAGTTGTATATATTTTCATCTGCGTTTTTCGAAATTCATGTAAAAATGTATTTTCAAATTTCTCTATCTTCTTTCATTGGAAGGGTCCCGTGACAAGAAATCTAAAAATGTGCAATTGTAAGTGGGGGTTCGGTAAATGAATGATAGATAAACAGGAGATGGGGGGTGCGTTTAAACAAATAACTTTACAGCTAAGTGACATCATACAAATTTGGGCATCGAAGGAATTTGACCCTTCGAGGAATTTCTAAGATTCTATTTTTAGTAAGTTATCAGAATTCTTGGCACCGATAGGAATTTTGTTTCTTTGAATCAAATTTCCGGGATTTGGTCAGCCGTGGTACGCTTGGGTTTGAAATAAAATTTTCATCGTTAAACGTGCAAATTAAATGGATGCATTTCACGAATACATGTCCTTGTTACCAAGAGGTCATTATTTCGTTCGAGTCTTTGTGTGTGTGTGTACAGTTTAGCTTTTACATTGCTAAACCAATTGTCAGTAAACTTGGTCAAAAATCGGTTATGGTCTAACTTAAAACTGATTTCCAGGTCAAGTTCACAGAAATGGTGAAAGTCCAACACTTAGTGATAATGTCGGTTCTATTCATTGTAGGGAATCGCAACTTAGCCAATATTGTAAACAATTATGCCCCGGATCTTATATAACTTACACCTTAAAAAGTTCGGATGAGGTAGAAATTTTTAGGGAATTTCAACTTCCGATTATTTCCAAATTTGATGTATGCATATGATGCTCTTTGATAACAGTAAACACCAAGCTAAATTTCAGCCGTATCAGATTAATAAGTAACTATTTTTTTAGTTATCAAGGTTTTTAGGGTAGAATTTACTTCAGAAATACTTTTTATACAATACGAAGAGGTAAGGCTCAGATAAGACGTTGGCCTATCCTTACGTTGTCGGGCGAAAGTATGCGCTTTCACTACTGACTTATATTCTTATTTTTTTATGCGTTTATTTATTTTATGTATTCTTCTAGAAAAAAAATTTTCCATTAGAACTGTTGTTTTTTTTGTTGTTTTCTTTTCTTTATTGGAGAGAATATCACAGTTTTACAGTCAAAATTCTTTTTATAGCAAAGCTTGAGAAAAAAGCAACCCAAATGAATATTAAAAAAAGAAAATCGATTCAAAATGAAATATAGCAAAAAAATCTGTTAAATGATTTATAATAACATTTATATTTTTCTGGTTTCTGACATGTGAAAGAAACTTTTCAACACGATTTCTTTATTTGCATAAAAAATTCTCCGGGTGAAAGAAAAATATCGCTTCATCAAAGGGAGATTGTAGGCTTCAGCCTACTTTTTAGATAAACCTGATTTCTTCAAGGTAGACAACAAGAAAAGATTTATGACGTCAGGCGTAATCTCATCCAATCAAGATCGAGAAAAACAAGTTGGAATTCTGGTTAAGATCTGAATCAGACATCGACACCAAATCCAAAAATATTACTAGCATTACGATCGATCCCCACATTTATTTATAAAAGAGAACTAAGCAAGATATTTTATCGCTCCCCAAAATAAGAATATACATACACACACGCACACTAACACAAACACACGCACACGCCCACTCACACAAAAACACACACATATAAATATATATATATACATATGTGTGTATATATATATACATATGTTTACATATAGAGATATATTTATATATACATATATTTATATATATACATATAGTTATATATATACATATATTTATATATATACATATATTTATATACATACACATATATTTATATATATATACACATATTTATATATATACATATATATATATATATATATATACATATATTTATATTTATACATATATTTATATATATGTACATATATTTATATATATACATATATTTATATATATGTACATATATTTATATATACATATATATATACATATATGTATATATACATATATATATATATATTTATATATATATACATATATGTATATATATATATAGATATATATACATATATATACATATATTTATATATATATTTATATATATATGTATATATATATTTATATATGTATATATATATTTTTATATATTTTATATATATATATATATATATATATATATATATATATATATTATATATATATAGCAAGTTTGTAAGTGCGATAAACCTAGTTCACTGTTTGCAGGGATAATGGCTCAATAGTAGAGCTCTGTACGTAAGTCACCGTAGCCACGGTTTTGAAACTCGTTAGTTCTAGCTACACTGATGAGTAAAAGACAATAATACACGTGTTTATAGATAGCTATATTTGATATACATACTTATTTATATATATATATATATATATATATATATATATATATATATATATATATATACATATGTATATATATGTATACATATATATACATATATATATATACATACGTATATATATGTATACATATATATACATATATATATACATATGTATATATATGTATACATATATATACATATATATATATACATATGTATATATATATATGTATACATATATATACATATATATATATATATACATATGTATACTATATATTACTAACGTGCCGCAGTGTTATAGAAAGCTGAATATATACTAACTGACTGTGTAAACATTTTTATATCTTGAATAACAAAATAATTGATACTGCAGTATTTTTTTTCAAACCTCTTTGCCTTATATATGAAAGTAACTGTTTCTCTTCTTACATATTATATAATAAGTCGCTAAACGTAGTTTCTTTTTGGGGTTGTAAAGGTTATTTGGGGGAGGGGGATTTTAATGTATAGAGGATTAAATTATAAGTTTTATGAAGAGTTATGGCCCCTTATCTGATAGCATCGGTTCATATAAACATTGAATCAGGTGAGAAAATCTAGATATGCGATTTTAGGAGAGTTCCACTGTTGTATTCTAGTCAAATATACATTTAAAGACGGTTATATTTCGAAAAAACATTGTATAGATGGTGATCTCATATAATATCAAAATATGTTTTTTTTTGTTATTTCTGCACCCGTAGGTATTTTTAATGATTTACTTTTTAGATTATTATTTTTTTAGATTAAAAAAGCGTCATTTATTAAAATATATTTCATTTCTTCTCCTAGATTGTGTTGTTTAATTTAAGTTATATTCAGAAAGTCTGTCAGATTGCTTTTGATTACAGGTAATAGAATTGACCTCAGTTCTTGGAGGAAACTGACACCACACACACGTAACAACGTATGAGTTTAAGTGATTCAAATATTACAGATTAAAGAACTTTAAAGAACTAAATGATTGCATACGGTCATTTTAATGGCACCCTTATGCCTATATAACATTACTAATTAAAGTAAATTCGGACAAGATAATGCAAATGTTTCCGTCGATATAAAAATCGAATAACTAAGACATGTTGTTATATTGTTATGTATAGCACTCACTATTAAAAGATGTTTAATCAACAAATATACAATATGTTATTTTAATTAAAATGTATAAATGCATAATTTTTTCCACTAATCTTAACTACATTAAAATCAAAACAGCTTATTTAATCCTATGATACAACATAAGATTTTTAAATACTGTATATATAGTAATATGCAAACACCCATAAACAGTTTAAATATTGCTAATTGCATATTTAATTTTTAAACAGGTTCTAATAAATTAATATACTTTAATATACATTTGTAACTGGCATTGTCATATTTCTTATATATATAAGCAATAGTTTCGTTGATAGTAAAGCGTCTGATGAAGCTGAGATTCTGAGAACAGAAACGCCATTTTAATCTTAGCCAAAAGGCCATAGAATTATAAAAAAATAATGGTTTCATGACTAGGTATTTTATATGAATGAAAAAAAAAATGATTTAATCTATTATTATATTATTTTTAATTAGGTGAGTAGTGTAGTATCTGTTCTGTTGTCACGAGATAATCTAAACAGGGACTACCTTCTCCTATTTTCCGGGTTAGTGTACTATCTATGTTGTTGTCATGGTACCATCCTCCCGGGCATTTACTCCTTCTTTTTAGAGCGGGTAGTGTTCGTTTGCTATGATATAATCCTCGCAGTCATTACCGCCTCTTTTTGAGGTATGTGTATTATATGTTCGTTCACTGTGATATCGTCTTCTCAGACTAGCAAAAATATGCGACCGGAAGGCGTATATTTTTGTTTGTCTATTATATTAAGGAAAGTTTGAATATCATGTGTGTGTCCGGCTAAAAGTTAGGAACTACGTATGACACACTTATACATCTTACATCATCGGATTAAGTGTAACCTCAATTTGGTTAGGATCAAAATAATACTCTAATATGAATTTCTATGGGGTCATGAGAGCACAAGTCAGTATATAGGGGTAAAAATTATTTAACATTCTTACTGGTAATTGTTATACAGAAACTAGGAGCTAGTTAGCTTTATTTTCTTTCTTTCTGTTATATTGAACCAGTTGCCAGAAATATAAATAGAGGAAGGGGGAAATTACAGTCTGGGGGAGAATTAGACATCTGGCAGAGACAGGGGTAGAGAGGGGGGGAGAAAGAGAGAGCGACAAACAGGCAGACAGAGAAAAAGTTTAAAGGAATGATGATACACACATTTTTTAACACTTCTATTTTGTTGTCCATCCCCCAGGACAACGCCGGATAGCCCTGCCAGTATAATATTCAATACAGATATATCAAAGGATAATAAACTGGTTATGTCTAAGATTTGTATTGCAATCCCCAAATGTCTACTTGTGTATTCTGTTGTGTAACTGTCCTAGACACGTTCCATATTGTAAAAGTGTTTTTTTAAGGTTTCAACGAGTTTTGTTTACCCAACGATGTTTTGAAATGTATCACGTCTTCCCACGTTTTTCTTGATTTGTTTTTTACTCTATTCATGTGCTTTTAAAAACCTTTACATTTGCTAATGAATATTACTTGTTTCTTTATCTTCTAATATCAGTAAATTTAGTCTATTCAGCATTTTTGTCTCGAAAAAAATGCGGCATTATGGAGATCAACGTTGACTACAGTATCGGCAGAGTTCAAATCCCATCGACTATATAATGCTTTCGCTTGGAATAGAAAGCTATGAATACTACTTTTCCTATTCGACAGTAACGGTGCTTTATAAAACAATAAAGACGTCATACTCAATTATTTTGAGTGAAATAGTGATTGAGACGATGAAGCACTTAATAGAAAAAGGGCAATGCACTCGACACAATTGACACTCTCAACATCTTAGATGTTCAGCTGTTTATGTTCATGCTACTCGGTTACCCCACTTTCCCGACCCGACCTTGGGTCACGTCTTACTTGAGGGAGTAAGATAAAAATGGCCTTGTGTCTAACTCCTGGAGAGGAGTAAATCAATACTCGGTTAAGTCAACTTCAGATCGTTCATGAAAGGGTCCGGGTTCTAATCGTACAGGAACTGTTTATTTAATATAGGATAATATTAGCGAATTCCTTTCGCTTGGGGCAAATTAGACTTTTTCTCATACCGACTTCAAACTAGAACAGGTTCTTCTTCTTCGCAAATACAGAAAACCACCAGAATCTCGTCTGGTACTAGGATCCGGCTCCGATTTACCACTTCAACTGCGTCTTCGTTGGACGATAGGTTCTGATTTGTTGACCAATGGCGCGTGTTAAGAGAGAGCGGAATTTCAAAATAGTCAACAGTTAGGTAACGAAAAAAATTCGGCGAAAGATGGTGCAATCAGCAGTTTACCATGAAGAGGCTCTCTTTATGACTAACCTATAAAATACAATTGTTTCATTTACTGTTAATAATAATATTTATTTTAAATTAATATATGTATCTCTGGTTTGATACCATTAAGAAAGAAAACGACTCCATTTTTCTTTCGTACAATAATCGTCATTGTCATCTAAATATTCTTTAAATAACTAAAATATATGTATTTTCTTTATTTATTTAAAATTGTAACAATTTCATTCGTTTAAAAACAATAAATATTATTTTTCTTCACACCGTAAAAATAATTTTCAGCTAAATATTCTTCAAATCAATAAAACGAATACCACTTTTTGAAATGTATTTATTTAAAATTGTATTATTTTAGTAGACGGTAGACATAATTTGATTTGGGAACAATCCATTTTAAAATAGCTGTAATACGATTTTTACCTTAGCGACATCAGATTCATTATCGATCATAATCATTGCTGATCGGACGATAATATATTTTTTGATGGGAGTGAAAGGTAATATTGTACGTATGAACATGAAATGCCTTAACGTATTGTTACATAGAAAATATTTATTTTTTTAAATCTGGATTTTCCTAAATTCGACTTTAACAAATAAAAAGGAAAACTTAATATTTTCCTTAAGTTATATTTATTTAAATCCTTGGCTTAAGGTTAGACACAAGGTTAGGGGAGGGTTTGAAAAGCTGGCACACTAGTAGAAGCACACTCTGGCCTACAAAAATGACTGAGCAGCAACGTCGGCAGTTCTCAGCGGGGGAGCCTCAGGCGATTAGCAATAAGCTAACCCCTTCTCAAAGAAAGAAGGTAAGCCTGACAGTAATAAAGCTATTCTCGGACTGATCGTCGATAACGTATCCTCGACTGTTATGAACGACATTAATATGAATATATTCGTTAAATTATACTTGCGAGTGGAACGAATGTTATTAAAAAATGGGTGATTTTAAATTTACCGGGAGTCTGATTGGTTTAATTATATTCATTAATAAAATCTCGTCTTCGGATTTCCGGATACAATTCACTTCAATTGTAGATAGGAAATAATAACTATATATGCTTGATTAGGCATTTGTTTTATTCATTCAAGGGTCAATAATCTTTAATTTGGACAAATTGTAACGACACATTTTTTAATTGAATATGTGTCGAATACGTTTGATGTTGCAGCCTTTAAGCGCTTGCCTTTCACTTGTTTATTAATTACCCATCGAAACCACGGCATTTATTTTATTTGCTTAATTATTCCTTTTATATTTGACTAGCAGGGCTATCCGGTGTTGCTCGGGGAAAAAGTTTAACATATTTCTATTAAAATGTCTTCTTCCCCCGTTTCCCCCTTCCTTTCCCTAACCCCTTTGTTTTCTCTGTACATCGCATTTTTCTCGAGGAATGAGTCGGCGTGAAAAATCAGAGTTACTTTCCTTTAGTTAGTGGCTGGGAAACAGACCCCACCATTACGAAACTTGCACCAGTTTAGGGTTAAAGAATTACTATTTTTTTCTAAATTCTAGATATTTTTCAACCGGAGTAAGAAAATACCAACTTTGTGGGTGTTTGTTTTGTCGTTTTTTTAGTTTTAGCCGACATACATACATACCTACGTACATACCTACAACTGCCTTTTATATCATTTTTATTTGATTATATATATTTTTAAATATTTTTTATAAAATTATAAATATTTTGAACGTTATAATGATTTGAAATTTATTTTGTAATGATTATCCTGAGTATTCCCGGCATAGGAATTACGCACTCACGTAAATGCGCGCGCACTCACACACGCGCACACACATATATATAGTATCTTCGATATAATAAAACAGAATGTCTATGTGTGTCTGTCAGTTTATAGAAAAACAGATGAGAGAGTGTTTATAAAATGAAACAGTTTCCACATGTGTAGAATTTTCATAGCAACATGATAAGGTCTGGACACTACAAACCCTTTTATAACATTTTGCATTCAAATAGAAATATTATTTTGAGTATTATTTCAAAAGACGACTTAACAACTATTGCTCAATTGGGACAGATACAGACTGACAACCTCGAGTGTGCTGTTTCGATCCTGCCTCAGATTGTTTTTTATGAAAAGAAAGAATATCCATTTTCCTTTTTCTAATATATAAAGTAGAGACGATTTTTCCCCTGTACATTCTCGGAGTATAGGAAAATAACCATATACAAAACAGGCTACTAAACTCACCGCTATACTACACTTATTCACTCGAGCGTGTTTCAGAAAAGTTGTTATTATTTTTTCCAACTTAACACTCAATATTACATTTGGCCCACCATCAACGTCTCTCCGAAAAACCAACTCCATATAGGTGGTAGCAAAGACTTTTCCCCCTAACAATTGTGTACTGTGACTACACTCATCGACACCGGGAAGTAATAAACACAGTT
Organism: Sepiola atlantica; assembly: GCA_963556195.1. Taxonomy (NCBI): domain Eukaryota; kingdom Metazoa; phylum Mollusca; class Cephalopoda; order Sepiida; family Sepiolidae; genus Sepiola; species Sepiola atlantica. Next base: position 29,324,011 of record OY744533.1, on the reverse strand, counting down.
TACTTTTCACAAAACAGTCCGTCCTTATTTATTATTTGTCTGGTATTAATTTACTACATAATATAAAACAATACGCAAACAAATAATGACCGCTCCCGTTGAATCCGATGATATTCCGCGAATATCAGATTACGTTTTTCCTATTTCTAACTATGATTTCCACATTTACATTCATTCCGGAATTAAGCGAATGACATTAACGAACACAGTTCCTGCAACATTTATTCTTCAAATATGGCGGCTACAATTCCTTCATTAAATCGACGGCACTTCTGCCGTATATATGAAGCAGCAGATTTTCTGTCCTTCTACTGAAAATAAAGCGAGGTAATTCAACCGGAAGTGATTTTTTACAACATAAAAAAAAATGCAAGACTGATTTGTTTTTGGGTAACAAGAAACAATTAACAATTTCTTTTTTTTATTATATGAAGTAAAAAAAATTTAAATAACAAACCCTAACCGTAACCCTAAACCCTAACCCTAACCCTAACCCTAACCCTAACCCTAAACCCTAAACCCTAACCCTAACCCTAAACCCTAAACCCTAACCCTAACCTTAAACCCTAAGCCTAACCCCTAAACCCTAACTCTAACCCTAAACCCTAACCCTAACCCAAAGAAATTAGGCGGTGTGCCTGTAAAAAATCTATTGTTTTTTTGCGGCTGGTTCATTAAATTACCACTGTCTCGAAGATTAATCTCATTTAACTCCATTTTCTAAATACTAAATTCAACTTCCGGTGAATTCTGAATGAATGGTAGTTGGAAAAAAAACGGAACTCTTCAATTTCGATTTCTTAATCGGCAGCTGCTTCATATATACGGCAGAAGTGCCAAATCGACTTCCTACTTAATTCAATAGCCGCCAAGATGCTGTTAGACCCCGACACATTTATATTTTCAAAATCATATACCTTTAACCATTCCCAAATAAATGACATAAACCGTGTCATTGTTGAACTTTACTTTTCGCTGCCAGAAGCTGCCACCTTAAGTGGCATATTTTCACATGTATTTTTCAAGTAGTAGCTATGGCGCAATGGTTACGAAGGGAGGTTTCATTATCGCCAGTATCGCGTTCGATCCCATTCTTCTCTAAACCTTTTTCTTTTCTTTTTTTAAAATTTAAAACATTCACCTACACGGTAGAGGGGGGGAGAAGAACAGTAGGCGGTTTCTTTTTTATTCAATAGGTAGTACTTTCTCCCGCGCAACGCCGGGCGACGGGTTCCGCTAGTTATATAATCAAAATGTAAGAGAAATGTCTGTCTGATGACCTGTTACCCTCTCTATCCTACCCTCCATTATTTTCTCTCTCTCTCGACCTATCTATTTATAGTTATCTAGTTTTATATATATATATATATATATATATATATATATATATATATATATATATATATATATATATAAAGATGACTGTATGTCTGCCTGTGTGGCTATGTTCCTTAACATGAAAACAAACCAAGGATTATGCCTTAAATGTAAGTTTCACATGTGAAATTTTCTTATAAACATCAAGGAAGTACTTCCATGTCTATAGTTGTCCTCTCAAGGGAGCTAAAAACCCTTTTCACACGTGTTGCACTTTGAAATTCATCTACGTATAATCATTTTTTTAAGAGCATTAACGAATAGCTAGTGGTTAGGATATTAGACTGACAACACTAAGGTTGCTGTTAAAGTAAACTCTTCGTAATATACTGTTGCATATGATGTTATCCGATATTCAAACCCGAGAAACGCCGAGTAACTCTGCTAATACACCCCCCCACACACACACACACATATATATATATATATATATATATATATATATATATATATATATATATATATATTAGAATAGTCTTCATTATAATATTCAACACCGAGTAAGTCTTCTGAACTTTGTGTGTGTCTCTCTCTCTTTGATTTTGCTTTTTCTATAGTTTTATTACTAATTTGCATACACCCTGAATCGAATCTTCACTGTCATATATTGCATCGGTAGCTAGCAAATTTCCTGCCTGGATAACTTTTTCATTTTCATATTAGACTACCAATCACCACCTGGTTTGTTTTTAATCGACTTCTTTGACATTTTTCTTGAAATTGTTTTAAACTTTATCACTTGGAAGAACTGTATAAGTTTAACAAAAAAGTGTGTTTTGGGCCGATATATTTAATGTTTTATATGTATCTTTATGTATTTTTTAAAATATTTTTTATATATTTTCAAAGCTTAATTTTTATTACCTGCAGTAATACCATTGTGGTAATGGTCCTCTGAGGAGAAGATTTTCTTTAAAAAAACTCATGATTAAAGAACGCAGTATCACTCCTTGTTTTTGAACTTTAATAAAATCTGATTAATTTCTCATTTTATGTCATTCAATTAATATTATTGCTCTATACTCTATATTTAGCTTTGTTTTTATCCTGATAGTCTACTGGCTAAAGATATTATTTATATCTTTAAAGTATTATCTTACTCTCTCTCTCTCTCTCTCTCTCTATATATATATATATATATATATATATATATATATATATATATATATATATATATATATATATATATATTAATTTCTATTTGCTATTTTAGTAATTTGGATGAAAACAACAAAAAGATGATTGTCGTAGTGTTATTTTACATATTCCAATGTTGATGAAATTTATAGTGCATGAACAATTGATATGGTCTTTACAATATTCAGATTGAGGAATTTTATTTTGTTTCAGCATAAAGATTAAAAGGAATTCCCCAATAAAAACTTGTTATGTATTGAAATGAATAAACCAAAGAGTAGAACGTCGATTGGTCAAATTGAACAATGTTTTATTGCTGAGTGATTCGAACTGGTACTTTGTGTTTTTCACCTTTATTATTAAATAAAGAAAAAATAATGAATATTACAAGGAAATAATCTTTTTTTTGTAATTTAGAAAGATGAGAGGAGTTTTTTGTTAATCTTTTTCATGACAAATCATCATAATAACTATTACTCACATGTTTACTCCTCGCCATTTTGACTAGGAGCAAAATGTAGTATCTGTTCTGATGCTGCACTTATTTTTCTGTCTTCGGCCAATGAAGCAGAAATCCTTCTAGACCCAGGAGTTGGATTTTCCACACGTTAAATACTGACATTGTGTCTAACTTTGCTCTCGTGATAGGCAAGTAAATAGAAACAGCAACAGCAACAAATTTAGTTTTTCAAATAATATACATATTTAATTATGTACAGAAAACCTTTGTTAATTATTGCTAACTTTATTTTTTAAAGTAATTATTCCAAAGTAATCCAAGATGTTGCTATGTGTAAATATACGCTTGTTATATTATGAGTGGCCCCGTATGCCTAAAAGTGTGTAGGTCCACTAGTTGTGATTGTGAGAGGGGTGAACTTTGTTCGAGCTCGGTGCAGGTCACGCTGACATGCACCGAAGGGAACCGTTATGAGTCAATCAAGTTTTGAAAGACCATAACAAAGTTCCAAAGTCGACGCCGGCACAGACAACATCGGGTCAGAAAAGGTCAGAAAACATGAGTGAACGAAAATGTTTTGCATGACTATCCCACGTGTACATCTGTGACGTCACTCTTTCTTTTGTGAGAAACTATGGTTTGAAAATGAGTTACTAGCTTGGCAGCAAGCCGGACGGTCGACCTATCTGGTGGGTACTGAAATGAAACGGAAAAGCTCGAGAAGCGAGAGCGTCGAATCGAAAATGTAATCGCTCGTCGTAAAGGCTGACTCTCTTGGAAATCCAGCAGTAATTTCCCGTGCATCGTCGCATCTCTCAGCGAGAAGAATGAATGAGTGAATCGAGGAACGAGTGGACAGAACCCTTCCACAACGAAGCGGAATAAAAGATAGAATCTCTCTGAGGAAAATCGTCTCCGCGTTAGTCTTCTGTCTGTCATAAAGTTTTTATCCACAGATACCGATTACGGTCAAAGAGACACAACGACCAGACGACGAAAGAATATGTAAGGTAACATTTTTGTATAACATTTTGGGTCATAATCTGTAAAACTCGAAAGAACAAAAAAAAAGCAGGAATGAAAACTGCACCATGCTTTATTTGATATGCTTAACGAACAATGTTTAAAACGTTTAATGTGTTTAAATGAGATACAAGGTTTAATGTAAAATGGTTATTGAACTGTGTTTAATGAGTAAGAATTTTGAAAAAGAACTATGTTTAAAATGCGTAATTTGAAATGTTTAAAAAGAAAAAGGTTTTAATAACATGAAGTGGTTAAAAATGAATAGGTTGACAGTTTGAAGGCTTAAAATCGCCCTAACAAAATGTGTATTAAAAGTGCCTGTTGAAAATGTCTATAGAAGTGCCTTACGGAAATGAGTTAAAAAAAAAGGTTGAAAACGCTTTCATAATCTTTTCGTAAACTTTCGTATTGTTTTCGGGTCAGAGAAGATTTAATTCACAAGCGTTATGTAACAAATCCCCCTTTGGTGCCGCGCCCCTTTGAAGGACTATGCAACACGCTTGCAAAAACGTAACAAAAAAAAAACAAATAATGAAACAGAAGTTATGATTTTGAATTTTAAACTAAGTTCATTAAAGTTCTTGAAAAAATATGACTACTTATAATAATAATAGTAATAATAATAATAATAATAATAATAATAATAATAATAATAATAATAATAATAATAATAATGATAATAATAATTGATAATAATAATGATATTAATATCAATAAAACATTTTTGTATATATAATAAGATAGCAGAATCAAATTATAAGTGAACCATACTGAAAATGAATTTATTAGACAATGTTTAAAAAATGAATATGCAACGGAGTTATAGCCGTGTGAGCGTTTAGTAATGTTTCCTATAAGTGCATATACCGTATGTAGAAAATATGTTATTGTATAATTGAATTAGGTGCAGCTGTGGTGGTTTGATATAAATATAGTTCGGATAAATAAATAAAAACTTTCACATTTATTCACTTAGATATATATATATAGGATTTTGAATTACCTACTAGACAAAATGCTCGAGGGTCTTCGGTCTCGCTGTACAAAGGTTTGTCAGGACAACCTGACATGAGGATAATTCACCGTACAAGTAAACCCTTGAATATTTTTATTCAAAATAACATAGTATTCGAAGCCCAAATAAGATCTCGATGCGGCTATACACTGGCATGTTTGAGAAATGGTGCATCTTCTCCTACTGATATTTTCTCAAGTAACAGCACTTAGCTGGATACTCCACCAGACCAGAAGAATTATTGTCCTGAAATCCAGTTGACCAAGAAATCAAGATAAAGATATACTGTAACATAATTAAGTGGTCAATTGGAGAGAGGAAAATTAATGTTTTTAAACTCTTTACTAATGTTTGACAGTAAAGCGAACTTCAATGGAATATTCGAATATCTATGTATCTCATATAGAGATCAAGTCTTAGCCCCAGGAAGGGGCCCCTTGATTTCTGAGAACTTCGGCTGAAGTAAAATGAAACAAAGAGAAATATATATATATATATATATATATATATATATATATATATATATATATATATATGCAAAAGTGAAGCAACTAATAAAATACAAATCTAAGTTTATTTATTTTATTAGTAATTATGGTAAAAACTGTTTCATTTATATTTCTCACAACATTAGTTTTGTAAAGTGAAATTTTTACTTTCAAATGAAATGCTCTACATTCAATAGAAAAAGGCATCTTTTTCTCACTATCTGTTTCAATTGTGAATTATGAATACAATACACAATGATGTATTATTTGATATTTTAAAAATTGTAACAGACCACAATGGTTTTAAAATATAGTGATTTATATTTAGAAATAAAGATAAGAAAAGACACAGCGAGACTTATCACACTGCACAAAGAAGTAAAAGTTCTCGAGAATCATAAAAATAAGAAAATTATCGGCAAACGAAGCGTCTCGAACTAGTAAATGTAGTTTCAGTGATAGAATGCCGATACTCGGAGTTGTAAAGTAATGTTCAGAATACCCAACTCGTGAATACTCGTGATTATAAGAGAAGTGTATTAGGATTGGCTTGTACTCTTAAACCAGAGATAAATAGAATTTCGGAATGGCGCTAATAGTCTAGAAAATCACCCACATTTATTCTGCTTGAGACGGATTGGTTTTTGAATCATCTCAGACAACAAAAAACGCATGTCGAATAACAATATCTCAATATTAATACAAGTGCGTGACTACTTTTTGTACGTCTGTGTGTGCGTGCTTCCCGCGCTTACGTGACTTACAGTTTTTTTTATTATTTATTAATCTTAATCGATTATTTATTGAAATATAAGCGTAAATTAATAGAACGAACTTTTACAAATCCTATTTAAAACAATTAAATTAGCAAAGGAATTCCACCAGAATGCATTTCTATTTCTTCGTAAACAAGTCAGCCGTTTTAATTCCTTAATAGTAGGCACAATTCACTTCAAATGGAAACAAAAATTGAATGTGAAAATAGCTTCTAGCGTATGTTTTCATCACTGCCATTTACTTTGAAAACGTGCGAATTATGGTGCTTATCTTGAAATCAATAGATTTGTGGGACCACTTCTTCCGTGTATGTGTGTGCATTTCTCGTCTCTGCGTGACTTCTACATTTTATTTATCATTAATCGATAATTTAATGACATTTTAAATGCAATAGCGTGAATTAATGCAACGAACTTTTTAAAATCCTATTTCAAAATAATTAAATTACGATATTAAATCCACCAGAATGCATCTCTATTTCATCGTAATCAAGTCAGCCATTTTGAAATATTGAAAAAAAAGGAATGAATTACTGTGTAACCTGTTGAAATATGAAATGATTAAAAGAATAATTGCATTACGATATCATATCCACCAAGATGCATCTCAATTTATTCGTAAACAAGTCGGCCATTTTAACCTATTGAAAACAAGTATAAATAACTTTGTACCTCATCAAAATGTGAAAGGTTTTTGTTTAAATAATTGAATGATTAAATTAAATGGCTCAGAATGCATCTCCGTTTCTTGGTAATTAAGTAAGCCATTTTAATCTATTTAAAAAAACAGATTACTTCGTAACTGTTCGAAATATGAAAGGAATCCGTGTGCAAGTGTGCAGGTGGCGGCTTTTCGCCTGAGAAGCGTTAACTTTACAATAATTATTTATTGAATCGAGCATTTCAAAAACCGTAATTAAATGTCGTATTTGCAAACTGGTTTATGTCGAAGAAAAAAATATCTCAAAATAAAAGTCTAAATCTCAAAGAATCTGGTGTATACGGTAAACATTCCATTCAATGTTTGAATTGGATTCCGTTTTCTAACTAATTGGACACAACGATGACATGGTTGCTTAATGTCATTCAGTTCCTCCAAGACAAATTGTCAGTAATCAAAGTCGACTTTAACGAATATAAGAAAAAACGACGAGAAATAAATCAATGTCTTCAGAAGATCATTAGACGCTTGTGTTTGCGCGCGTTTCTCCATCTTGCGTCGTCGCAGTAATAAAGGATGTTGAATCAAGTCGGTTTCGAATCGATACTAATGATTCGAACCGACTGAAAATGAATTACGACCATCATCGTTAACTTTTAAAGTGCAGCTTTTTTTTAATGTGTCTTAAAATTATGATAGGAGGCTTTGTCTGTCAGGCCGTCGTCGATCTGTTTGTCACACTTACGTTTGACACAGTGTTCGTTGGTCTGTCATCCTTTACTTTTTTGTTATCGCGTTTTTATCGATCTGTCACGATTTCGTTTGAAATAACATTATCCTTGATCATGTATGCTTCAGTTTAAAATATAATTTTTGTTAGTCTGTCACGGTAAACATTGAAATATCATTTTCGTTAGTCTGTCACGGTAAACTTTGAAATATCACTTTCGTTAGTCTGTCGCATTAAACTTTAAAATATCATTTTCGTTAGTCTTTCACGGTAAACTTTAAAATATAATTTTTGTTAGTCTGTCACGGTAAATATTGAAATATCATTTTCGTTAGTCTGTCGCATTAAACTTTAAAATATCATTTTCGTTAGTCTTTCACGGTAAACTTTGAAATATCACTTTCGTTAGTCTGTCACGGTAAACTTTGAAATATCATTTTCGTTAGTCTGTCGCATTAAACTTTAAAATATCACTTTCGTTAGTTTGTCGCATTAAACTTTAAAATATCATTTTCGTTAGTCTGTCACGGTAAACTTTGAAATATCATTTTCGTTAGTCTGTCGCATTAAACTTTAAAATATCACTTTCGTTAGTCTTTCACGGTAAACTTTGAAATATCACTTTCGTTAGTCTGTCACGGTAAACTTTGAAATATCACTTTCGTTAGTCTGTCGCATTAAACTTTAAAATATAAGTTTTGTTAGTCTGTCACGGTAAACTTTGAAATATCACTTTCGTTAGTCTGTCGCATTAAACTTTAAAATATCATTTTCGTTAGTCTTTCACGGTAAACTTTGAAATATCACTTTCGTTAGTCTGTCACGGTAAACTTTGAAATATCATTTTCGTTAGTCTGTCGCATTAAACTTTAAAATATCACTTTCGTTAGTCTGTCGCATTAAACTTTTAAATATCATTTTCGTTAGTCTGTCACGGTAAACTTTGAAATATCACTTTCGTTAGTCTGTCGCATTAAACTTTAAAATATCATTTTCGTTAGTCTGTCACGGTAAACTTTGAAATATCACTTTCGTTAGTCTGTCGCGGTAAACTTTGAAATATCATTTTCGTTAGTCTGTCGCATTAAACTTTAAAATATCATTTTCGTTAGTCTGTCACGGTAAACTTTGAAATATCACTTTCGTTAGTCTGTGACATTAAACTTTTAAATATAAATTTCCGTTGGTCTATCACGGTAAAGTTGAAAATACCGTTGTTGTCAGTCTGTCACAGTTAAGTTTGAAATAACATTGTAATAGGTCTGTCACGGTAACGTTTGGAATACATTTTTGTTGTGTACACCTCTTATATAAAAAGCGTTCGTTCATCACTGAAGTTTATCTGTCAAGCTAAAATTTGAAATAGCATTTTACTTGGGCAATCACGATTGTACCTATTTACGTTCCTCCCTACGGCGGCAAAATTGGACACATAGATGTTTAGGGTACTTAAATTATTTCACTGCCACATTTATTTCAAGAAGAAATAATCCTTTTAAAGGCATAGTCAAAAGTCAGTGATCACCTTCATAAAGATATAGCAAGCTGAAAGTGTGAATAAAACGAACACATTTTTAAAAGTGTTTAAAGCACTCAGAAATTAACTTTTTTACATTTAAATTTCCGATTTTATAGCATCATTTCTTACCGAGACCCGCGTTTAGATAAAATAAAAATGTCTCATACGCATCGGCCAGATGCTATATTTTTGTAAAAGTGGTCATTAGATTTCGACTATGTGTATAATAAGACGTTTTTTGTTCTTAAAATGAGGGGGGGGTAAAGTAATTTTAGTGACTAAAAAGCTGCCTTTTTTTATGGAAAAAATATTTTATATGAACATTTATTTATTAATTAACTAGAAGAACACGCGTCTTGGGACGTGTACAATCCCCCAAACAGAACAGTTTTGAAGCACTTTTTATTTCTCTTTACTAAGATCAAAATTAATATACAATGACAATCAACCTTATGTCTAGAATCCTTATTCCAATTTTGATTACATCATTTTGATTCTAGAAAACATCTCAAATTAAAGGCTTAAGCTTAAGAAGTCTTAGACAGAAATTGAAATTCAGGAGTCTTTCTTAGTTGGTGTCCAATAACTGGATAAAATCAGACTTTGTCCCCATATTATGTTCCCGAAAAACCCTTGAACATACTCAAAAGAAACTGAAATTAGAGGAGTATTTATTAATGTCTAATACATATTCTTAACATTTTACAGAAATCTAAAAATCTGTATTTTAACAAGAGCTACAACCTCTTTTGCATAAAACAAAATTAAACAAAATATAGCCCAGGTTACTACTTTTTATGGTTAGAAGTTGTGTTCTAATATTCATAATGATCGGTTAATTAGTTCAGGAGTGATTCTTATACATACATATAATAATATATAAACATATACACGGACATAAATTTATAAAGATAGATTAATTTTTAACGAGAAAATGAATTTTTACCCTGATTTAAAATTCTTTTTTTTACTATAATCAGAGAATAATCCGATCTTAATGAATGTACATTCAGTAAGATCAGATAATTCTCTGATTATAGTAAAAAAATTTTTTAAATCAGGGTAAAAATTCATTTTCTCGTTAAAAATTAATTGCTTTCACTTTCATTGCACGTCCCTAGATACAGCATTTTCATTGGTCTATGAAGTTTTGTTTGAAAAATATAATTTGTAGACGCTCGTGTCTGTCACGTTTCAGATTGAGGCAGCATTTTCATCACTAACCGCGTAAATTGAATGGACGCATCTTAAGAATAGGTCCGTTTTTGTGTTCAGTTTAGTTTCTGTATAGATACTTTATGGCCGATTGAGAGCAACATAACCAGTGGTTGCGGTTCTGGCTTTTGCCAAACAACCTTGTTAAATAAGAGAGTGAAGATTTCGCAATAAACCAATACAGCTGCAGGAAATCAAGCAGAAACGATCACTAGACCTCGGCGGAAACGAATTTTATATAGACTGTAATAATTTATTTAATAAAAGCAGAAAACTGCCTGGCATCCGGCGGCTATTAATCAACCTCTATGTATTCTCTTTAAATAACTTACAATATATATCTTTAATATAAATTTATTGTATTTTTTAAAATTCGTTTAAATTATCTACCTTGAAAATTAATAGACATGATATTTTATTTTTTGGTAATTTATCTCTTTTTATTAACTCACTTACATTAATTAGTGTTAATATCGACAAAACATATGCATATAACATATCACTTAATAAGTCCCGGGCCTAACTAATAAAACAACCGCTTTTAGGCAAAAGTCAACTTTATTCATCAACATAGTTTCACCTGCTGCTGTCAACTCAACTTACTACTGATTTGACTCGTGACTGAAATGGTGAATCCATGTTTCATTTATTGTCAGATATTAACGTGAAAACCTCCTTTTTGTTGCGTTGAAAGAGTTGCAAACAACATTCTGAATCGTCGATGCGTTGCTGTTTTGCTAAATTGATTGTCAGCAAATGCGGCACCCACTTTGAACACAGCTTTGAACACAGCTTTGAACACAGCTTTGAACACAGCTTTGAACACAACTTTGAACACAGCTTTGAACACAGCTTTGAACACAGCTTTGAACACAGCTTTCTAATTGCCAAATGTGCACGTAAAATGGTGCCTTCTGATATCTTCAACCCCTTTCTCAGACAACTTCCTTTTACGATATTATAAAACGAGTTTGTGGACTTAGACATTTACCGCGACAAGTGCCGAATTTGAGCGAATTGGGCGTTCAGTATCATTTGATTCTGTTCGGTCGCGTTTAAAATCAGCGTACCACCTCTTAACATTTCTCAAGCCATTGCTGTGTTTGAATTGTAATTGAATTGAATTGCAATGTTATCAAAACAAAAAATGGGGATTTTTTCTATTGTTTTGAAAATTTGCAACAGTAATTGCACTTATATAACTAGCTTGTAAACTAATAATGGCACAGTGGCTTAGTTGGTATCGACGCGGACTGAGAACCTGGGTGTGCCAGGTTCAAATGTAAGTCATTCCACTGAAAACGCTTCCATCAAACCCACATGACACTTGTGTCTAATCTCATGGAGGGGGTGGGGGGCTAAATAGAAATCACATTAACACTTGTCCACTGGTGGCATCGGCCTTGATAAAGTGGTGGTCTCTGTTTTTATAGAAGACAAAAAAAAACTAATAATTCGATCAAGCTCAAATTTTGACACAAACCGTTTGAATGTTAGTACTTTATAAAAACCATAATATATTATTGACGATATTTATATGACAGACCAGATACTTATTGGGTCACGTGTTGGATAGAAAACAGGGCAATAAAATTACAAATGAGTATTATGAAACATTAATTTATTATAAACTTTTAAAAAATAGTTATGCAAGTTAGGCATTCAAAAAAAAGTGTAGGACAATAAAAGTTACAATTACCTCCTTTGATAATTAATGAATATTCAACAAAGTGTTTGGAAGGTTATATTTTGTTTTTATCAAATTGCTTTAATTAATATTAATGATGACAACATTGTTACGTATAAAATTGGAGAGTAAAAATTACGAATGAATAACGCAGAATAATAATTTATTAGAAACTGTTTTATAAATGAATATGCAAATTAAGCATGCATATATATTCGTTTCGATGTTAGTGGATTACTATATATACAGTATTTCAAAAGATGTTGTATCATTTGAGTTAAATAAGCCTGACAAGTTTTGATGTGAATATACTTCGGATAAGTAGACAAAACTTTTGCAGTTTTGGGTCTTTGCTCTATACTATATATATAGTATTTCAAAAGAATGAATGAGTATTAATTTACATAACAGTGAGTCGTTTTGATGGTGATATAGGTGTGATAAATAAAAATTACTTCTGCGTGTGTTCACTTAGATACTTAAAAAATGTCATGTTTAAGAGGAGGATACGAGATGGCGAGAGTTGTAAAATAACGGTTGACCCTTTTACTTGCAGCTCGAGTCTGAGCCAGACGTGTATTGGGTCTTGTCTCGATCCTTTTCTCTCCCTCCCCCCAAAAAAAGCGGAGTTGGAAGTATTTTTATGTTGACCGATTTACAAGTACAGTTTTGCCATATCCTGGCCGAAGAGACATAACATCAATAAATCCGTGAACCGTAAAAATAAGATGTTATCTTCTCTTTGATAGAGATTTTCTTGTACATTTTCGCACTGCGTTCCTATAAACAAACTCGGAGTCATTCAACAATCCTGATTGGAGGACAGCGGCCGCAGACGACATCCGACAACCCATTTGTCTGCCCGTAAAAGACAACTTACTCTCTCTTTAAGGAACAATGTTTGTGGAATTCGGATCACATTACAATGTTTTAAAATGATTTACTTGTGTTCAAACTTTCAGAATCTATTTTATTCTGTTTAGTTTAACCACGGTTTAAATTTCATTACTACCTACGGTAAAATAATCTCAAAGACAGGGTTCCTGCTTTCCCGGGACTTCTTCATAAAACAGAAATATGTATCACGTATTGCAGAAGCAGGTTATCATTTACATCTAAACTAAATTTCGTGGGTCTAATAACCTAAAAGTAGTTACCGAGACACACTTATTTTACATGATAGTACAGACATCTTCTTAGAAATTATGATGAAACTATGACAATTCGGGAATATGAAACAAGTTCGTAAAAAAGAAACTTAAAAGTAGGTAGACAGAGAGTAAGAGAGACATACAGACCATGAGAGGAATAGAGGGAGGGAAAGAAAGGAAAACAAAGAAATGCAATAATTTAAGCATGTGTGGTCCCCTTGCAATCATTACTACCTGTAAACAACTAGTATTCATAACATTTTGGTGGATTTTAAACAAAAACTAATCAGGCGAATTCGAATTCCTAAATATTTGTAAAACAAATTGTTAATTTTGGCGAATTTGGAGACATTTTCATCGTTCGAGGAACAAACCAGATTTTGGATAAAATCTTGACCAGTCAGTTTGCTAAGTTTATGGTTAGAGAGATTACTGAACAATCTCCTGAAAAAACGAATGGATTAGTTTTGAGAAGCGGAATAACGGAATAACAGAATGACAGAATAAAGAAATAGCAGAATAACAGAATAAGAGACAGACAAAAATGTCTCTTCCGATTGACATGAAAGAGAAAAATTAATATAAGAAATTAATAACAAATAAGTTGGGGAAAAAAACAAATTCAGAAAAACAGAAGTAGAGAGAGAGAACAATAGATATTGGAGAAGATGTATATAGAGAGAGTGATAACGATTGAGGGAGATAAAGGAAGCGAGATAGGGTTTGAGATTGGAGATAGGAGATTGAGAGAGATAGAGAGAGAGGAACATATTGAAGGAGATAGATAATGAGATGGGGCATGGAGTGAGAGAAAATGAGTGTGAGAGAGAGTGCAAGTGAGAGGAGAAAGAGAGCGCACGAGCGAGTGAGAGGGAGCGAGTAAAAGAGAGCGAGAGAGTAAGAGAGAATAAAAGAGAGAGAGGTAAGAGAAAGAGATAGAGTAAGAGAGGGAGAGAAGCGAGTAAGAGAGAGAGAGTAAGAGAGAATAAAAGAGAGAGAGGGCAAGAGAAAGAGAGAGTAAGAGAGGGAGAGAAGCGAGTAAGAGAGAGAGAGACATAGTGTTGGAGTGAAGAGGTGAGAGATAAAGATAGATAAAGAGATGGGGCATGGAGTGAGAGAAAATGAGTGTGAGAGAGAGTGCAAGTGAGAGGAGAAAGAGAGCGCACGAGCGACTGTGAGAGAGAGAGTGAGTAAGAGAGAATAAAATAGAGAGAGGGTAAGAGAGGGAGGGAAACGAGTAAGAGAAGTAGAGAGAGAGAGAGAGAGAGAGTAAGAGAGAGAGACAGACAGACAGACAGAGTGTGGGAGAAGGAGAGAGACAGTGTTGGAGTGAAGGGGTGTTAGTGAGATATATATAGAATGAAGATGAGAGGTGTTAAGAAATAGAAAACGAAAAGAACATGTTACGTAAAAGAGCAAGTAAAAATCAGAGAGAAAAACCAAAAAACGCTGAGAGAAAGAGAGGACAGACAGAAAGAGAGAGAGAGAGAGAAAGAGAAAGAGAGGGTGAGTTAAAATACAACAACAACAACAAACCAAGATATCATCGCGATTGTATGAACAGCTGATTAATATGAAAACAAGGAACTACGGAAGGCGCTTTTTTATGAAAGGTGAAACGCAAAAATGCAAGTATGTACTTTTTGTTTCAGAAAAAATCAATAAGTAATCGAGAAATGTATGATGGACAGAAAGAGAGAGAGAGAGAATTTATCATATCGGGAGAATGCGAAATATGTTTCAGTTTACTTTTCATTAAGTATGGTAGGCCCTAATCATATAAAAGCCTTTAAGCACAACCAAATTCTAACTGGTGTGTGTTTCCTGCTCCATATCACACCTCAGTAAAAAAAAAAACGTACAAGTTGTTGAAACGGCTATCAACGATTATTTCTTACAAGCGGGAAGACTCGACGTTGCTCAGGATCACTAATATGTACTTTTTCACTGTGCTCATGACGCCATATCCCTTTTTTATGTTTTTAATGCCCCTCGATCCCTTTTAGCCTCCTAATATAGTCGATAGAAGCTGAAATGTTAGAACACTCCCTGAATTAGTGTCTTATACATATGGTTTATATTTCAGTAAAATCGTATTTGAAGTTTTAAGAAGTTTCTGTCACCATGGCTCAAATCTCTCTATAATATAGAAGAGTCAGTCTATTTTGCATAAATTGTCATCAATAGCATACGATCTAAAAACTCAATATGTTATTCTGTTTCTTCACTTTACTTTGTGGAAACTTTGCCTATGTTCTTAACAACAAAACT
Organism: Sepiola atlantica; assembly: GCA_963556195.1. NCBI lineage: Eukaryota > Metazoa > Mollusca > Cephalopoda > Sepiida > Sepiolidae > Sepiola > Sepiola atlantica. Next base: position 29,308,498 of record OY744533.1, on the reverse strand, counting down.
GTATTTCTATTCACTTTCAAATTGCATCTTACTCGAATTGGTTGTTTTGTTTTACAGCATATCAACCCTTTTCGTGTTATTTAATGGCAAATCCGGTTATTTTAATCAAAGTTTTAATGCTTCAAGTTCATTATATTTTTAAATATTTATTCATGTTATTTGGTTTAGATGTTTTGTTTTACAGATTTCGGGTTAGTTTATGCCAAATCTGGTAATTTGGGTCAACGTCTTTATGCTTCAAGTTCTTTATATCTTCAAATATGTATGTATGGTGTTTGGTTAGGCTGTTTTGTAGAAGACAATTGTTGTTTTTATTTTGGGCTTTAAAGAACATGATTGAGTTTCGCAAACGGAAAGGAAAAAAGCAATAACACCAATGTTTGGTGCATTTTACGCCAGGCACAAGTATTTTCAGACAGCCTGATCTGATAGTACCAAGGTAATCCACTCGGAATCATTTTACGATGGTGACCTACATAAATAATGACTGACAAACCATTAAAAGTAGCAGCATATTACATTTTAGACTTAAATTTATTAATGAGATAAGTGTTACTACAGTTTGAAAGGTCAAAGTTTAAATTTATTAAATGAACAACCTAATGCATATACCTCATATGATAGCATATCAGACTGATCATCTTAAGGTCTCGTTTTCAATCTCAGCACACGTCATCTGGTTTTTCTTTCTTTTTTCCATTTTTTGTAAAAAACTCCTTTGTTTCATCTCTGACATGAGAAAAATGTGTTTCGTTATAGTGTTGAAGGGGAGATCGGGAGACAAAAAACTTGGCGTTGCCGAGGAGTTATAACTTTAAAACTGAAAGCTCGGGTATAGTGCTCAAATTTAAAAAAATATTTTAAATACATAAAAACTAGCTATGGAAATGGGCGGAAATAACAGTGGGGGAGAGAAGAGAAAGAGGATGGAGAGGTGGAGGGAAAAGATAGAGTAGGGGATAGAGAGAATAGGGGAGTAAAGAGGGAAGGAGATAGAGATTGAAAAGGGGTAGACAGAACAGTCGGGTAACCATGTTAGTCGAAATAAATAAATGAGAGTTTTGTTCATTTATAACCCCTCTATTAGAATCAAAACGTATTGTTATTACATCAATAATACACCATAATATTGTGTAATACTTTATATATAGTACAGACGAAACACCCCCAAAACACTCTTTGAATGCCTGATTTTCATAACTATTTTAAACAATCTCTAATAAATTAATGTTGAGTCTTATTCATTTGTAATTTTATTGCCATATTTCTCCTATATACACGCAATAGTTTCGTCGATATTAACAGTAACTGATTAAAGTTGTGTAAAAAAAATAAAGATTACGAACACCTTTTTTAAAATATGTACATTAATTTTCAAACGGCACTATACTAGGTAGAAAGATATACCGACGAGACATGAAAGTTCATAGAGAGAGGGAAGGGGGTTACTACTCTCCCTTCTTTTTCCTCTATCTCCCTCCCTTTCCTTCTATTTCTCTCACTTCTTCTTTCTTTTCTCTCTCTAGCGACACCAAATTTTCCTTTTTATTGTTTTTAAAAGCACCCTTACGCACTATCGGTCAAGCGAATTTATTTTTTTCGTTTCTTTTTATTTTTACAATCATATTTAAAAGATAAATAAATTTGTATTGAACTTACCAAAATGTTAATATTTATCTATTCGTATGAGTAAATGCGAAAGTGTTTGTGTTGTGTTCAGAAGAAATATTTGAATGAAATGTGTATTATTTAACATTTTCGTTTCAAGTAGCGAACTTTGCGAACCGATAGCGACCTGATAACGCTACCTTGTATTATATAAACGAAAGTCTTATTTATGTCCTTCCGCGCATGTATCCGGTTTAAATTCATACTATAAAAAGTTACAAATGGTGATTCAGTATGACTTCGAGCTGGTGATGGTAAAGAAAATACTCTAATATTCATTGACTTTTTTACTATTGGAATCACGACTTATCAATGCATAGAGCAACTAGAAGATAATTGTTAAGTAGAAGGCGTTTATTTCTTGACGAAAGATGAAGAAACACAATGAAAGTACCTTGGCAGAGATAAAACATACTTGACGCAGACACACACATGGCTGGAAGAAAAAAACACGTTTGATTGTCGAAAATAAAATAATTGTTGGTTGATTCAAAACGACTTGGCACGTTTACTCCGCCGCTAAATAAACGCTCTTAGAGCGTGTCGACATGGACAGCGAAAGCGAAATCCCAGATGGATGTTTACGAGTAGATGCGTGGGTTTCACAAATTATTATATAAACTAACTCGAAATTGAGATAGAGAGTCAACTGGCTATCGAGTACGAGAAAACAATATTGTCAATTTGTGTGCGTTGTCGTTGCTCACTGAACCCCATTCATTCACCGCCATCATATATAAAGATATATCATTACATTTTTCTACATCAGTGTGTGTCGTCATTCATTTAAGAACAGCAGAAATACAACACTAACATTTATCAATAGTATGAACTGCGTTTGATTACTTTTAAGGGGTTTCATGCCAAGAATTTGTTAACATGGGATGTAAAAACGAACAAGTTGTAATCAGCAAGAGAATTATTCCCTGCGGTAATGTGTTCCACAGGTTGGAAGCCCTTCCAAACAAAGTGTCTCTGGAAATTCCACCTGACGCTAAGAAGAGGGAGGGAAAGATTATAATAATTTTTCCGTTGTGGTAGAAACTGAGTTCTTGCTGCGCATGTCTTACAATGGGAAATCAAAGACTGGAGCTGAGTCGAAGTACTTTCAATGAAATAACATCAAAATAAAGAGAGATAAGCAACGTTTTTTTTCTGTGAGAAGATGGAGGTGTAGGGAATAAAAGAGATCACCCTCTCCACACACACACACGCACACATTAGATTTCGATGCTAAGGTAGGAACGAGTGCTCGGTGCACCTCCTCCCTAGATGTGGCAGCCATATTCAATCTTTGGCTACCAGGTTAAAAGTTAGTGCATGGAAAACAGAAGATAAAACCTTTATTTCATTCCTTTTGGTAAATGGTCGAAAAACTAAGACAGTCAGCTGATAATAACTCTTTATTTTCTTCTTTCTTTCTATTATATTAAAGCAGTTGCAAAAGTTTGCACATGAATTAGAGCGACAAAAGGAAGCACAGGTGTGTTTAATAACGTAACTTAAGAAGTTTTCAAAGAAATATGTCGGACACACATGTTAAACTCTTA
>OY744533.1:29212780-29300280 GCA_963556195.1 Sepiola atlantica | reverse complement strand
ATGACTATTTTTTGCAAGACTATTTTTTCTAGTACTATTTTTTCTATGACTATTTTTTGCAAGACTATTTTTTCTATGACTATTTTTTGCAAGACTATTTTTTCTATGACTATTTTTTGCAAGACTATTTTTTCTATGACTATTTTTTGCAAGACTATTTTTTCTATGACTATTTTTTCTATGACTATTTTTTCTATGACTATTTTTTGCAAGACTATTTTTTCTATGACTATGACTCTATGAAAGATACCAATAAGTAATCCCCTCCACCAAATCAATTAAATACAAGGAAGAATATGTTTAAACATATTGCATGACTAATGTTATGATTTTTTTTTAAAACAGTATATTTTGTGGAGATACGCCCCCATTACAAAATCTACAAATTAATCGAAATTCTATCCATTTCTTGTCATTTATAAAGGCTTTACATTTTATTTGTGATAAAAAATAAATGGCGGTGACGACTTACATGCTCGCTCTAGAATCTGTTTAAGAGAAAACTATATTGAGATGTTTCTTGACGTTTGAGAGGACTTAGAGATTCTGGAAAGCTTCTATTGTCTTCCACGGTAAATATTACATAAGAATACACTTTTAGATTTCATGTAGATTCTCTAACGTTTATTTTTATAGAGGACACACATACATTGAGGTTTACATACATATATATATATAGGATATAAAAATATAGAATATATACATAGATCTAGATATATAAAGCGATGAAGAGAGAGATAGTGATGAAGAGAAAGAGAGAGAGAGACGGAAAGGAAATGCGTTACGTACTAAATATACCAACATTATTATATTAAAAAGGGAAACATATATTTGTTGGCTTCATTGTTTAAAACGTCGGGGGTAGAATCAAAACCGCACACTCTATGTTTTCAGTCTGATACTGTCAAAACTGAGCAATTCAGACATTTGTTAAGTCGTCTTTTAAAATAACACTCATAAGTAAATTTCTGTTGTATGAAGAGAATGTAGGAAAAGGGTCGTATCTTTCCTAATAAGGCGGCAAAAGAACCAGGACTACTTCTATTATCTTCGTAAGAAAAGTCTACATGTATATAAACCTTTATATTTTAGGAAAACTCACTAGTCTTTTTTTTCTATAAACGGACAGTTACACAGACGCTCTCTTTTATTATATAAAAGGTATAGAATATATACATAGATGTAGATATAGAGAGATCAATAAAGCGAGATAAAGGGACAGACAGGCAAAAATGGATAGGCGTTATGTACCAAATATTTTTCACTTACATTTTATTATATTAAAAAAAAATTTAAAAATTTGGTTTCATATCATTTTATTTTAAAATAATCGGAGGGGGTAGAATCGAAACCGCTCACTGAATGTGTTCAGTCTGATACTTTCCCAACTAAACAATTCAGACATCTTTTAAAATAACACTCATATGAAAAAAAAATCAGATATACGTATTTAAAGTGTGTGCCGTCATGAGTCACATAGAAGTGGGGGTACGGAAATATTCAGCACATAGAGGGTAACAGAGTTTCGGAATATTAAAAGAGATTCTGCCTCCATAGCTCCTTTAGGGGTGCACTTAGAGATTCGGGAACACTTTCATTGTCAGCCCCGGTAAATTTTACATCAGATTTTAGATTTTATGTAGATTCTCTCACTTTTCATTCTATGGGAAACACAAACATCACACATACATATGTGCAGCCATTGAGTTTATATATATATATATATATATATATATATATATATATATATATATATATATATATATAATGTATAACCTCTAAGTAGTCCATATGGACACAATCCCCTTAAAACTTCAAATAGATATATCAGTTTTAATGAAATTTAAACCATATTTATAAGCCGACATTTCAGCTTTTATCGATTATATTAAGGGACGAAACCGGAGGAAGGAGGCAGTTAAAACAAAGAAAGTAATCTGGTGTTATGGTGCTACGAACCTGAACAACGTCGGATCTTCATGCTAGTAGAAAGTTCGCTAGGAAGTAAGTGTAGTATCTGTTCCGATGGATACTGCACCCCTATAGACGGGTGTCGTCTTGTCCTTCGGGACTTGATTCCACCTGTCTGTGGGTTTGTCCTGTGCAGTTCTAGGAGGTCCACCCTCCCAGGCTTCGCCTCCCCTCTTTGGGGAGGAGTAAGTTTATTGCTTACTGCTTGAGGCGCCCCTACCGGGGAATGCCGACGGGGCTGCCCAGGCAATTTTTAAATGGCCAGAATGCTCACCTCTCGAGCGCTGGCTTTTAACCCCACTTACTCGACCCAAGCTGTGGTCACATCTTACTTGTGGGAGTAAGATAAAACTGGCCTTGTGCCTAACTCCTGCAGAGGAGTAAATAAATATAACTGGATTGAAATTTTAAAAGAATCGATTTTAGCAACAAATAAATCAGCCACGTTGATTGATCACCTGGCGGACGCCATGGCAGCCTATACTTTTGGACGATGAGATTAACCGGGATTGGAGACAGATGATTAATTAAAACAGATGTGTTTCGTAAAATAAGAGAAATCTTTTCATTCATCGACAATACAACTTGTGCAGGTAGAAGAATGTTACGCATATATTTCATCACTAGAGATTTAAAAACTTTATATTACGAAGGAAATGCCTTACCCTAAAAACGTCTTCGCATTCTATGTTATTAAACACCCTCCAACTGCAATAATATGTGGCACAAGGCCGGAAGGTGGTGATAGAAAAGCAAACGCACAAGAGATGGTGCACCCTTAAACCACAAAATATGCATGATCAGCTCTGTCGGCATACCTAGGTATAAGCGCTTTTATTGATGTGCGATAAACCAACCTCATCTCAAAGAGAGAAGGTAAAGCCTGGGAGAGTGGGCCTCCTAGGGTTGTCAGAACTATACCCAGCCCGACAGAGAAGCGCAGCTAGTGCTACAGCAACCCACACTGTGGGACTGAGTGTCGGAGACGTATGGTATTAACCTCTTTCCCATCACAGGAAGATGTTTTTATTGCCCCTTATTTATGGGGGGCTGAGATTCCAATTTTAAATTCGACACTCTCTTACATCTTACATCTTGATGGAGATGTAAGTAAATCCCTGGGAATTTGTTCATCGTTGATCGCCTGAGGCGCACCTACCGGGAAATAGTCACACGTTTATTCACGGTTAGTTTTACAGCCGAGTGTCCTCTTTCCATGTTGTGTGCATCTTCACGTCAAATATAGTGATCGTTTTTTACTGTTGTAGTTTTAACAGAGACAAAAAACAACATGGCGCCACCTGTAATGTTAATATGTAGTCAAGATTGCAGTTGTTTAAATTGGATTATGCATGTCCATGGGGCCTGTATACTTACTTGAGTGGGGGACGATATGATTAAACTTCATGAGTGTTTAGTATGTTCATTTGTTTTAGTTGTATTTTGATTATTATTTCATTTCAGTTACATAGGCGGATGCTCGGACATCGAAAACGATATAAAAGTAAGGATTGCACAGCCATGGTATGCGCTTCATTCGTTACAGAAAGAGATGAAGTCAGTCTTCAATCAGGAAGGAAAACAAAACAAAAACTTTCAAGGCCTGCATAGAGACAATCATTCTGTATGGCTCGGAATGGTAGACACTAAACGTGGTGCGTAAGTAGCGGCTAAATGGTACATATACCAGAATGCTACGAGCAGCTTATAACATCTCCTGGAAAAGTCATCCCACGAACAAGTCGCTGTATGGACCATTTGCCTAGTGTGTCAGCGGTTCTGAGGAAGAGACGACTAGTGCTTGCAGGAAATGTCACTCGTCATGATGAACCTGTTGGAAAACTCCTACTCTGGTTTCCGGATGCAGAGAGAAGAGCTGGTCTCCCGTATTTCACATCGATGTCTATCATCAAGAGGGTAATTGGTCTGTAAGGAACCGATTTGCTGTCGGCAATCGACGATTCAGATATCTGTAGCTCGGAATTTGTCAACCTTTCACCAAGGGTCTTTTGGCCAAGATCAAAGTGTAGTATCTGTTCTGATGGATACTGCACCCCATAGACTGGTATTGTCTTGGCCTTCGGGGCTTCATTTACGCCGGTCTATAGGTTTGTCTTGTGCAGTTCTAGGAGGTGCACCCTCCAAGGCTTTGCCTCCCCTCTTTGGAGAGGAGTAAGTTTATTGCTTACTGCCTGAGGCGCCCCTACCGGGGAATTCCGACGGGGCTGCCCAGGCAATTTTTAATGGCCAGAGTGCTCACCTTCTCGGGCGCTGGCTTTTCAAGTCCCACTTTCTCGACCCGACCTTGTGTCATATCTTACTTTGTGGGAGTAAGATAAAACTGGCCTTGTGCCTAACCTCCTAGAGAGAAAGTAAATAAATACTCCTATTGGCGTCAGATGACTCAAGTTTATCTTTAAAAATTAAATATTTTTAGGCGACGAGCTTAGAAAGGAAAGAAGAAGTAAAGAAATACCACGTGTCTGTTATAATAACATGGTGTACTGGAACGGCCGTTCTTATTGTTAAAAAGCGCAAGTGCCGTCTAATCGGCGAACAAGCCGCAACATAGTATTTATTTGTTGTAATCTTCAACACCTCGTGCCGCCATTCAGAAATCACAACATATTGCTAAAATAGCAATATATCGTCTCAGTTTAGTTTTTTAAGAAAAAAGACAATTGAAGATTTTAAAACGATGAGAAAAACAATTATGAACATGTGCACATTTTGGTGTGTTCCTTGGCCTTTTGACTAAGAGAAAAGTGCAGTATCTGCTCTGGTACTACATTTTTTCTGTCCTCGGTGAGTGAAAAAGATATCGTTCTTGACTAAAATAGTTTTAATTTTTGTCCTAATTCAGTGTGTCCCTTTAAGCAAGATGGATTTTTCCTCGCATTAAAAACCAACCTTGTATCTAACTACACTCGGGGGGGGGGGGGGTCAAGTAAATAAATAAACTTGCCGAGGCTGATTAGTTTTACAAGATCTCAGCATAGACAATATGTCTGCAGTTATGAGCACTTGTAATCAATATACTTCTAAAACTCTGAGGATGTTTGTTATATTTTTTGTTTCATTGTGACCGCGCACACTTCACATGTATATGAATGTTTCAGATGGTAGGAGAAAGCTGAATAATGTAAATTATATGGCAAATGATAAGAGAGAATGAGAAGATGGAAGAGAAAGAGGAGAGAGAGTAATGAAGAGAAAGTGAGGAAATATAGACCGTATATCATGACATCACAATGTAACTAGTGAAATCCTTTGATTTGACAGTGGAATGATGTAAATTATTAAAAGACAGAAAGTGGAGGAAAGAGCGGAGATGATGAGAAGAGAAAAGCGGAACAGAGGGAAGAAGACCGAAAGTGTATTTCATGACATCACAATGCATTCTGACTTTTTGAAATCCTTTGACATTGTAAAAACATTATCAACTAATGTCAAACTAAAGAAATGATATGTATATATATAACAAATACTGCCCCACTGGGTCATAGGGGATCTAGTAAAACAGTAAAATATTTATATGGCTTTTCAATGTTAGTATCTCATTCTGACTAATATTGGAGACTCAAGGCCTCACAGCTGTTTGGCAGAGACGGGTATACTACACTATTTAGCTTTTATATCATAGAGGACCCCACTAACAAGTTCTAAATATTGTTGTGGGTGCGTTTGTTAGTGAACATATTAGATAATACATATCAGCTGGTATATACATATATGCCGGTTACGTTGGCAAACAGAAAGCGTTTCAGCTGAGGGTTCCGACTGCTGTATGATAAAAGGAAATCGATGATATTTAGGCCAATATGACGTCAGGAAAGAATGACCGAGAGAGTGGTAAGCGAAGATCTCAACTAGTCTTGGCGAAGCGATCGAACTAATATCATGAGTTGAAAATGGTTTAACAAAAACGATAATATAGTTAAATTATGTGCTTAACATATAATTACTAGTCTCTATTTCTCTCCCCATATGACTTGTCAGACGACCATTGCGACCGATATAATTTGCTAGCGATGGAACTTAATTTTTAACTTAATTATTGGCGTGCTGTTGAATAAAACATGCGTTCTTTAGGAGTGGTGTGTCCAGTTATTTGAATTCTTTAATAACAGTAGATATTCTGACGATTTTTGTTTCAGCCCCAAATCGCTGTTGTGTACACGTGCGCAGCGAAAAGTATCCTCAGTCAGGCAGGATTACAGCAGAGCAGATGCACGTATGGTCTTTAATTTATTAAATGACTTTGAAGAATTGAATGATTATCTGACGTAATCAGTTTGGGCACAGGATCAGATGAGTCGTAAAATCGGGTCAGCTTACTGACATTATCCGTCTATGTAAGGCCTAACTGAACCCTATACACCATAGAACTTATACACCATAGAATATATTTAGTAAGTAAACCTCTTACGTGTAACGAGATTATACCGGGGTGATCGAAAACAGGATAGAAAATAAGAATTATTAACTAGACCGTAACGAGATGTAAGGTCAGGGGTGTTTGTAGACGTCGCGTTTGGAATTAGACTTTGATTGTTTCGATAATTGCACTGTTGAGACGAAAATGAAAGTATAAACATGTTATTGTTTGTATTTTGAGGTGTGTGTTAAAAAACAATTTTTAGAGTTACGTCACCGATCGAGGGAGAATAGGAAAAATCAGAACAGAGCGAGACTTGGAATCGAAGTTAGCGGACGTTCCGTGTTTTGCTCTCTCCGAACGAGACTGGGGAGTTGACTGGATGTGACGCAGAAATGTACCAAGGGAATGTCGACATTCTACTACAATGAATTGTAAGCTATAAAAACAAACTTTCTTGTTTTGATTCCTTACTTTTTGCTGCTACATTTTTTTTTTGATCCAGTAAACCGTAAAATGTATACAATACGGGTTTCTTTTTCTTTGTTATCAAAATGCAAAGTTTGTAAGTGTTGATGTCGATTGGATTACTCGCGTCAAATATTAGATTATTTAGAAAAATAATAAGACGCTTTTTTCATGGAGGGTTTATTGTTTAAAAAAACGCATTTACCTTAAAAGAATGCAATTTGTTTGTTTGTATGACTATTTCGGAAACCGCTGATGATACATATTTCTTTTTCTGCACCCCAAGTAGGTCATACAGTCTTTTGCAAACGCGCGAACACTAGAGTAAAACAAAAAATACAAAAAGTCTATAAAAAAAATAGAAAGAAAACAAAGAAATTCTTAGATCAAAGAGAACTAATTAGACTTTACCAAATCCAACGCTTCCTTTTTACAGCCATTTCTGTAAGATGCGTCTTTGCGTTTATTTTAGATACGCCCAAGCTTATCTAAAAGATTCTTTCTTTTTTTTGACGGTCAGTAACACAAAGTTAGAAATAGGATTTTAAGATGTCTCCACGAATACCCGTAACGTCTGTCTCACGTGTAAGTTTGAAATAGCATATCTGTCGCTCTGTAACGCATGAGTTTGACATTGGATTTTCTTTGGTCTGTTATAATTAAGTTTGAAGATATTTCCGGGAATATATATAAGAGGCTCTCTTCGTACAGCAATCTGTCTTTACCGCTTAAGTTTGAAATAGCATTTTAAGATGGTTCCATGTCTGTCTGTCACGTGTAAGTTTGTAATAACAATTGCATTTGTCCGTCACGCTTAAGTTTAAATACTATTTAAATATTTTTCCAGGAATATCTATCAGAGTGTATCTCCGTATGTCTGCCTGTTATGCATTAGTTTGAAATACTATTGCATATTGTCTGTCGTGAGAAATTTAAATAGCATTTGAAGATGTTGCAAGAAATATCTATAAGAGTGTATCTCCGTATGTCTGTCTGTCACGCATAGGTTTGTAATAGAATGTCCGTTGCTTTCTAACGTATAAGTTTAAAATTACATTCCTTTTTGTCTGTCACGCGTAAGTTTAAATGGCATCTAAGCTTTTTTTATGAATATCTCCGTATGTTCATCTTTAACGCATTAGTTTGTAATAGTATTTGAGGAGTACCCACGTGTCTTAGTAAGGGGCTCTGTCTGTCTGTCTGTTCATGTGACACGCTTTTTTTATTTGTGTGTTAAACACAAACAGACTATTTAGTATAATTTTAAATAATGAGAAAATGAATGACTTACTTTCAGTCTCCATCCATTAATAAGCTGTCAAAAAATGAATTTTACACGAATAAAATAAGTTTGGAAATAATATAATAATCAATTTAAAATAAAATATGAAATAATTGTAATATAAAATAAATTTGTCAATTATAGAATTATAAATGTAAAATAAACATGTAATAATTGTAATATAAAATATTTCATCGAAAAACACTGAACTTGGAAAATATTCCAACAACAAAAATAACAATACTTTATCTGTCCAATGATTTATTAGCAAAAAAACAAACAAACGAACGACTTCAAAAAAAAAAATAGGAGTATTTCTCGAGTGGTTGTATTTGCACGTCGTATTTTATTTGTTCGAAACAGCAGCGACAGTGGATATTGTTTTTTTATATATCGACACTTAATTGAATAAAAGCAAAGATCAGCAGTGTCTTTTAATCAATCACAGTGTAAAAATATCCACTTCTAAATTTCTTTTCTTCTGGGGACACTCCTGCCTAGCCGCTTTGGTCAGCGAAGGGCTCCCTGGCAAGCAGCACGGACGAAACGAAAGACTTTTACGTACTAGTAAAGATAACACTACCATATACGCACACTGTAAACTGAATTTCTCACACACAAATTCGTACATAAACACTCTCTCACTAACAAAATACAAGATGTGTGTATACAAGATACACACACATCTTCATGCGTAGATACGCACACACAAAAACACATAGCGACAGCCGAAATGAATATATTGTCTCACTAACAAACAAGGCACGCTTATATACACCCCCACCATACCCATCACATTTACACACACGAAAACGCACATGGAGACAGCCGAAATGAACACGTGTACTTAATTCTTTCTCACATGCTAAACAACTCTTTCTTTTAGACTATTCCTCGGGCACTTTGAACTCTCATTATTCACGAACACTTCATCTTTCACTGGCTTTACGAACTCACCGAAAAAACTAATTAATGTTGTATATGTGTCACGGTTTAGTTTGATTCTATCATGTTCATATTGATAGTATTTATTGTTTTCTTTTGTTTTGTTTATATATGTTGAAACACCATCCCTCGTTGGATCATCGAAGTTAAGCAATGTTGCGCTTGGTCAGTACTGAGATGGGTGACAATTTTAGAAGTGGACGTGTTAGTAAATTTAATTTCTCAAATGGCATCGTGAAGTAGTGAATTCACCCTTCACTATTGCTATGTGGGAAATAAGAAAAGTAAACAAGACTCAAGTCTCGGTAGGGAAACTAATCTATCGGAATCGAAAATCCGAAATATTAATGTTGTAATACGGCATGTTAATGTGTTAAATTAAGAAGAAAAGGCAATATTTACTAGAAATTAAGTTAACGTGTTAAAAAGAAATGACATGACAGGAAGTCTCGAATAAAACGTGGCACATAAGCTAGTTAAATCTTTCTCTTTCGGTGTTTGGCTGGGAGCTGAGCTGACGTATTTTCAGGGCATCATGCCATTATCAATAAAACCCCTGTATAGTGGCGGGGAGTGATGATGATAATCTATTATCCTCTACAGAGAAATTTAAAGAGAATAAAACGTAGAAAAATATAAAATGTTGATTCGGTTTTAAATCGCATTTATATAGATCGTTAGACACAAAAGCTACATCATAGTAAGATACAAAAGAATAAAATAAAGATGAAGACGAGGATGACAGCAAACAGATAGAAAGAGAGGGGATCTACATTTACTTATGTTCGACTTATCTATCGCGCTTCTGCCGAATCCAAATCCATTTTCAATTTCGTTTCGTCTTTACCGTCGCTTATCTTTGTCTCGACTGCCTAACGGGTGTTCATCTGGTGATGCTCACGTGAAATTACAAATTCATAACGCCTATGTCCACCACCACCACATCTTCTTTCTAAATCGCATATACATCGTGTATATATTTACTAGCGGAGATACCCGGAGGTGAACGCGGGATACATAAAACGACATACTATCAGAAAACAATCAAATGTTGAATAAATATTTTTTTCAGATAATTCAGTCGTAGAAATGTGTTATTATCACTCACCATAAAAGAAAGCGGGAGAAATACAAATTTCGCCCGTTTTCATGATTTATTTGTGTGCTGTTGTTTTTTATACGTTTTTAACTCCAAACAAAGCATATTGCTACTGAAATATAAAGGGCTACTGTGGTAGGTGGCAAATTTATACTGGGCAACCATGGGTGAGTGTTTGGCAGCAAGATGTTTGTTCACATTACAATTAATTTTTTACATGTTGATACGGTCAAGGAAACAGAGCAGGGAGGGGATTCCAAAGGGAAGCAGTCCGAAAAAAAAGCTATTAGAGTATAAAGTCCTCCAGCATCTAGGGGTATCTACAGTGAAGGGGTGCGATTCTGCTGCTAGTCGGATAGGTTGTTAATATTGATGATTTAAAATCAGACGAAAACAATCGTAAAATTTAATGATTTTTATTATGCTATTAGTTTGGCTTACAAATAACCATGATAACTGATCCGTGCAAAAACAGATAAACATCGATATATATATATATATATATATATATATATATATATATATATATATATATATATATAAGTTTGTGATCCGAGGCAGGAGCAATGTGATATAGGTACCGGAAGGTGGACAGATGAACAAAAATAAATGAAAAAACAAAAACAAAAAAAACAAAGAAAAAGCAAAAAATAATAAATGTGAACTGAGTAATATACACTTTATATATATGTATATAGAATTTATATATATATATATATATATATATATATATATATATATATATATATATATATATATATAATCTCTAATTAAAATTTAAATGGATCAATTTTAGGAATAATTATACCCTATTACATTACTTATAATTTAAATATGAATTAAGAAATATACACTTTATATATATATATATATATATATATATATATATATATATATATATATATATATATATATATTTGTAATCTTTTAATTTTCCCCCACCATCCCTTTGTATTGAGTCTTGATCTTCTTAGGATATCATGATTCTTATTCTTATTACTATAAAGTTACCTTTTGTTCACAATTGGTTTCGGTTTTGAATTTGAATTAATTCTAACCAGATTCTGGATTTCACAGTTGTAACAGGAATACGAACGGTCAAGGGGACTTGACCGTTCGTATTCCTGTTACATTTTAACGGCTCAAATTTATCAAATTTAAAATTGAAATTGAATTGGAATAAAAAGATAAAGGAAAAGGGAAAAACAAATCAATTAAAAAATTATAGAATTGTAATAAATAACAAATATTAATAAGATGACAAGCTTTAAGCCGAATAATTATAAAATTAAATTATGATAGGAATAATTAATATTGATGTCCAATTAGCTTATCTTAACTCATTTTCTGCGTACCTACCTTCAATTCTCTGCGGTATTTCGTCAACAGTTGTTTCCATCTCGTTTTTTCGACCAGTCGGTCATATTTTTGAACTTTTGATAATGGGATGTCCCGCTCTCGAAAATTAAAGTTTAAAGTTTAACTATTGTCCGGAACTGTTTAATTGCTTGACAGTAAACTTTTTTCTATTTACTGTTCTGGTATTTAATCTGTTTTACGTGAAATATTAATAAATTGATTTGAGATTCCATTCTCTTTTTCTCTTCTCATTTGTTCAACCTTCCGGTACCTATATCACATTGCTCCTGCCTCGGATTACAAACTTACATTTTTATTTACCAGCAATGCTTCAAGCAAACTACAATTTCCTTATATATATATATATATATATATATATATATATATATATATATATATATATATATATATATCCTTTTTCATTTCCCATTACGTCGGATTACTCTCATCCTTCATTTCTCATATATATTTATATAGTGTGCATTTAGGCAGCATTCTTTTATTTAAGCAAACATTGTATAAAATAACATAAATTCTTCTGCGTAATTATACCTTTTTTATTTTTCCAATGTTGTTAATGATCTTTTTTGTGTTAAAATTTAAAAAAATAATGTATGCTCCATATGTATCAGGAACGATTTCGATTCTTCGTCGAATCATCTTCAGATGACAAAAAGTAATCAACTCAACCCCATTAACCTACAATTAAAAACATTACGAATGAAACAAATAATAACATTTTTAAATGCTTAACGTAATAAAAGTTTCTCTTGCGACGCTTATTATGGCACTGTGGAATTAAAATTGTTAATGTATTTCCTGGAACTGTGCAAGTCCGTTCTTTTCGGCGTATAACTGACATCATGTGCGCGTTCTCGGCTTTCTTTTAAAAGTTGTTTTTCTTTTCTTAAGCTTCGCTGTTCATTTATTTTTGTCACCTCAAGATGATTAGAAAATTTTTTTAAATAAAAAAAGGATAATTAAGCAAAGGAATTCTGTTATTTTTAACAATGTGTGCTTATACATATATATACAGGGTCGGGCAGATAAATTGGAACTAATTTAAAATGCTAATATCTTTTTTATTTTTGATCATATGATTACGGTTTTTTTTAATAAGGATCCTTAAAAACTTTATTGCAAGATAGCATAATTATATTTACTCAAATTTGTTTTAATATGGCGGAATTAGCACGAAGAATAACTATATGCGAAATGAGACGCGCCGGGAGTTCTCCTTCAGACATTGTTAAGAGCACTGGCTATGCAAAAACGACTGTCTGTCGGGTTGTGGCTAATTTCGATGTCGAGTGTAAGGTTGAGAGAAGTCAGCACAGTACTCGTAGTGATCGAAAGCGTACAAACACTTTCCTGGTGGGGCTAAAAAGGTCGATAAAGGCAGACCCAAGTCAGTCGATGTCGAAACTGGCAAAAAAGCGCAATGTGAGTCGCAGAACTATCAGCAGAACAATCAACGAAGACCTTGGGATGAAGTCCTACGTTAGGAGACGCCATAATCTCCTCACTGCCCGTTCAAAAGCTATCAGAGTTGAAAGATGCCCCAAGCTTATCAACCATCTGAAACACAAAGGAGGACATGTGCGCATTTTTATTGATGTGAAAAAGTTCATCGTGGATGAGGTTCCAAATCGCCAGAACACTCGAGTTATTGCCCGTGACCCTTCGGAAGTTCCTCCTGTGATGCAGAGCAAAAATCCTGCTTCTGTGATGGTTTTTGCAGCTGTGGCAAGTGATGGAAAGGTGAAGCCTCCTCATTCCATCGAAGCGGGTCTTAAAATCAACACAGCGGAGTATTTGAACATTCTTAATAATGTTTTATTGCCTTGGATCCGTAGAAACTACAACCCTACGAAAGTCATGCTCATCCAAGACTCGGCACCAGTGCATGGATACAGGAAAGTCCAAGATTTCATGAAGGAGAATCTTCCCTTGTTTGTTCCGAAGGATATTTGGCCCAGCAGCTCTCCAGATCTAAATGTTTGCGACTATTATCTATTCGGCGTCGTCGAGGGACAGACTAATGTCAATCCACACCCAAATACAAACTCATCGAAGACAGCCATTCAACAAGCATTTCGCAATCTCGATCCCAATAAAATAAAGAGGAGCTGTTCACGGTTTTGTCAAAGAATCTCCAAAATAATTGATGCAAAAAGTGCTCATATTGAATAATTTTGTTCAATAGACTGTAATAATTAAATAAATAAATGTTAAAATGATATTTTTCCATATTTAATCCTTTAAATTATGAATTTTGTAAAAATAAAAAAAAGTACCAATTTAGCTGCCCGACCCTGTATATATATATATATATATATATATATATATATATATATATATATATATATATATATATATATATGTATATATATATATAGAAGGCCCATTTTCGGGTTATAGTTTTTAGAGTCGATGTTTGGCAAGAACCGATTTTAGAGAAACATTTTAAAGAATAACCGTTTTATGTAATCCTCAAATGTGAGAAAGCGAGAAGTATGTTATATCATAAAAACAAACGAAATAATGAGTACAAATGCATAAGTTCACAAAAAAATATTAGAAGTCTACATAGATAGGCAAACATAGAATGGTTTATATTTTCAGAGTCCATGCATAACAATGGGGTACATTAGTTTAGATATCGAGGAAGTTCGCGTCGATTATTTAAAGGCCGTGATTTATCCACGGGTCTGAAAATCGTAATTAAAACTTTCTCACTCAATTACATAAATTACATTTCATTGAAAGTTATTAATAAAGGTCAATGGTCATTTGTTTTCATTGCAGAAAGTTAATTGAGAAATATTGGAAGTATTTAAGTGATTAAGTTCATACATTTGTTTTCAATCAGCGTAAATCTGTAGATGCCATTGACGGGGATTAGAGCACTGTGTGTGCGTATGCGTAAGACAGTGAAATAACTATTGTGTATGCGTGTGCTTTGATGTCAGAGCGGCTCTGTGTGCGTGAGTGGAAAAATGCATTCTTAACTTTCCCAAGCCCGACAGAAGGGCGAGAGGGCTAGAGAAATGGCGATGTTTGCTCTGTCGTAGATTTTAGTTAAACATGTCTTGTAAAACCAATGAAGCTTTCTTATTAGCTACCCTATCCCGCCGCCTCACCATGCATCTTGTAAAATCTAGCTCAATTTACCAACATCTACAAAAACATAACTGCCCTCTATCTGATTTTAGACAAATTCTAGTTAATAACACAAAAATGATACATTCAGAAACCAATTCAAACAAAATTAAAAATACTCGAAGCTATCTACATAAAAACACAACAATCTAAAATTAACAACATCACATATGAAACCGGCAGTAACATTTTAAAATGCTTAACGTAATACGATTTTGTTCTGTTATGCCATCGAGCGTTGATGAATTTAAAATCACCAGCAACTACCTGGAACAATGCGGAAAACATTCTCTGCGCGTTTCTCCACCGTCTGTTTTAAATTCTCTTTTTGCTCCAGCTTTTTTGTTCATTTGCTTTTGACACCTGAGAATGATTCAACGAAGAATCGAAAACGTTTGTGAAACGTGTAAAACCTTTGGAACATTTATTATTTTTTTTGATTTTAATACAAAAAAGACCATCAGAAAAATTGAAAAATAAAGTTACAATTAAACAGACGAATTCTTTTATTTTTAACAATGTTTTCATATATATATATATATATATATATATATATATATATATATACATATATATATATACATATATATATATACATATATATATATACATATATATATATACATATATATAGATACATATATATATATATATGTATATATATATACATATATATATACATATATATATATATACATATATATATATATATACATATATATATATACATATATATATATATATATACATATATATATATATACATATATATATATATACATATATATATATACATATATATATATACATATATACACATATATATATATATATATATATATATATATATATATATATATATAAACAGTAAATTAGATTATAGTAACAATTTCTTTATTCATTTTTAAAAAAAGATTAATTTCTTGACTGATCGTTTCGTCATCACTTAGAACCCAAAATACAGAGTTATATATCTTTTATTTCGAGGAAGATGTAGAAGATGTAAGAAGACATAGAAGACAAAGAAAGACGAAGAAGAAGACCAAGAATAAGGTTTCAGAGTCTAGTCTACCTTACTATTAAATCTATAGCTGAGGGAGGGGGGTATATGGAGTATTACATTTACCAAGGGTATTAGTGAAATTGATTCAGTAACCCTTTTTTGTAATTTTTCGAATCGAAAATTCGGGTAAGCAGATTCCCAGAAAATACTTCAACCAACTGCGAATGAAGATTTTAATATCTTCGAGATTAAAAAGAAAACCGCCTAAAACCAAATGCAAAATGAAAAAATCAGTCAGAAATTGTGTTTTTATGTAAAAGAGAAACATAAAAGTTTTATTACGTAACAGACAAAGTAATTAGCTGATTCTGTACGTCATAAAAAATAAATAAATCGAAATTCCACACACACAAACGGAGTCATTGAGAAATTAAAAGATGAAAAGAATTTTTAAAAAGAAAAAAAAGTTGTTTTAATGGCGATGATGAAGACATAGGAAATGTTTTTAAAAATCCTGATTTTTTAAAATGATTGTCAGAGATAAATCGCATTGATGTAATACTGAATATTATCGCATTGCGACAAAGGAAATTATGATAATCTCCTGATTTTTCTCAGGAGAAACAATGAACAGAAAGCATCTTTGTTCACAGAACTTTTCGGGATCTTCCTCAACTGTCTAACAATTTTCAATTTAATAATTTGCCCATTCTATTCAAATGTTGAAAACTATTTGAAGGTGAGGCATGCCACTAACAAAGAACACCAGGAAGTCGTAATACGTGGAGATATTGGAATATCGGGTATGACTGGCAACATCTAGAGGGGAAAAGGAAGCCAGCTACGTTTGTGGGACGAAGTAAAACTTATAGATAGAGAAGGAACGATGAACAGTAAAACGTCTCGAAAGAAGCAGCGCATGTGTTGGACGACAATGACCTCCAAAATAGACCTAGTATAGAATTGAATACAATATGGAAACCAATAATCATAAATCGTACATTAGAACACGATTAAGAAATACCCCGATTACATAATAAAGATCAATGTGTATTTATTTGTATCTAAATAAATATAAACTTGTACCGTCACACAAAAGTTAGCGCGTAAATAAGGTGTTATTTTCTAGCACTCGGACGAAATCATTTAAATGATGAGGGCGAAACGAGAAAACAAATAGCAAAGCTGACAAACTCAGCCGTAGTTGTTTCTTGTGTTTTTTAGAGTATTAGATATTATAATAATTTATATATGAAATTTAAAGTATACTAATATATATATACAGAGATCGCCATTTTGTAGTTGGGCCGCTGCGTCTGTATCCATTTTACTGGCCTTGTTTGAAATGAAGAAAAGGGTCACCAAGTTTTCGGTTAAAAAGAATAAACATATTCTCTACAATTTAAATCAACTTTATTCCACATTTTCATTAAACACAGAACATGGTTCGGAAAGAGTTATGAACACACGAAAAATGAGACAGGTTGGTTCGGCCGGCATGTATATACTATAACATGGAGTTGATCCCGTGAGTTCCATCTCGTCTCACAACGCCATTGCGAGAGACGAGAAGATATGTATACGACTTGTCTCAGCGCAAAGTGTCCTAATCGTCCGACCTACCTACCTGAGTGAGAACATAGCGGTGTTATCTTACCAAATCACGTACAAATCACTCCGCGAGTAATAACATGCAAGTACAAAAGTAAATGGGTTTCTGTGTGTCTGTGTGGGTGTGTGGATGCGTGTGTGTGCCTCTGTGCGTATGTGTCTGTGTGTCTGTGTGTGTGTGTGGATGCGTGGATGCGTGGATGCATATGAATATATACATATTGTCAGAAGTCCTAATGCTACACATTTAGACAAAATTAGGTTTAAAGCTACTCAAATGAATACTAAAATTGTCCACATTGACCGGTGGCGTAACGGTTAAGGACGTTGATTAATAATCAGAGTACTTTTACCGTTTACGAACCGGGCTGAAATAATAACGTTATAATTTAGAAACTCCTTCTTAACATGGGGAGGTGGGGTTGATTAACTATTATGACCATTCAACTAACAATTTCATAAACAAAAGTTACCGTAAAAATTGAATTTAACTTTAAAAGATTATCTATAAAAATAGCCCAGTCGGTAAACTGCACGAGCACAACAATCAGTCTTAACTGAGAGTCTGTTGGATGTTTATGGTTCAATGCTTACTACAGGCGATAATCATTAACACTTCTATCGGATCATGACTCATGAAACGATAGCAATCTACTCACGTTGATTAAATAAAGGGTGAAGTTCGAAATTCCTTACAGGTTAACGAGTTTCACATAAAGATTTCCAAGTTTAATTAAAAGATTTCAAGTTCTAAAAATATGCATCTGAAAATGGTCTGAGATTACATCGGCCGAAACGTTGTGAATATAACAACCGAAATGAAAATAGTAGTCGGAATAATATAAAATATGAATCCTCATTTAAACATTTTCGAAACTTAAAAATCATGAAAATAATTTCAAAGAAAAGTGATAGAATATTCATTACATGCAAATGATATCACTTCGCATCCGATTTCAACGATAATATTGTTGAAGAAATAAAGCGATGAAGAAATAAGTCATCTCTGCTCACATGCAATTTTTCGAGATCTTCATCAACTGCTTTAACATGCATTACTTTCAAAATTACCTTAAATAAAAAAAAACATTAAAGTTATCGCAATTATACAGAAACTAGAATACTCGTACTAAGAATGGTAAAATTAATTCCCGGAACAGAACAGTTTTGCACCACTTTTATGTCCTCTGACAAATAGTAAAATCAAGATATAATGATACTAAACCTTAGGGCTAGAATACTTATTCCAATGTTCACCAAAAACTATTACATGATTTTAAATCTCGAAAATGTTTAAAATATAAGGCTTACGCTTAAGGCGTCTCAAGAAGCAATTAAAATTCTGTGAATATTGTTTGTGTTCATGACCATGGATCAAATTTTTGCCAATTTTAAATATTTGAATTTTCAAATGGTAGGCTGTGTTCATATAAATGCCCCCTAAACCCTAAAAAAAACTAAAAAAAACTGACATTTCGGTAATTGACGTTTAATACATATTGCTCTGATTTGACAGAGAAATCGTAAGTATCTGAATGTTGCCGAAGCTCTTCCACCCATTTTAGCCCCTTTTATCAAACTAGATTAAGCTAAATATAGCCAATATTACGACCCTTTTGGGCCATACAACTATGTTCCAAAATTCATAATGATAAGTTAATTAGTTTATGAGTATACCTTGTACATACAAATATATAAACATATACCTTCATTTTTCTTTTATTTTGATTCGCCACAAACAAGAGACATTTCACGTAGACATAAGAGGCTACTGTGAATTTGGAGCCATATCTATAGTTCATCCTATGTGAGAAGTTGAGCGACGAAATGTTTGTTCATATTACACTGAAATTTCTGCATGTTCGTACAGTGAAAGAAACAGTAAGCAGGGATGGAATTCCAGAGGCTTTCAGATCGAGTAAAGTAACTATTAGGGTAGAAAGCTATCCTGCATTTGGGGACCTCAACTGTGAAGGGGTGGCATTTTGCTGAGTGTCAGGTTAGTTGCGGCGATTTACGTCGATATGGCACCAGAGTCGCAACTTCATCAGAGCATATTCCATTGGAGTACTTCTAAAACAGCATAGAGATGCAACATTGTGGCGATGGGACAGGGGGTGGAGCTTGGTAGACAATGTAGGACCTATTAGATTAGAGACTATTTTTTTACCCCTATCTTAGATAGAGAGAGACACTAGTGGCTGGTGTACCAGCCTCGACGTGACAACACTCCTCCGTGCATTGTCAAATAGTAGCTTTATAGATATATATAGGATACTGGCAGATGTGAGAAATTTTCTAGTACGGTAAAGGGAGCTTACTTTCTTTACAGCAGCCTTATCAGAATCCTCTGTGTATTTATTCCAATTCCTGTTAACTGTAAATGTTAGGGTGAGGAGTTTGAATGTTGGACTCTCGTATACGATGCTATCATCCATGGCAATTGGTGGTTGAAAAGGTTTCTTATTATTTTTAAAAGAAAAAAAGCTTACAATCCATTTATGTCCCCATTCAAGTAAAGACTAGAGGTCATTTTTAAGGATTAAGCCATTGCCTTGGATGTTGTGTGTTCCCTTTTTCCACATGTCAAGATTAAAGCGAGGTGTTTCCAGCAAGTATACCAATTTCGGACACAATTACATCCGGGGGTCGTTTATAAAAATTAAAAATAATAATGGTCTAAGGATCGATCTTTGCGTTACACCCGCATTAATGTCATATTGTTTGGATATAAAGCAATCAAGGACAACTGCACCTTTCGTTTTGTCAGGGAGGATCTGATTATATTAAATATTCGTCCAGTAATACCGTACAAATTGATTTTCTTGAGAAAAGCTTAATGCCAGACCTTGTTAAAGACTTGATATATTAAGCGCTACAGCCCTAGCTTCACCTGCCTTATTCAGTGTATGGTATATGCATTCAAAGATCACCGTTAGGATATCCGCAATCGAGCGGGCTTGCCTAAATCCGTATTGATGATCAGAAACATGTTCAGCATTCACTAGGTAGTTGACTAACGCTGATTCAAAGATTTTAGCGAAGAGCGAGAAGAGACTGATGGGGCTATAATTTTGCGGTGCAGTTCTTTCAACAGAGTTTTTGAACACTGGTACCACAGAGGCAATGTTCCAGCTATCAAGGATAGAAGATTCGGCAAGGCATTTATTGTTAAGTTAGGGGGAGACAGTGGTCAGCCTAGCAGAGCCTTTCTTTAGTGCTATAGCAGAGATAAGATCAGAATAACCTGGTTTGGAGTTGTCAAGGTTTTTTTATGATAAGAGGTCATAATCAGATCATCAAATGTGGCTTCTGTCCGCAATTGGAAATTTGGAGGGGAAGGATTTCTGAAGTCCAAAGAGTCCAGCCTGATCGTTTGCCGTGCAAACGATTCCATAATAGTTGAATAGGGGCGGAATTGTCTATTGCCCATTATTCGTCACACTATTACAGATTTCCCAGAAATCGCGAGTTCCTAATTTCTGCAACTGTATGCGTTTTCTGATCATCTCGCTATACCTTTTATTAGCCTCGGCTCTTGCAGTAATTTCTTGATGCTTAAATTTTCTGTCTATTTGAAGTTGACTTATAGCGATTGAATCGGCGGAATGCTTGCTGCTTATGAGCAATGATAGCTGCACAGGTCGAACTGAATTATTGGAGAGTCTGGGACTTTCTATAGAATTTCCGCGTGGGGAAATGTGCTTCTATTCCTGCTTTGACCCATTCAATAAGCCAATTTAGAGATATAAAGTAAATTATTTGTTTTACATATTAAAGTAGCATTATTAGACTGAGTTATATGTTTAAATGTTTTAAATTAATGCATATAGTACGTTTATGACATTTTATTATAATGTATGATATGTGTTTGTGTCTCTCTCTTTCTGAATCTAAGACCACATTACTACCTACGTCACGAATTCCCTAAACTGTTATTTCGTATTTCCGATGATTATATTTTGAATTTTCTATCATAAACACCTTATCTATATAAGAAAGTAAGTCTGTCTTTTTATCGATTTCGGTGGGTTTCTTCCTACAAAATCAATATTTGATTCTCGTTTGTCAGTTCTTTTTAAAATTGAACAGACGCTTTTTAATCGATTCAGCTGCATTTTTGAACGCTACTTCCAAGAAACATTTCATCATATCTGTATAAATATATTGGCTGACCGTGTGTGTGTATATATCTAACTTTGATCAATACGCATTAAATTATTTTTATTTACAATTGTTAATCGAATATTTACTGAAATCAAAATAAAATTAGGGAATTGTAAACAAATTTTTAATATCTGCTTTTAAATAATATCAACATGACTAGGTTCTAATTGCGAAAAATTGTACACACGCTTTTTACTCGATTCGGTTGAATTGTTGCGCGCTACTTCAAGGGATTGGTTATCGATCTTCGTATTAAAACAACTATCAGACATAATATAGTTCATACGTAACTTTTATAAATACCCATCAATAAATATATTGAAAGCAAAAATAAAATAAAGGAAAACTTATATGTATTTTCTAAAATCCTATTGACAAAAATGTATACATTATTTTGAATTGGTTTGCTCTAAGCCTGCCACGCGGACAACATCGGGTAAATACAGCATGTTTTCTAAATGAATAAATGCGTAAGTTTTATCTTAATTTATAACACCTATATTAACATAAAAAACTACTCAGTGTTATCTAAATCAATAATTCAACAATCTTGAAATACTGTATATATAGTAGAGAACAAAGACCCAAACACAAATTTTCATTACTGTTCCTTAACAGCTTATAATAAATTAATAGTTCATGTTATTCGTTTGTAATTTATTATCATATATATATATATATATATATATATATATATATATATATATATATATATATTAATGTTTACGTACATATAAAAACAATATAAAAGGAATATATATGTACGTAAAAATTAATTAATAAATATATATATATATATATATATATATATATATATATATATATATATATATGAAATAAAAATTAAATTACACGTCCTATTAAAAAAGGCGACTTAATGCAATAATGTTTACCGCTTAAGAAGTGGGAAAATACTAAGAAATCATATATGTTTCTATCGTCAGTAAAGACAATAACAAAGACACATGTACACATGTATATATATATATATATATATATATATATATATATATATATATATATATATATATATATATATATCTCAGAGAAAACATTTATTTATTTATTTATTTATTGAATCAATGAAACGGGCGGGTGGAAAAAAAAGAAAATTGCTAAAATGTTCCTTAAGGCTTTATCGTCTGACCCTCTAAGAGGAAACATCAGAATGATACATTAAAAACTAAGAAAATCGAATGAGACATGAGGGGAAAACTTGTTTAAGTTGGATTAAACGATTGAGACGGAATAAAAAATCTCTCAACGTTATGGTTGATTTGAATCATTAACGATCTCCAACTTATGCTTCAAAATATTTTGTCTACACAGGCTAGGTCGAGAATTGTTAATAACTAACGCCTCAATAATATTGAGATGGTAATTCGACCTGGCACTGTGTAAAACAGAAAACCACTCATCGGAATACCGTTCAGAACAAATATTTGTACTAACCAGGTGATTACCGATGGCTGATTCTTGTGCCTGGAAGTTCCCGGATGATATCGAAACCTTGTGTAAACGAATATCACGTGGTATGTGTTGGGATATTCTAATTTCTAATCTTTGGGATGTCTTGCCAACGCAGTCAGCTCCACATTGACACAGGAATGTATAAACAACAGTATATATATATACATATATATATATATATATATATATATATATATATATATATATATATATATATATATGGATATATATATATATAGGGAGTCACGTGGTTTAGGACCGTTAAAAATCAAAAAAGCTAAAATCTAAAATCTAAAATCTAAAAATTAAACCAAATAGAACAAATAAAACAAATAAAGTGAAAAGAGAGACATATAATGAAAAGGGTAGGATATAGATAGATAGATAGATAGATAGATAGATAGATAGATAGATAGATAGATAGATAGATAGATAGAAAAAATGAAGACGTCTTTATTCTCTCCAAATATGATCTGAGGTTAAGATCGGATTCTAACTCTGCCTAATAAGATCTCAGTTTATAATAACTAATGATCGATAACATCGACATGCCAGTTTCGCAGATTTCGTACATGTCTGTGTAAATAAAAATAATCATATATCAAGCTCTATTTGATATTAAGCACTTATTATAAACCTGGTTGAAATTATTTAGATTACTACCCTGTGGATGTGTTTACCTGGATTATTATCATTATATATATATATATATATATATATATATATATATATATATATATATATATATATATATATATAAGACATTTATCGATATTAATAGTAATTAATTAAAGTGATGTAATTGAAAAATATTTCTGAAACCTTTATAAATAATATGTTCTTCAATTCTTAAGTGACGTAATTTCAATGGAAACTATTAGTTTTTGAAATTACAATAAATTCATATATCAAACTACAAATATACTTTTTCCATGACGGGTATAAGCAATAAATATAACATTAGTTTTAAATTGTAATCTTTTTTAGGAATCACCTAAATAAAAAGGTTTACAAAAAAATCAACAATGTGCCAACGTTACACACCCTGTTGCCTAGAATACATATTCTATAAGAAGTTCAATATCTTAGGATTTTACGAAGCACATGCATATTGACGTGCGTGCATCGATTCTTTTAAAAATGTATTACTTAATATAACTCAAAATTTGATGTAGAAGAATTATTTTCTCTAAACTTTTTTGTATCTTACTTATTTTAAAAGTTATTTTGGGTGGCAAGTGCGAGTTTGAGTAGACATCCCCCTACATTGTGAAGTTTACAAAAATAATGTAGCCAGGTTACTCACCGTGTGGCCTAGAATATATATTTCAAAATTCATTATGATCGGTTCATTAAAAAATTTAAAATAAATTTAAAAAATGACTGCACTCCTTAATGTTAATATTTGCAAAAATTTATGAGGCCATGTTACTCGCTATATTCTTTAGAATATATATTCCAAAATTCATGATGATATATGTATAAATGTATTGAAATACATATTTGTGTATACATATTTTAAGGAAATTTACCAGGACTATTCAATTTAAAAGCTCGATGAATGTTTACATTTAAAAACAGAGTATATATAAGTAAACACTGCTATTTTAAATTCCAATGACCTGATCTTTATTTATTTTTTTCTTGCAAACCTTCAAAATAAGTTAATGTATCTTTACAATTGTTTCGCACACAAACAAATAACCGGGAATATACATATAATTACCAGAATCGTTCGTTCATGCAGCTCAGAAGAAGACCATCATATTACTTCCGGGAATAAACGTAATTACTTCTGGTGGTTTGCATGGATTAAAGGTCCTGGTAATTATATTAAAATTCGCCAAGAAAAAATGAATAAAGACTGGTAATTAGAATTTAAAATACCATTGTTTATATATATATATATATATATATATATATATATATATATATATAGCTAACTTGATAAAAATCAATTATTATTCTTTTTAAACGTAAAAATCAATTATTATTCTTTTTAAACGTATAACTTAAATTACATAAGAGCTAGATTAATATCGCAACATGATAGGTAGTTTATTGCTTATATCTCTATATATAAAGTAATGACGTGTTCCCCTCAAACTTTGATTATAGTATAAATATAACCACATGCATGAAATGCTACATATTTCCCCTCCCCACCAACAGCAATTCCTAATGCGGGTTTCACGAAAAAATAATTACATTTTCATTTCGAAAAAAAACATTACAATTATTCCGAGATTTCCAACTCCCCAAAAACATCTTCGGAAGAGAGAGTATCCACAATTATCCCTACTTATAGGATTAGTACTCACACGCAACCCATCGACACCGGGCCTTTGTTTATAGAGGAAACACAATAGCCCGCACCGCCCGAGTCATAATTCTGGAATTCGTATTCTGATATTCTGGCTGCATAATAATTACACGTTATTCAATAACCGCATTCTCTTTAAACGAACACATTCGACAACAATCCTGCTGACTGGACATTTTTGAACGGTGAACGTTTCCATTTATGTTTTAACGTTTCCGCCGATATATTTTTGATAGACTTCTTTTCATAATACAATACTCACACTTTTAACATTTTTAGTCATGCCTTAACAGTAAGATATTTATTTAACTAATTTAAAGTAAGTCCTTTATTCTTTTTTTACATTAAAGGTAAACAAAACATTCAATTGTCGATCAAACACGATAAGATTTACGATTCATTTTGTTATATACTTTTTAACTAATATACAGGGTGTTCCAAAAGTCTTGGGCACATGTCAAGTATTCATATCTGCTGGACTATGAATGCTGGTAATATGAAACTGGTCCCTTTTTGAAGCTGCATTCATTAAGTTTATTTTAATGTTAATTATTTTCTAATATCTTTTCAGGCCCAGTAATTGCATCACTCAAACAGAAAAGGCGTTTTGCGTCCTTGAATAAAAGAAAACTGAATCATGGACGCATGTTTACCGTGTATTTCTGTTTCTTTATTTGAGACTGCTTCTACACCTAGACTTTCAATGACCTCGATACTATCACTGGTCAAGTTAAGAATACATTCAGGGATATATGTAATGCACATGGACTAATACAGGTTGCTAATGACTAATATAATTACTAATATACTTCAAAAGAAGCATTTATGCATGAATATTTTAAACATTTGCTTGTCATCATGTTCACTACATGTGCAATGTCCCATTCAAAACGACTTTGGGATACCGACCGCATTAGCAAGCTTCAATTGTTCGGGATGGTATTGCACAACAAAAGAAAAAGCAAACTTCTGGTAAACACTTCCCATCGTTCCACATGGAAGTCTCATGGTTGAATTAAATTGTCACATTTATGAAAGTACATCAACATTGTAACATGCTTGAATTAAATTGTCACATTTATGAAAGTACATCAACATTGTAACATGCTTGAATTAAATTGTCACATTTGTGAAAGTACATCAACATTGTAACATGCTTGAATTAAAGTGTCACATTTGTGAAATTACATCAACATTGTAACATGCTTGAATTAAATTGTCACATTTATGAAAGTACATCAACATTGTAACATGCTTGAATTAAATTGTCACATTTATGAAAGTACATCAACATTGTAACATGCTTGAATTAAATTGTCACATTTATGAAAGTACATCAACATTGTAACATGCTTGAATTAAATTGTCACATTTATGAAAATACCTCAACATTGTAACATGCTTGAATTAAATTGTCACATTTGTGAAAGTACATCAACATTGTAACATGCTTGAATTAAAGTGTCACATTTGTGAAAGTACATCAACATTGTAACATGCTTGAATTAAAGTGTCACATTTGTGAAATTACATCAACATTGTAACATGCTTGAATTAAATTGTCACATTTATGAAAGTACATCAACATTGTAACATGCTTGAATTAAATTGTCACATTTATGAAAGTACATCAACATTGTAACATGCTTGAATTAAATTGTCACATTTATGAAAATACCTCAACATTGTAACATGCTTGAATTAAATTGTCACATTTGTGAAAGTACATCAACATTGTAACATGCTTGAATTAAATTGTCACATTTGTGAAAGTACATCAACATTGTAACATGCTTGAATTAAATTGTCACATTTGTGAAAATACATTGTAACATTATCTACAAACATGCGCGTGAATCTCAAAGGCAAGATTGCAACAACTAATGATGGAAAGATTGGTATTACTTCATGTATTGCATTAATTATTTCATCTGCTGTTTTACATAAACATTGTAGGGTATGTGTTCACGCTGGTCAATCAAAAGCACCAAATAATTCAATAGTTACAGATTTGGCAAGGAATTTCTTGAGTTATTCGAGTCCCCGAGCAACGCCCGGACACGGGTAAGCTAGTATATAAATATATAAAAGACAATCCGTGGGAATCTGGTTAGCAAATTGCAAAAACAGATCAAAACGGAATGATTCTAGATCAGATGTGTTATTCACTATTGGAAAGATAAATATGCTGGGGGTGAACTCCTTCGTTTATTCCTCTGACTTGATTCGTTTTTATTTTTGCCAAACCAGCTTCGTGTCATACGTCTAATGGTATTTGGTGTCATAGGAGTTGGAGAGAATAATGTCTATCAAGTCAGCAGAAAAGAATAGGTTCATCTTTATTCACGACATATACTTATCATAGGAGTGAATGTTTTACCATGAGACATCACTATTAGACACGGGTGAATGAAGGAAAACTGGCTTGTAAACAATAGAATAAGTTTTCGATTGTTTTTATTAAAGGACAAAGCAGAAAATATCTCTATGCACATGTTTTCGCAATGATTTCTTTTTTCTCTAATCTGCGTTACTTATTTTCTAACACAATTACTCGACAAACACAAACTAAAACTAATAAAAAAATGTTTACTCCTTTCTAATGTTTATATTTAATTAGTTTGTACGAAAATCATTGATGTCAACTTGTTCAGAGTAGCAGCGGCAGTGAATGCTGTTATTACGTATCGACTCTTGACTGGACAAACACTAAAATCAACAGTTTATTTTAACCAGTCACAGTGCAAAATATATTTAGTCCCGAATTCCAGCGCAGACTATAAAAACCAAAATACAGACAACACTTGTGCGTACGACACAATTCTTCTCGGGTCTCTCAAAAGACGCAACGACACACTTACACGGACTACTAAACATAGCCTCAGCATATATATACTGTTAACCGGACCCTTTCACACACAAAAAATGCATATCATCTCACTATCAAAACACCACACTAATAAACAGACATCTATGTGACTATTTAATTTAGACGCGCATAAACGCAGAATGCACTTGCCGAAACAATTTTTCCTTACAGACAAAACAAACTCTTATTTTGCCAGAAAGTTCTTGAGACATTCTGAACTTTAGTATTCCACGAACTCTTTACCTTTCGTTATCTTAGGTTGTCGAAAAAAATAATTATTTTACATGAATAAACTTCATCATTCTTTTTTCGATAATGTCCTATCTTTCACAAGCTATATAAAAAATGTCCGCAACAAAAATACCAATTTATACTGTTACATTATGCCTTACTTGCGGATGTATAAATCCTTTATACCTCGTGTCGCAGCTCTCGTCGTTGTGGTCGACGACATTATCACTGTGACTCACGGTTGCCTTTTTAATGCAGACAAAAATAAACACGCCGACATTTGGGGGTGTAATAACAAAACTTTATTCCAAAATGGCAAAACTCAGACTTGCATGCGAACGAAAGAGAAAGAAAGAGAAAGAGAGAGAGAGAGAGAGAGAGAGATGCTTATGAATAGTTTTCACTACATCGATAGCTCTTCGCCCGCCATCTCTGGTGTTGGGGACAGCGCACTAGACACGTCTTCTCTCGTTCAAATTTCGTCGGCTAGAGGCAAGTGAGAAGTATCCCACCGAAAGTCACGTGACCCCCTCAACTTCCGCTGGAGGTGGCCTCTGACCCTCAATACCCACTGGAAACGTGACCTCAATTATTTAACAATATGAACCTGTTACAAATACAAAACCAATCGATTGCTGATCTAGTATACCGCGAAGGAATGGTTGAAGCGTGCAGAAAAATAAAAGGTAAACAACAGAGATGATGGAGTGATAATGTATGTTCCATCGACTTTCAGGCCAATCAGTCAGACAAATGAAAGCCAGAAGGTATTGAAGACAGTTAATACATGATAGAGTGTATTATGCAGTAGGCGGACAAAACGGATGATGATGATGACGACGACGACGACGACGAGGACGACTTTCTGATTGAATAAGCCAATATTTATTTGTATAATTCACATTATAACATCCAGGTGTGCGCAAATAGCATATCTCTTTATTCTAACAAATCTTATCCACGAAGCAATTTTAGTCAGGTTTTAATGTGGGGAAAATCAAGCTAATCCAAAATCGAATATTCTTGATAGGAACAAAAATAATTGTACAGTCCGATCGGCTGATCTGATCTGTGACGTACTTCATCATAGACTGGACATAGACAGAATATAGTTCTGCCCAGCTTCGATTCAAGGGTTGCCAGAGGTTGACCACACTTTGATGGAAAGAATAGCGAAAATCTGTGAAGCAGTATTAGCAGTCAAAGAGTCTCATTTTGATGAATAAACCGTTAAGTCTTTTTTGTTTTTATTTTTTGTTTAATTTGTATTTAATACGGCTCAGGGATACTTGTATTTAGTATAATAAATAAAAACATAGCAGTGCTTAACCTGCTTCATTCAGAATTACTTTTTTTACATTAAAAAATATCTTTTTAGGGTAGCGAAATACTTTTAACTGGTAGTGTATAGATTTATGTATGTATATAGATATATCATACAAAATCTATGACAGAATATTTTGTAACCATGTTCCGAAAATGTCAACATCAACAATACTAATCCTTGTGTACATATGTTTTTGAAATGTATTATCAATCCAACCGTAGTTTAGAAAATGGCAATTATAAACAATACATCTTCAGCACAAAAGTCGTTTACAAGCAAAAATATAAGTGAATTGCCAAATAATCGCAAGCATAAAACACATGAGATGCTTCAATTGTCTATATCAACCCAAGGATTGGATTGATGAAACATTTCTGAAACATATCTACACAAAGATAAATATTCTTGGTGTTACATTTTTCGGAGTATGATTATAAAATATAAATTTACATTTTTGGATGAAACACGGAAGCCTCTGTGTAGCTTTCAGTGGTCAAAGATATATTACATATATATATAATTATTATTATTATTATTATTATTATTATTATTATTATTATTATTATTATTTCATATATCCACATAAATGTGATAAAGAGATAAAGAGATATACTCTTTTATGTATCAAATTTTAGTATTTGCTTCCACAGTGCTAAATACGCGAGTAAAGCTAGGTAGTAATTTATGACAATATATTTATGGCAATTCAGCTACACTAACGCTTCCGCGTGTCATACCCGTGAGAAGCCTAACGATTGGCTAAGAGAATAATAAAATTTATGATTGGTTAACTAGCTAGACTAAACACGACGTGTATATATAAAACACCCGGCAACACAAATTCCATGCATTTTAGCCTGACCATTCCCTACGTGGATGAAACGCGGAAGCTTCTGTGTAGCTTATCATAAATATATTTTCATAACTTACTATATATATATATATATATATATATATATATATATATATATATATATATATATATATATATATATATATGGGGTGTGTACAACACCAAGTTACACTATATCAATTTATTGATAATCGTTTTACGGTTCCAAAGTTATATAATTGTAAGTCAGTACATCATTCGCTAGAATAATTATGTAATTCACATTTAAAAACATGTAATTGTAAAGTCAGATATGCAGTAAGATTTCGCCATTATTCGGATTAATCTTAAGCTAATCTTCATATATATATATATATATATATATATATATAAAATATTTGTTATTGTTTATTATCTATGTACGTATACGTTTCGTCCCTTTTCAATCGAGACTCATCAGCATAGAGATATATGACTATTCACTATATATATATATATATATATATATATATATATATATATATATATACGAGTAGAATACTAGTCCCATGACGAGTATAAGGAATAAATATGGCATTAGTTTTAAATTTTAATGTTATTTTCTTTCTTGGAGGTACCGTTTCGGTGGCAATGGGAAAGTTTTAAGAAAATAACTTATATGCCCATGTTACTCACCCTGTTTCCTGCATATTCCATAATTTATAAGCTCAAAAGGTTCAGATTTTACCAAGCACATTCATTAGTTTAGTAGAGTACCCTGTACATCATATATATATATTTGCCTTTCTGGTACCAAAGGTACTAAAGCTTTTTTTTTTTTTTTTTTTAATGCAACCTTAATTCCTAAATAATTTTATTTCTAGCTACCATATCGCAGAATGGTTCGTAGGTGTAGTGTTTAGATAGTATTTTATTATTATTATTATTATTATTATTATTATTATTATTATTATTATTATTATTACTAGTATTACTATTGTTATAAAGAATTTTATTTGATATGCAAATTACCATATCACACGGTAGTTTTAAGGTAGTATATTATTATTATTATTATTATTATTATTATTTTATTATTTATTTATGTATATATATAAGTAACATTTTAAGCTGAATTATTGGGGAAATGGTAGTTTTATCTGTACCATTGGAGAGCCATGCATATAACTGTCCTGTTTTTAAATCTCCGAAACAGTTTCATGGTAAACAGCTGAAGATCCCCGTGTTAATATTAGATGCTTACGTTAAGGTCTCCTGCTTTTGTTTCACTGTTAGATACTAAATCCCCCTTTTTATTTTATTTACTTACTATTATATATTATTTATTTATGAATTTTCTAACAAATGTTAAGTCTACACTACTTACTATATATATATATATATATATATATATATATATATATATATATATGGGGTGTGTACAACACCAAGTTACACTATATCAATTTATTGATAATCGTTTTACGGTTCCAAAGTTATATAATTGTAAGTCATTACATCATTCGCTAGAATAATTATGTAATTCACATTTAAAAACATGTAATTGTAAAGTTAGATATGCAGTTAGATTTCGCCATTATTCGGATTAATCTTAAGCTAATCTTCATATATATATATATATATATATATATATATATATATATATATATAAAATATTTGTTATTGTTTATTATCTATGTACGTATACGTTTCGTCCCTTTTCAATCACGACTCATCAGCATAGAGATATGACTATTCACTATATATATATATATATATATATATATATATATATATATATATATATATATAGAAAAGAGGGTAGTGCAGTATTAGTGCAGTTCCAACGAGAGAAAAGTATATATGTAAAGGAGAAAATTCTTATTCAAGGAAGATAATATTAGTATATAACTTCTTATTGCGCACTTCTACACAGCTATGAGTCAAATAGCAACTTGTGTTAAATGAATCATTTACAATAGACATTAAATTTGCACATTAAATACCGGACTATGAAATCGGCCAAACCAAGTTCAAATCTATTTGGACCGTTTGCATTAACGTATCTTTTGCAAATATGTGTGTATATGTGTGTATGTATGTGTATGTATATATATATATATATATATATATATATATATATATATATATATATGTGTGTGTGTGTGTGTATGTATGTATGTATATGTATATAATTCAACCTTTATCCCCCTCTCTGTCACTATACCCACACGCCTGTGTGTGTGCGCGCATGGGTGTGTGTGTGTGTGCGTATTTATGTGTGTGTGTATGTATCGCTCACCTATTCACAAGACTCAAGATTTGACCACACGCATACGGGCGCACACACGCACGCAGACACGACTTCATTCTTGGAGACGACAAAAAGCAATAAAAAGTATTAAATTTCAAAAGAAATTCTCCGCACCCTAGGAGGCTTGGATGACCAATGGGTCATGGATGGGTAACACGCACTTGACCAAGAGAAGCAGGAAAAATGACAAATAAAACATAAAATATAAAAGATACCCACACACCCGCAAACCCACGCATGCGCTAAAACAATAACAAATTCCTCAAATGAAACAACATTTGCTCAAATCGAAAGACATTTCTTCAAATGGATTTTCATTTCTGATGAAAGCGGACCACCGCTTTAAACGCGTTATATAAAATCATAAAATGGTAAAACAACAAAATAATAAATAAACGTTGAAAAAAACAACAAAATAATAAATAAATGTTGAAAAAAACATTCTACAAATGTTGGTAGCCTTACTTTATTATATATATATATATATATATATATATATATATATATATATATATATATATATATATATATATACGAGTAGAATACTAGTCCCATGACGAGTATAAGGAATAAATATAGCATTAGTTTTAAATTTTAATGTTATTTTCTTTCTTGGAGGTACCGTTTCGGTGCCAATGGGAAAGTTTTAAGAAAATAACTAATATGCCCATGTTACTTACCCTGTTTCCTGCATATTCCATAATTTATAAGCTCAAAAGGTTCAGATTTTACCAAGCACATTCATTAGTTTAGTAGAGTACCCTGTACATTATATATATATATATATATATATATATGTATATATATATATATATATGTATATATATATATATATGTATTATATATATATATATATACATATTATATATATATATATTATATATATATATATTATATATATATGTATTATATATATATATATATATATATATATATATATATATATATATATATATATATATATATAATGAAGCAAGGAATATATAAATATAAATAAAGTTTTTTCTTTCCTTAACCTATGGATTTTCAAAAATGCAACCTTATATCTTCAGAGTAAATTATAGAGATAAATCAGTAAAAAACCATACTGTTAACACAGATTTGAAAATATAAGAAAATATACAAACATACAAAAACAACAACATACAAAATTTGTGAGCAAAGATAATAATTTTGGAAAATCCATGGGTTAAGGAAAGAAAATGTTTATTTATATTTATATATTCCTTGTTAAAACTGCTTGCTGATTCAAGCATTATTGTTCTTCTTCCAATGTTTATTCTCATCACTCATTTCATTTTATTATTGCCTAATTCTGTTTATTTTATCTTTATCAAGTCTTTATTTCTATTATATATATATATATATATATATATATATATATATATATATATATATAACTTTATAAATATACAGTTAATATATTTTGAAAATGAATGATAAACAAAACAAACTTCTCACAAATTAAAACTGTCTTATTCCTTGTGTATCAGTGTTCGAAAAGTATGTGGCCATAAAGCATTCGTTATGACATAGTCAAACCTTATTGAATTCGCTAGAGTGTGGTATTTCTTTTATCTGATATTCAATCTGAATGGAGAACAATCCTCCATGACAAAAGCAGACATCAAACTCTGAAACACTCCAACAAAAACACAAAACAGAAATAAAATAATATTTTCGATCATTCACTAATCTAATATTCATACCGTCTGAATCGTTATGTTCATCTTCTCTGAGATCATCGTAGATTCTTTGTTTTCTTTTGTCTCGACAACATCGCTTCTATGGGAAGATTTCTAATCCAGACATTAGTCAATTTATATTAAAAAAAGACGAAATGCCTTAACCCTTTTAATGGCTGCTAGAATAGTAAGATATAATGCCTTCCAGTCGTAAAAGGTGTGCTTTGGTTTGGTGTAATTCATTGTACACCTTGTGTGTAATTTAATGCTAAAATCGTTTTTCGTTTGAACATGTTTTTTATTAACTCCAATTGTTTACAAAGGATTAGTTATAAAGCATTCCAAATGGTTAATTTATAAATAGATATTTCTAAATGTCAATTTTATGCATGTAGATATCATTTACCAACGGCGCCTGTACTAGACGGCTTTAGGTTCGATTCCTGGCTTGTGATGGTTGCTAGTCTAGCCGCACCGAAAAACTTTGATACAGCAAAATAGTCTCTCTGTGAATTACTAAATACGCATATCGAGTTGAGTACTGTGGTTAATGATATCGCCCACAACTATTTAGCGTAATGCAAAGCTCTTTGTAAGAAAACAAAGAGCACTGTCTTGTGGCGGTCGATTTTTATATAAAAACCTGTAGATATCATTTACCAACGGCGCGTTTTCAGGTGGTTAAAATGCCGACTATCAACGAGATGGTTGTAGCTTTGGATGGGTGCTAGTCTAGCCCCACCGAAGAGCTGTTATAAAGCGAAAAAAGTCTGTCTGTTGATGACTGTAAAACATATACATATATAAAGTAAGGTATGTGTATATTTATATATATATATATATATATGTATATATGTATGTATGTATAAATATACACGCATACATATATATATATATATATATACATAAATATATATACACACACACACATATCTATATATATATATATATATATATATATATATATATATGTATATATATGTATATATATATATGATGTACAGGATAACCTCCTAAATGAATGAACAACTCTCATAAATTTTGAAGTATATATTTAGGCAACATGGTAACATCAGTATATTATTAGTTTTTTGCACATTTTAACATGTAGGGGATGCATATATATAAAGTTAGGTATGTGCATATATTTATACACATTTATTCCCCGAAAAACTTTTAAAATGAGTTAGATATAAGAAAAATAAATAGAGAACAAAATTGCTCTACATCAAATTTTCAGTTAAGTTATAAATTTATTAAGAGGATCAGTGCTCGTGACTGAGCATCACGAATATGTATGTGCTTGGTAAAATCCTAAACTATTGAACTGATAATTATGAATTGTGGAATATGTATTCTAGGCAACAGTGTGAGAAATGTGAGCACATTATTATTATTATTATTTTTAGTAAACTTCATTATATAGGGAGTTGCAATCGAAACCGTACTATACTCCTGAAAGAAATGAAAAACAAACATTAAAATTTAAAACTTATGCTATATTTATACTCGTCCTTGAACGTGTATCCTACTAGTAACAGTATAATAGTCGAACACAGACATAGCCGTTGTTAATAAGTTTCTTTTTGTGGTATTCGTTTTCTATGTTACAATTCATTTTGAAAATAACGTTACAGCATAGCCTGGTCTGTAAGGGATAAAAAGACCTATAGCACAGAGAACTGTCAGTGAAGATCACGGGTCAAAAATGAGATTGTGCGAAATTGAATCATTGTATCATATAGAAGATGTATACAAGTGTATTTTTTATATGAGATTATTTAAGACGAGACGGACAGTGTGAAGAAGGAAATCAAGCGCGAGATGATAAAGTGTTAGACACAATGGAACACCGCTAGCAGTTAAAGTAATCTTTCACATTTCGAATACAATTAAAATATGAGAATACGCGAAGGCCTTTCGTGTTCGTACTTACATTATCACCAAACGTCGTTTTCAAATGATGATATCGCCCGATCCCCCCAAATGCAATGCAATACAGTAATTTATTTTTTTAAAATGCGCCAGCTATTTGAAGAGTTATTTCTATCCATAAAGATAATTATCCATAAGAGTAAGTCATAGAAAAAGGTCATCGTGGAATGTCAACGGGGTCACGCTAGTTTAAAATTATATTTGTATGAAATGTCCTCACGAGTGGTAATAATCGGTGTTGAAAATGGTCATGCCACGAGAATAATCCTTCATTAAAATTCGTCTCCCCACTAAGAACCACTCAATATGTGTCCGGACTAGCGAGCAGTGAAAACTACGCATCGTCATAAAACAGTATTGGATTTTGCACTTTTTCTGTAGTACTTGCAGCTTATTTTTTATCAAGTGACCAATTGCATCTTTGTGGAGTTTACAAAATTCCGGATATTACTCCAGTTAGTTTGCTGGAAAAATGTGCTTATATTATCTACATTATTTTGGATACTATTCTCATATTCATTATTATTTTCACAACATTTCGGCCGATGTAACCTCCTACCTTATTCTGTGCATATTTTCGAAATTAGGAACCTTTATGTCAAACTTGGGAACATATACCGAATTTCAAACCGATTTTTTTTCAAAAGTTAATATGGGTAATCGATTTTTACAAAGTTTTCCAAGCTCGCAAAGATGCGTTTTAAAATGGTCGGAGGTTACATCGTCCAAAATGTTATGAGAATAATCACCAAGATGAAAATAATAGTGAAAATAATTCAAATGATACAAATTATCAATCCTCATATAAAAAATGCATGTTTCTTTATGGCCCTTACTTGATAGATTTTTTCAGAAAAAGAAAGAAATTCGATATAGTCTATGTTCGATTCTCACACAATCTCACACAAGCCGTATACGGCTTGTGTGAGTGAGATGTTATGAAGTAGAATTCCTATCAGTCAGTCACAAACTCTATTCCGCATCACAGCACGTTTGGTAAAAATTGAGAGTGAAAGATGCAACCAGACTGCGTCAACTTAAGATATACTACAGGAAAGATACCCACAGAGCAGTACCCGTACTACCCGTAGAATGTTTATCTTTTTTCTCTTAGTGGAAGCAATTAAAAAGAACTATAACTTAATAATACTTATTTGTTCTGAGCTGCATCTGCTTGGTCTAGTTTTCTTTTTACAGTAAGTTCGTCGAGATGATTGCATCCTCTTCTCGGCCATCCATCGTAGGGGTGGTGGTAGAGCCTAACAAAAGACGTCCGTTTACTTTGACGTCGAACACCTAAGAGAGAGCATC
This sequence comes from Sepiola atlantica, assembly GCA_963556195.1. Classification (NCBI taxonomy): domain Eukaryota; kingdom Metazoa; phylum Mollusca; class Cephalopoda; order Sepiida; family Sepiolidae; genus Sepiola; species Sepiola atlantica. The sequence continues at coordinate 29,262,559 of OY744533.1, read as the reverse complement.
TATTTCGTATCTTTGACAAGTCACATACTGCCATGGCGCAATTACTTGTATAAATCCATCTAACTTCTAATGGACATTTTCTTTTTCTTTTCTTACTTATCTACTTCACGTGGAAAATTTCGTTTTTGGCACCCGCGTGATCAAACATGGCTACAATAGGACCATTTACCATTTTGGCATGTTTGTAAAAATGGGATGGTTTTCGTTTTTGAGGAGAACAGAATGAGTATTTTCTATACGAAATCTAATTAAGACTAATATTCCGCTCCGTGTATCATAGAGTGCATTCTTTAAATTATGATATAACTCTTATTTTGTTGATACATTATCATACATACCATAATATTTATTATTTGTCGTGAATGGATTCGCGTGTGGTTTCGATCAAGTCAGTATATGGGATCTTCATGTTTAACGTCTTATAATTATACCAGATAACTCTTGACTCGTTGGGCTAACGTTGGTGCACTGTACATTAGTGTATACATCTGTACTCATAACAGAATGTGAAGGTAAGTAGATAGATATTTCAGAAGTAAATCAGGAGAGTCTGAGAATAATGTTACTGCCTGCTTTTTATTTATGGGAAATTAAGCGTCTATGAATAGTACGAAAAAACTAAATACACTGTTTACTAATAAGGACTCTGGTAAAAAAACTCTTAGTGAGTATTTATTTACCTCCTCTCCAGGGCGTTAGGCACAAGGCCAGTTTTATCCTACTCCCACAAGTAAAATGTGACTCACGGTCGGGTCGGGAAAGTGGGGTCTGAAAAGACAACGCCCGAGAAAGTGAGCACTCTTGCCATTAAAAATTGCCTGGACAGCCCCGGTAGGGGCGCCTCAGACAGTAAGCAATAAACTTACTCTTCTTCAAAGAGGGAGGCAAAGCCTGGGAGGGTGGACCTCCTAGAACTGCACAAAACCGACCCATAGACCGGCGTTAATCAAGCCCCGAAGGCCAAGACAATACCAGTGTATGGAGTGTAGTATACAACGGAACAGATACTACACTTTGATCTTAGCCAAAATAGCCAAGTATTGATTTACTCCTCTCCAGGAGTTAGGCACAAGGCTAGTTTTTATCTTACTCCCACAAGTAAGATGTGACCCAAGGTCGGGTCGGGAAAGTGAGGTTTAAAAATTGCCTGGGCAGCCCGTCGGCATTCCCCGGTAGGGGCGCCTCAGGCAGTAAGCAATAAACTTACTCCTCCCCAAAGAGGAGAGGCGAAGCCTGTGAGGGTGGACCTCCTAGAACTGCACAGGACAGACCCATAGACCGGCGTAAATCAAGCTCCGAAGGTCAAGACAATACCAGTCTATGGGGTGTAGTATCCATCGGAACATATACTACACTTTGATCTTAGTCAAAAGGCCAAGTTTTATTTACTCCTCCCGAGGAGTTAGGCACAAGGCCAGTTTTATCTTACTCCCACAAGTAAGATGTGACCCAAGATCGGGTCGAGAAAGTGGGGTTTGAAAAGCCAGCGCTCGAGAGGTGAGCACTCTGGCCATTTAAAAATTGCCTGGGCAGCCCCGTCGGCATTCCCCGGTAGGGGCGCCTCAGACAGTAAGCAATAAACATACTCCTCCCCAAAAAGGGGAGGCAAAGCCTGGGAGGGTGGACCTCCTAGAGCTGCACAGGACAGGCGTGCAGTATCCATCGGAACAGATACTACACTTTGATCTTAGCCAAAAGGCCAAGAAGCCCAAACTAGCGACACACCGTAGAAATTCCACGTTTTTTTTACAATCAATTTACTTTTTATAATAATATTATATTTGAAATAATAAATGTCTGTCAGAGTAAATACTATTTAAAAAACTGTCTCTTTCCTCCGTAAAAATAATTGTCATTGATAGCTAAATATTGTTTAAATAAATAACTACAACAAATGTCACTTCTTTCTTCATTTATTTAAAATTGTAGAAATGTAATTCTTTTTTAAACAATAAATGTTCTTGCTCATCTTACCGTACACATAATTGTCAGCTAAACACCGTTCAAATGAATAAAACAGATGTCACTATTCAAATGAATAAAACAGATGTCACTATTTCAAATGAATAAAACAGATGTCACTATTTCAGATGTATTCATTTAAAACTCCTACTGCTTTAATCAACGAAACTATAATTTGATTTTGAAACAATTCATTTTAAAATTCGTAAAGTCGGAATTATTTACCATCGCCACATCAGATAAATCACCGTCTTTGCTCATCGGACGATCTCATTTGTTTAATGTGTATGAAAAGTGATAACATACTACGAAGTGAACTGTTTTAGCGTATTATTATATAGATACCTAAAAAAAAAACACCCGTCCCAAAACGGGTAAAATGAATTCCGAGAACAAAACAGTTTTGCATCACTTTTATGTTCTTTTTACGAAATTAAAATCAAGATATAATATTATTAAACCTTGGGTCTAGAATCACTATTCCAGTTTTTACCAAAATCCATTACATTATGTTGGTTCTAAAAATGTCTAAAATCTTAAGCTTAAGGGTCTTAAGAAGAAATTGAAATTTAGGGAACCATGATCAATTGGTGTCTAATAACTATGGATCAAATTCAATGCGAATCTGATATATTTGAATGTTCAAAATAGAGGTGGTATCGATATCACGCCTCCTAAAACCATTTAAAATACTTCAAAGGAGCTGAGAGGTGAGAAATATTTATTAATTGATGTCTGATATTTATTGATAAAATTTCACATAAATCGGACGTGTCTGAATTTTCACGAACGACTTCCACACCGTTCTACCGCTTTTGCATGAAATAAATATAGCCCACATGTGAACCTATTATGCCGAGCATCTGTGTTCAAAGATTCATAATGATCGGTTAAGTGCTATTGAAGTGAATTTTGCACATATAAACATCTAAACCTACCTCACTTTATGAAGATAGAGATGACAGGTATTTGAAAGGTTGCAAAGAAAACTACAAAAAGTGTGCTACGCGAAACCGAAATGAACGCATCATTTATGGATACTGCACCCCATTAACTGGTATTGTCTTGGCCTTCAGGGCTTGATTTATGCCGGTCTGTGGGTTTGTCCTGTGCAGTTCTAGGAGATCCACCCTCGCAGGCTTTGCCTCCCCTCTTTAAGGAGGAGTAAGTTTATTGCTTACTGCCTGAGGCGCCCTTACCGAGGAATGCCGACGGGGCTGCCCAGGCATTTTTTGTAGGCCAGAGTGCCCACCTTCTCGGGCGCTGGCTTTTCAAATCCCACTTTCCCGACCTTGTGTCACATCTTACCTTGTGGGAGGAAGATAAATAACTTTACCAAGCATTTATCTATCAAAACTTTAAAACAAACTCACAAGATTCAAACTAAGTTTGAAGAGATATTGACTGATGTGGCTGTATTCGCTTTATACTTATTTTCTTTTAGTTAAACAGATAAATTAGTCTTCGTGTCTCAAATGAAATGCTGATACTTAATTTCGTTAAATGCTTAAGAGTTTTGTGAATGGCCGCTTTACATAAATAAAAGCAAAAAGGGAAGCCAAGATAATTCATGCTTGCGCTTATCTCTTTAGACTGACGGAAAGAATGAGAACTAATTGAAGTTGGCCACAGTTATCTTTTCTTTATGGATATTTTTTATTTGTTTACTCCAGCACGATTAATTTTTATTTCTAAAACTTTTATCTTGGCTATTTTGAAGAAATATTGACTTTTCACAACGATTTTTTTAAATTTCTGGTGTCTTTATTCGTTTACTAAGCTTTCGGAAATTATTCTTTTCTATGTTGTCTACCAATCAATTCGAAGTGTGGTTATTGAATCTCAGGCGGAACTTGATACTTTCCTCACCAATGTATCCACCTTCACAATAACGGTCAGTGATTATTCAAGCCATTCACCAATGGCACAACACTATAATATACCATATCAGACAATAAACAACATGAGATGTACACTACTACAGACTACTTTATTCCAGACATTATCGCAGAAAAAAACGAAATTGAATGGATTTATGAATTCAAGACTAAAACATGGATATTGGAATTTTGAGCGCCAATGAAATCTTTTCAATCGTCCCTCCCCATAACAACTTTCAAAATATAGAGGTATTCACAACAAACAACACTACTGGGAAATAACAATCAAATAAAATAAACTCACCAAATATACACACAAAACGGGAATATTTAAATTTATATATAGATAATTAAAAACATCAGTCTACCGCGCAATAACGCACATACAACATAGCTTAATTCTAATTTTATATATAGACGTTCTACTAATATTGCCACTATAGAAAATAAACATTCGACCCCCATTGATCTTCAATATTTAATATTTCATCACGCCGGAAGCATCTCAAAAAGACAAATACATACACAGACCAGTCACCTAGACAAGTTCCAGTTTATCCTTCTTCATCTTATTTCTTACGGCTAAAGAATAGAGTATTGATTTACTCCTGTCCAGGAGTTAGGCACAAGGCCAGTTTTTATCTTACTCCCACAAGTAAGATGTGACCCAAGGTCGGGTCGGGAAAGTGGGGTTTAAAAAATTGCCTGGGCAGCCCTGGTGGGGGCGCCTCAGGCAGTAAGCAATAAACTTACTCCTCCCCAAAGAGGGGAGGCGAAGCCTGGGAGGGTGGACCTCCCAGAACTGCACAGGACAGACCCATAGATAGGTGTAAATCAAGACTCGAAGGCCAAGACAATACCAGTCTATGGGGTGCAGTATCCATCGGAACAGATACTACACTTTTATCTTAGCCAAAAGGCCAAGAGAACTAAAGAATAGAGTATTGATTTACTCCTCTCCAGGAGTTAGGCACAAGGCCAGTTTTTATCTTACTCCCACAAGTAAGATGTGACCCAAGGTCGGGTCGTGAAAGTTGGGTTTAAAAATTGCCTGGGCAGCCCCGTCGGCATTCCCCGGTAGGGGCGCCTCAGGCAGTAAGCAATAAACGTACTCCTCCCCATAGAGGGGAGGCGAAGCCTGGGAGGGTGGACCTCCTAGAATTGCACAGGACAGACCCATAGACCGGCGTAAATCAAGCCCCGAAGGCCAAGACAATACCAGTCTATGGGGTGCAGTATCTATCGGAACAGATACTACACTTTTATCTTAGCCAAAAGGCCAAGAGAACTAAAGAATAGAGTAGGTCTCTCAAAACTTTCCAACACGAAAAATAGTTAAATTTAAAATTTAAGACAGCGGTTCTGGATTAAATTGTTTTTAACATCGTTTTGCTCCTGTCCGGATAGCTTGACAAAACGGTAAGTGACATATTTATTCATCAATTTATTTAGTCGTGAGTTTTTGTTTTGTCGTGTTTCTCACGTTGTTTGATTAAAAGCGTAGAGAAAATGTATACACTATACTATAATATATATGTATTTTCAGCTGCCTTTTTTTTCTTAGTAAATGTTTTTCTGCTTCTAGATTCGTTTTTGTATATGAATATTTTGTATCACATGCGTATATTTTGTAAGTAAAACGTCTGCGATTGAGACATTTTACGCATCATTGGACCTTGACAAGTACTACCACTTCAGGTCAAAATGTACTTTAACATATTTGTAGCTAAGGAGTTATTCCATCCCACTCCTACCCCACCATCAACTCCCAAATTGAGGTTTAATCACGTGATGTAGTTTCTCTTTTCATACCTAGGACGGTTGAGGATATATATTTTCAGGAGTCGATATGGTCAGGAAATAGGGGTAGGCAGAGAAAAAAGTAGAATGGGCTGGAAAAGGGGGATTTCGAGATGGCGGGGTAAGATGGGGGGGACACCTAACTCTCGGATTCTGAGGCAGTTTAGTTTTGTGCTCGGAAAAAAATTATATTTAACACATAGCTGTGATACTGACAAGTATTAAAACTCCGAGTCAGAGTGGACCTCAGAGTAACGGTAATTAAGGGCTGTTTCCATATTCACGATACGTCTTAAATTAGTGTCTTACGGCCGGATGAGCTTTAAAGTATTATTCTGTGTGGCTCTCTTCTATTACCACTTCTTACATTTTGCTCTCTCTCTCTCCCTCTCCCTCTCTCTCTCTATCTCTCTCTCTCTCTCTCTCTCTCTCTCTCTCTCTCTCTCTCTCTCTCCAAAATGTTAACGATTTCCTAACTGCGACCTTTTGGCTAAGTGTACACATTGCTACGCCTATTCATTTAAGTAAGATTGGTTGATATTTTATTTTGTGTCCTTCTGGAAATCGAAAAACTGTAAAGAATAACTGTTATGTCTCCCTAATGGGTCGTTTACTACCCCGAGTGGGAAACATCACGTTTGAGCTTTTTTGTCACAATATATATAGAGAGATTTATGTGCATTTTGTGTGTCTTTTCAACTAGATAGACGATCAATGTAATTCCTAGCTTTTATTAAAAGTAAAGTGTTCATAAATACAATAACAGGGGAAGCCATCTTAAAGGATCTATGGAAATAATCTCATCACTTTCAACTGTTCTGCTTAGATAAGGATTATCAAGTTGGGCAAACAAACGTCGTGTCTTAAAAACACCAACTTGGAAAGTGACCATTAGACATTTTTCTTTTACTTTTCATTTGTCGATAAATCATTTTCCATTTAGTAAAATAAACGAAGCCATCGATAGAAGGCAACCTGAGCACAGACTTATTCCCACGAGTGCACTGTAAATCGAACGGAGATGAAAGTGTCTTTATATCAAACGGGGGGAGGGGGCAACGAACTGTTCTTTTGTGTTTACGAAGGGATTACGTGGTTCTATGGCCACAAAGCAATTAACCTACTTTTACTGAAGTTTCTACTGTTTTGGGTTTATTACTCACTTCGGAAGCTAGACACAAGCTCATGTAAGGTTTGAAAAGCAATGCACTAATGGAAGTGCACTCAGACCTAAAAAAAATGCCTGAGCAGTCCCGTCGGCATTCTCCGGAAGACGCGCCTCAGGCCATTAGCAATAAGCTAACCCCTTTTAAAAGAAAGAAAGCAAAGCCTGGGAGAGTGGACGTCCGAGGACACAGACCGAACCATACCTAAATCCGATAGAAGTAAGACCGCTGTCGCATTGATCGTTGAGGGCGTAATAAAAATGTTTCCTCACTTATTCTGTTTTTGTCGCTAGTACTTCTTTATCGACTGGTTGCACTTGTGTGACACCCAGTAAAAAGAAGTAGAGTGTTAGACATGAAACTTCTCGTAATGCTATAAAACATTGCTGACAAGATTAAAATATAAATAAACAAATGGAATGGCGTAGTTAAAGGCTCAGTTGTATTGGTTACTACTGTGAACTATATGGCGAGTATAATTTTTTTAGTTAAAAAAAAACAGGAAATTGAGTTCAGACGGGGTCAGCTTAGTGTACTCAAAGGTTAGCTTGACTTACTGTGACAATTGATTCAAACGAATATCAGATCACATAGTTCAAAGAGAGAGCTAGGGAAAGAAGTCGTCAGTTCGCTTGGAAGCACACACTTGTGGTTTCAGAAATGTCCGGATAAAATATGATTAAACAGTAATTATCGACCTTTCTCTGTCTTCCTCCCCACCCCACTGGTCAGTGATTTAGAACAACAACAAGTCGAATGAAATTTTTCTTATCTTCAACTATTTGTCTTGACTTGATCCTTGTTAGAGATATGAACGAATTTATTTGTGAACGGTGTTTCTTCAGTCGGGCAGGATCGCAAGAGGCACGCGTGCATGAACAAGCGACTAACAAAGGTATGTTTATGAACTTCCATGTATGCCACAAGGTTGAAACGTAACACTACACCGAGATGTAAGGGAAGCCGTCACTCGTTTTGTGGAAATGTTCCACGTACCCTTGATCCTTACCGTTTAATGTTGAGTGTTTAGTAAGATGCATGAAGTATCTTTTTTGGAGTCTTTGGTATGATTTGACCGTTGATTGAACCCAATCTCTCGACTACTTAGTGAACACTAACCATTATACAAAATGGGACGATATATCCGTGATTACACGTACAAAAATGGTGGTATTATCGTATATAAACATTATATCACTTTAGGAAACCACAACATTGTCAAATATATTGAATGACATAAAATAGTAACAATGAACCGACAGAATATATCTATTGCTTTAATATTGAATGTTTCAATGAATGATTGCTGCATATATATTACTGTTGTTAAATGATATTATACAATTATATTTCCATGGCTATCTTGGGGTTCGCGAGTGATGACTGTAAATAGCCTGCAAGACTAAACACGAAACAGGGACGATCGCTCGTCAGTCCGTGATGTAACAGGAAAATGGCGCCACAATTATTTCCTTCATCACGGGCTATTGCTTCGGAATGCGTTGTCACCAATGTCTTTTCACGGATGCATTAATGAACCTACAACTTACTATATCTGTTCTTCTGTTACACTCCGATATTTTTATTTAAATATTTTGTAAGACACAACTACCGGTGTTTCCGGTTTCTGGCAGCATACAACTGTATCGACTTCAGTAGGCTAACAAAAACATTCATGCACTTTTACCATTATTTACTTTTAAGCAATATAATATACTTTTTGTCCGTTGAAAACAAAACAATTCCTCGCTTCCGTTATCTGCCGGCAAACTAAATCCGATATATCTTTCATTTTGAAAGATACAGCGGTCAGCATAAAACATCTATGACATATAAACAATCGTTGGATATTTCTTATACCGTCAGACAAATAGCTAAGTTGAATGCGCGTTAAACAAAAGAACAAAAAATGTCTGGTTGAATCCACAAATATGCATTTCAATCTCTCTCTCTCTCTCTCTCTCTCTCTCTCTCTCTCTCTATCTATCTATCTATCTATCTCTCTCTCTCTCTCTCTCTCTATATATATATATATATATATATATATATACATATATATATATATAAACTCAATGTGTGTGTGTATGTATCTGTGCGTTTGGTTGTGCCCTATAGATTAAAAAGGTTAGAGAATCTACATAAAATCTAAAAGTGTATTCTTTTGTAAAATTAACTGAGGAAAATAATCGAAGTATTCCCGAATCTCTAAGTGCATATCTAAGGAGGCCGTGGAGTAGATTTCGTCAAGATGGCCGAGTTTTTCAGCCATAATTTGGAAAGAAAACACTGTAATTACAATGTATTCGTTCCGGTCGGCATTTTCTTTCAAAATTATTTAACGTTTCTTAAGCTTCTTTTCGAACTAGGGGGGGGGGGATTGTCAAGAAACTCGGGTGGTTTCGGTTAAACGGGGGAATCAATGTAAAATTACAGTTTTACTTTTGGTAAGTGATATATAGTCATCCAAATAAATAGAACAGGTGTGTTTAAACGCAGCGTTGCCAGGGAGAAAGAACTTCTCTCTCTTTTGTTAACTCGATATTGTCCAGGAGCGATAATAGTAATGATACAGTATTAAATTTGATAAGTAGCATAAGTTAATCCAAAATGCTCAATATCATAGATAGAGCAGGTGTGTTTACTCGGCGTTGCCCAGGAGAAAATGTGTCACAGATTTTGTCATACTATGGTAAACTAGAAAATGTATTGTGCGTTATTCGGGAATCAGTGCTCAATATCCTAGATAGAGCAGGTGTGTGCAATAATATAGTACTACATTTTCAATGTGGTATATGCTTGATCGAGAAGGAGAAGACAATTAACTCAGCGTTGGCCGGGAATACACTAAAATAAATACCTGGCACATTTTGCTAGGAAGAAAGTGTAGTATCTGTTCCGATAGATACTGCACCCCATAGACTGGTATTGTCTTGGCCTTCGGGTCTTGATTTACGCCTGTCTATGGGAACTGTCCTGTGCAGTTCTAGGAGGTCCACCCTCCCATGCTTTGCCTTCTCACCCTTTGAGAAGGGGTTAGTTTATTGCTAATCGCCTGAGGCGCCCCTACCGGGGAATGCCGACGGGGCTGCCTAGGCAATTTTTAAAGGTACCAAGTACTCTTCCTCTAGAGTGCGAAATTCCCACTTTCCGACCTTGTGTTACATTCTACTTTGTGGGAAGTAGATAAATAGGTACACTAAAATTAATATAGGTTTCATTATATTATTAAGGAAGAGGTAGAATATAAGAAACTCAGCGTTGCTAGGGAATAAATTAAAGCAAATATAGAGTTCATTATATTTTTTAAGAAGCGAGTGATGGAAAATCGGTGTTGCCCGGGTGCAATAACATTAAAACTAAAAACTCAAGTGAATGAATGACATTATTATATATTTCAAAACATTAAAACATGAGGGAGGGATGAGCTGGGCGGAGTTGAAATATGGGTGGAGGAGAGAATGTGGAAAAACAGGGAATGGGAAAAGAGTTTTAACATAAAGATCTTACACACACTTTTAACCTCTTCTATTTTGTTTTTATAAAACCTGGCAACGTCGGGTAGATCTAATAGTTTATTATGAACGATGTTAACCACTTTAATAAATATACATAGAAATTTCTGTTTGTGACTTAAACATTATTTTGTTTGTATCAATTTTTTTTTCAATCAAAAATGGAATGACGCAATATAAATTGAAATCGTACGCATTTAAATCCACCAGAATGTATTTCGGATTATTCGGAAGCAGGTAAACATTTTAATATTTGCTGACAGAAATGATTAATTACGATGTGACCCTTGGAAATTTGGTTGAAATTTTAAAGCATTTAAATATAATTTTAAAAATCTTATTTAAAAACACAAAACATTAAAGACTCCCGGTCAACGCGAGCTATATATATATATATATATATATATATATATATATATATAAATATATATATATATATATATATATATATATTATTTATTCACTACAGACATCGATGTGTCATGCTTACGCAATCATCAGTGCTTGATCTCGCAATGAAGCTAGTAGTACTGCTTGTTATTAAATTCACTGAGAGTGCCCAGACTATATAATAATATTTATAAATAAATAATTATTATTTATTACCTACATACATCGATATTTCATGCTTACGCAATCTTCAGTGCAGGAAGCTAATTTCCGACGGGCGCGAACTCCAATCACAAATCGCCACTGATTCGCAGTCAGGAGAGTTTTCCAGTCAGCCACTAGAAATTAGCTTAGAAATTAGGAGGTATTTAACTATGTAAATAGCAAGTCGGCGAGTATTCATATAACGCGGCGTAGGGTGATCGACAACAAAAACAAATCGCGTTGGATCACGCAATTATATATACTAGCAAATATATGCTCCCTCCGGTCGCATATTTTTGCTAGGCTGCCGCATCAGAAATGAAGGCTCACGCGTAAGCCAATGGAGCCCCAGTCATATTTCTGTGGTGGTTAGACATTGATTTTCTGTGTTTATGACAAAGAATATTTTTAGTTGAAAATAAAGAAAAAAAAAATTCGACCCTACCCCGATTTTTGTTGTACCCTCGCCCATAAATAGAAAGACTTGTAGTTTATAAAGAAAGAAAAAAAATTTTTGTACCCCCCCCCCTCAATTTTTTATATTACCAGTCATTGAAATATTTTTTAGTTAAGAAAAAAAAAAAAAATTTTGACCGCCTTCCCCCAATTTTTTATCTTCCCCCCCCCCCCTATACATGTAAATATTTTTAATTAAAAAGGAAAAAAAACAAACCTAACCCTAACTGTAACGACGGGGTCAAAGTTAGCGTGGGTCCTAAAATGAAAAGGCACCAAAAAATCAAATACAGTGAACGCGCGCGCGTGTGTGCGTGTGTGTACCTTTTTTTAATTAAACAATTTGATTCTACAATCAGTTGTATAGTTTTCCAGTACAATGTGTTAGTTTATTTTGTTGACATTAAAGAAAAAAAATCACATCTTTTTTTTTAATAAATAAAACATAGAATCATAAATTCTGTTGAGGTCGTGAAAAAATGATAATATTGGATATGGAAGTATTAAGAAATCAAATACAGTAAACACGAAAAAAATTTTAATTCTCGGAAAGAAAAAGTTTACCTGAACTGTGTGTGGGTGTGTGCGTGCGCACGCGCGTTTTTATATAGTAATTTTTAAATCAATTATTATTTTAATTAAACAATTTAATTTAATAAATTTGTGTTTTAAAACATAATGGCTAAGAATAAACAAACTTAGGACGGTTTTAAAAATGAAAAACTGAGCACGGTGTTTGCCAGCGTTGTTGTTTACATGTTTAACGTGCCAGATTAACGTCGGCAACTTAATCAGATCGCCATATTTAATTACCGGAGGGAGGGAGGGCATACTGATTCAACAGCCAATCGGCTGCTTAATCAGATCGCCATATTTAATTACCGGAGGGAGGGAGGGCACTACTGATTAAACAGCCAATCGGCTGCTTAATCAGATCGCCATATTTAATTACCAGAGGGAGGGAGGACACCACTGATTAAACAGCCAATCGGCTGCTTAATCAGATCGCCATATGTAATTACCGGAGGGAGGGAGGGAGGGCACTACTGATTAAACAGCCATTAGGCTGCTTAATCAGATCGCAATATTTAATTACCGGAGGGAGGGAGGGCACCACTGATTAAACAGCCAATCGGCTGCTTAATCAGATCGCCATATTTAATTACCGGAGGGAGGGAGGGCACCACTGATTAAACAGCCAATCGGCTGCTTAATCAGATCGCCATATTTAATTACCGGAGGGAGGGAGGGCACTACTGATTAAACAGCCAATCGGCTGCTTAATCAGATCGCCATATTTAATTACCGGAGGGAGGGAGGGCACTACTGATTAAACAGCCATTAGGCTGCTTAATCAGATCGCAATATTTAATTACCGGAGGGAGGGAGGACACCACTGATTAAACAGCCAATCGGCTGCTTAATCAGATCGCCATATTTAATTACCGGAGGGAGGGAGGACACCACTGATTAAACAGCCAATCGGCTGCTTAATCAGATCGCCATATTTAATTACTGGAGTGAGGGAGGGCACTACTGATTAAACAGCCAATCGGCTGCTTAATCAGATCGCCATATTTAATTACCGGAGGGAGGGAGGACACTACTGATTAAACAGCCAATCGGCTGCTTAATCAGATCGCAATATTTAATTACCGGAGGGAAGGAGGGCACTTCTGATTAAACAGCCAATCGGCTGCTTAATCAGATCGCCATATTTAATTACCGGAGGGAGGGAGGACACCACTGATTAAACAGCCAATCGGCTGCTTAATCAGATCGCCATATTTAATTACCGGAGGGAAGGAGGACACCACGGATTAAACAGCCAATCGGCTGCTTAATCGCCATATTTAATTACTGGAGGGAGGGAGGGCACTACTGATTAAACAGCCAATCGGCTGCTTAATCAGATCGCCATATTTAATTACCGGAGGGAGGGAGGGCACCACTGATTAAACAGCCAATGACTTTGCAATTTTAACAGTACTCGAGTTGAAATGGTTTAGAAAACACGCCGATTATGATGAAAATGGCTTTAATTAATTGTATGAATAATGTTTATTAATAGAACCTTATCGGAAAATATTGTAAATACATATGTAAATTTGATAATAGCAGTTATAAGTGTATATTTGTAAATATTAATTTAATTGAAGGTTTAAAGGAATGGCTTATGTAAATGGCAAAACCCATCTGGTGTCTAAGCGACTTTTAGTGACAGTATACAATGAATTTCAAAAAGATTAATTTCAGTAAAATAGTCATACTGGAGTTTCGGCTTCAGACAGATACATAAACTCCATTATATATAAAATGGGAACTAGCATTTTCATGATTAAAACGATCTAACCCGATCTCAATGGGTTATTCAAAGTGTACATTTTAAAAGTATATATATATATATATATATATATATATATATATATATATATATATAGATAGATAGATAAATTGACTTAGATTGCGCAGATGATATCGCGCTATTTGCTGATACATTTGTTGTGCACAGTCGGCTACTAATGAGCTTCAGCATGTTGCATCGCAGATTGGGATAGAAATAAATGCCGCGAAGACAGAAATGCTAGCTGCCGGCTTCGCCCTAACAAAGAAAACACCCATCGTCCTCAGTGGTTATGGTCTTGAAGAGGTTGAGTGTTTCAAATATCTTGACACCATCATCACAGCCACAGGTTAAAAATGGAGCTGACACCGAAACGCGAATTAAACTTGCACGTCATGACTTCTCCTGGCTCGATTCGTGACTCTGGTAAAACTTTGAGATAATGCGTAGCACCAACGTGAAGATCTACAAAGCGCTGGCGCGATCGACCCTCCTTTATGGCAGTGAGTCGTAGCCAATAGAGCAGAAGACGTTACGCGATGGGAAACTTCTGATCACCACTGCGTGTGTCGCATTCATCGTGTCTGATGGGAGCACAGTATTTTTCTCCTGCAAAATTAACTTCTTTTCAACAAGTAATCTTCACGAGACCGGATGTTATAATAACCGACAAGAAGGAAACATCTTGCAAAATTGTAGACTTTGCCATTCCAGCAGACGGCAGAGTGAAGATCAAAGAGACGGGAAAATGAAGCAAATGCATGGAACTTGCCAGAGAACTGAAAGGAATATGGAGTATGAAAAAAATCAGTATAATACCAATAATCGTAAGAGCACTAGGAACAGTTCCAACACCTGGAGAAAAGACTGGTAGATATTGGAATCAAAGGAATCACTGAGACTATACAAATGACGGCAATGATCAAAACAGCTGCAATCTTAAAGAAAATCCTCGAATGCGGAAACCAACCCGCATAAGCTACAGAATGGTGACCAGTCACATCGAAGTACAAGAAAGAAAAGAAAACACATGAAAAACACCACCGCATGAACAGAAACTGCAAGAAACATCATAAGCTCCCCCCCCCAAAAAAAAAAATTGATTAAAAAAATGGCGTCGGCCTAGGCTAACATCACACAAAATATTTGTAGAGAATCAAGGAGGATGAGAAGACCGATGAGGGATAGCACAAACCAGACCTCTGCTGGAAGAGTGTGGAGAATGTTAAGATATTGGAGTGGCTTAGTGCCACCCAAATCCCAGAGAAGACCAATGATTCTTACCAGCGGGAAATCAGTGGTAAGCGGATGTTGCGTTACCGCAGGATCCTTTGCGGTGATTATCGAAAAGAGGTAGTGAGTACTGAAAATCAAAGGAGGCTTGTTGTTACTCAGACTGCAGGGAACACCACCGGTTGTTGTCGGTGAGCAATCACTGAGGATGACCTGTGTGATAACTCATAGTGCGTACAAATAATAATAATAATAATAATAATAATAATAATAATAATAATAATAATAATAAGACCGAGAAGGGACAGCACAAACCAGACCTCAACTAGAAAAGTGCGGAGGATGCTGGGACCTTTGGGAGGCTTATTGCCACCCAAATCCCAGAGAATACCAATTGTCCTTACCAGTGAGAAATCAATGGTAAGGGGCTGTGTTGTATTATGACTAACCCTGTATTTTAAAGTGTGTAGATCCACTAGTATGAATTGCGTGAAAGAAATAGAATTAAAAACAATTTGAGTGCATTGTGATTTTGGGACAAACAATCAATGATTCACGGTGACTCATTTTAAAAGTCATAACAAATTTGAGGTATGGGAAATGCTCAGATCAAAGGGTCAGAGAAAGACATGAGTGAACGCGACGGTTCTGGCATGATAGTAACACGTGTACATCAGGTGACGTGATTCATCTTTGTGTGAAGATTAAGTTTGCCATTCAGTTAGTTCCCGATCTTCGAAGCGACAGGATCGATAGTCTCAGCCATGTAACCTTGTGTGAAAGTTGGGTTAATAGTTAACTATGGAAGCGGTCATGAACAGACGTCGATATACTGAGCTCTGCAATGTACAGAGGCGGGGAAATTCGCCAGACATGAACAAAACTGGCTAGAAAATTGCTAACTGCGTCCCACGCCACACAGTATGAACGAAAGAAAAGAAGATGTGAATGAATGAACCGACAATGGGAACCCCTCTCCACTGGAATCATGTGTGAAATAAAATGATGAAATCTCTCTCTGAAAAATCGTCTCCGAGTGTCCTTGTCTTCGTGCTTGAAAACAAAATCAGCCACATAGAACAGATACTTCACGACGATCACGAGCCAGCAGGGAAGGTGAGGTGCCAACGAACTCACGACCACGACAAACGAGAACTGCAAAGGTAATTTTCTTAGTTCATTATCAAAAGAGGCTTAAAAATTCCATTAAAATCGTCCTAATGAAATTGTTTAAAGTGACTCTTAAAGATGTGTTAAAATGACTCTCTTAAAAATGTGTTTAAAATGTTTGTTTAAAAATGTTTTACAGAAAATGTTTTACAAAAGTATTAAGAAAAAGATTGTAACCACTATTAATCCTCTCATAGACTTTTCGCAATGTTTTTGACCCGGAGAGGATGAAATTCGAACTGTTCAAGTGGTTTTGGAGAACTGCCTCAGTCGGAAGGATTGGTGACTATTAATAATAATTATAGTAAAGCTCCCGTCTGTGGTTCTATCGTAACGTGTAACTATTTTAAGTAACTATGCAACAGCTGTTGCGATACCGCATCGTAATCGAAAAGAGGTGAAGAATACTGGAAATCTGTGGAGGCTTGTTGTCACTCAGACTCTAGGAAATACTACTGGTTGTTATCGGTGAGCAATCACTGACGATGATCTGTGTGAGAACTCCTAATGAGTACAAATAATGATAATAATATGAACAAAATAACTGCGTATAGATACAAATATAAATTATATAAAACATTTCAAATGGAATAATAGAGAATATTAATTTATTAGAAAATTTTTATAGTATAAGAATACAAATTAAGAATAGTCATGCCTATGTTTTGGGTGATTGCCTCTTACTATGTATGGGATTTTGAAATATGTTCTTCTATCATTGAGTTAAATAAGTCTGAGGTGTTTTGATGGTAATACAAGTCGTATATATATATATATATATATATATATATATTTATATAGCTTTGCTTTCTTCCTACTTTCTTTCTCGTCCATTTTTTTTCTTTAGCTAATTAGCTAAAAACGAAAACGAGCGGTCCTTTCCACCTTTTTTGTCTCCAAGACAAAAGCCAGATGTAAATTCCCCTCTCCTTTGACTTATGACTAACTTAATTCCCAGAATGGTTCTTGTCGATTCATAAATTCTTCTATAGGAAGAATGGTTACCATTCCGTACCGAATTGCCTAGAAGAGGCCGACAATTTTATCGGCGGAGATGACCCTCTCGAAGGACAGTCGTGTGTTCTTATAAATTATGTCAATAATAATAATAGATTGAAATATGTTTGTCATGGCACATGCTACCACATCAAGTAATAAATAGATTTGGAAAGTTCATATAGGTATTATGCAATAGATAAATAGATATTAAGAAATTGCCCCGAATGTGAGTCATCATATATATATATATATATATATATATATATATATATATACGTATATGTACATATATATATATATATATACATACGTATATATACGTATATATATACATATATATACATATATATATATGTATATATACACACATATATATATGTGTGTATATATACATATGTATATATATACATATATATACACATATATATATACATATATATATGTATATATATACATGATATACATATATATATGCAAGATATACATATATATACATATATATACATATCTATAAGCATATATATACACATATATATATAGGTATATATACATATGTATATGTATATATATATATATATATACATATCTATATACATATATACATATATATATGTATATATATACATATATATATATGTATATATATACATATATATACATATGTAAATATATACATATATATATATACATATATATATGATAATAAAATGCACTTAGCTTTAATACTTTACTACATTTTCACGGTGTTATCGATCATCATAAGTTTGTAACTGCCATACATCATCAAGCTCTATGTAATGGGATAGCAAGCCACTTATTTACTCAAGATCTTCTGTCTCAGTTCGGTTCGAACTCGATTGTTAGAGTTTCTTTCATCATATATATATATATATATATATATATATATATATATATATATATATACAATTAAGAAATTGGGCCCGTTTAGCTCGAGTTAGATTTTCTGAATCAGGAAAAACTTTGTTCCAAAGCTGGTTAAATAAAAAAAAATCAGACAACACCCAAAATTAGTCCTTTTCTGCTTGCTATGTCTTATTTTCTTTCTTTCACTCACTATATACTGGTGTAATAGTATTACTAACTGTGATTACATTCCCTTTCGTTTATAATGCACCATTCTAATCTTTTTACTCTGTCCGTTCTTTATTAGATGAAACGGATAATAAACAGAGAGAGACAGAAGAGAGAGTAATAGGCATTGCATGCAGAAAGAGCGTGGGTCAAATAACATACATGAGAGAGGGCAAGAGTTATAGATAAAAAATGAGTAACAGATTGATATTTCGCTTAGTTAATTGCAAATTTTGGCTAACAAGAAATCATAAAATGAGAGGGTTTTTTTCACTCATCAAGTCTAAACGCCACTCAAGGATGGGCGTTAATGAGATTGATAGATCGTCATTTGAATGATGAACATTGAAAATGATAAATGGAATAAACGAAATTTGAGGACGGTTTACGACACGTATTTGTTAACATTGGGTTTGAAGATGACTGTGTTGTAGCCTGCAGAGAAGCATTCCCATTGTTTGTGTTCAACGGATGAGAAGTCTTTGGAAATAAACTCTGGTCATGGAAATTCAATTTGACGCTGTGAAGATGGAGGAAGAAAGAAAAGTTGTTCTTCGTTGTTGTTGAAGACAAGTTCTTGCTGTGAATGTTTTACAAGGGGAAACTAGCGATGGATGCTCAGTCGGGCACTTTCTATGGAAATACGATAGAGTAGAGAAAGACAAGCAACATATCTTCGGTGAGAAAGAGGCTGGGGGAATAGGATAGATAATCCCTACGTAATTGCAGAGGTGATTTTATAATTTGCTCAGAAAGAGTGCTCTGAGCGGTACTTCCCCACATGTGACAACAATGCTTCATCTTGGGACGTATCTCGCTCTTATATAGTTAGACGATTTCGTCGGGGGTCCGGTACATTCTGGAGCGATCGAATGATCTAACCATTTATCCAGTAATCTGAACAGACTGGATATGTGTTCAGTGTTAGATCTGGAATAAAATTCAGTCCTACGAGCTTATCAAGATAAGGGGCTTCCTCAATGAGAATGCTTTAGATTTCAACTGGTGTGAAAAAAGCATCTGGGCGTTGTTGGTGAAAGGATAAGAGATTGATTTTAGTGTTGTTAAAAGTAACAAGCCAATTCACTTTTCTCGCATTGCATCACGTGCTCCGGGCGAGAAAAAAGAGAATCACCGATGCTCTTCGAAGTTCTGCCATAGACAGTCGAGTCCTCTGCATAAATGTCAACATAAGATCTTAGATATGATTTGGAAAATCATTAATGAAGACCAGGAAGACGGTGAGACCAAACATAGATCCTTGCCGTACGCCAGCGTTGATATTATGTCCATTGACAGATACTTGTATAGAGTTATCAGAAATAAATGAGTTAATGGTTGCGAAGACGTTCACAGATATTCGATAGTTAGCAAGATTTTAAAAAGAAATATTGTTCCAGATATAAAGCCCTGCAGATTGATTAACGTTAACAATTGAACTTGCAAGACGTAATTTATACTCCTTGTCACTAAGTAAATTGCTGCTCCTAAGGAAGTCTTATATATATATATATATATATATATATATATATATATATATATATATATATATATATATATATAAGCTGGGTTAACCAATGCTTGTTTTACTATATATTTTAATCGCACTAGGCATACTAAAATGTTCATCAGTTTTTGGATTGATGTTTGAAAAAGACTTCCTTAGGAACAGCAATTTACTTAGTGACAAGGAGTATAAATTTCGTGCACACTTCAGAGAATTTATAAACGAGCTGTAATACTATGAATTATAAGCGAGATTCTGACCTGATTTGTTGTTGTTGTCGAATCACTTTCCACTGCTCAATATATGCACTCGCGTATTTAGCGTTTATAAATTTAAATCCCTCCTAATCGGTATGCAAATGGGTACGAAATCCGACTTTGAATCAGTGGCGATTTGTAAAAAACGGGTTCAAGCCCACAGCCGACGTGAATAAACATCCCTACACTGAAGATTGTGTAAGCATGAAATATTGATATCTGTAGCTAAAAGTATATATATATATATATATATATATGTATATATAGACACACACACACATACATATATATTTATATGTATATGTGTATATGTATATATATATATATATATATGTATATATATGTATATATATATATGTGTATATGTATATATATGTATATATATATATATATATATATGTATATATATGTGTATATGTATATATATATGTATATACATGTATATATATGTATATTTATATATATATGTATATATATGTATATTTATATATATATATGTATATATATATGTATATTTATATATATATATGTATATATATATGTATATTTATATATATATGTATATATATATGTATATATATATATATATATATATATATATATATATATATATATATATATATATATATATATATATATATATATATATTCTAGCAAATACTACCCGCCCTCCGGGTGGCAATTACTGACTATAGTCTTTTTTCATGAACCAAAGAAGTAATTTTCATTTGACATGTTGGTTATTTAGAAGAGAATTTTTAAAAAATGATGATTGTCGTAGTGTTATTTGATATATTCCAATGCGGGGGAAATATATTGTGCATGAACATCGTCAAATTTTGTTTTTGAGGAAAAAACAACAAAAAATTTACTTGATATGGTCTTTGAGATATTCAACGTTCATAAATCTTGTTTTGTTTCAGCATAAAAATTAAAATGTGTTCCCTATTAAAATTGGTTATATAATGAAATAAATAAACATAAGGGGTGAACGTCGATTGGTCAAAGAAAACGATTTCATATTACTGAGTAATTCAAAATGGGTACTTTGTATTTTTCAACTTTATTGTAAAAGAAAGAAAAAATATGTAAATTCTTTACATATTTTTTTCTTTCTTTTACAATAAAGCTGAAAAGTAATAAGTATCAATTTTGCATTATCAACAAAATACTTTTTTTTGTAATTTAGAAAGAATAGAAAAGGCTTATTTCTTTTCTATGACAAATTGTTAATTCATCATCATCATCATCATCATCATCATCATCATCATCACCATCATCATCATCAGTACAAACATAAGTATTCCTTGACCTTTTGGCTAGGAGCAAAATGTAGTATCTGTACTGAATCTTCACTTAGTTTTTATGTTATCTGTCAGAGCAGAAGAAATACTTCTAGACCGAGGCAATTGAATTTTTTGTTCCAATTCAGAGTGCTCATTTTGGGGGAGCTGAATTCTCCCCATGTTAAATATTGACATTCTGCCTTACTCTGCCCTCGTGGGAGGAAGTAAATAATAACAACAACAACAACAACAAATTTATTAAAAAAATAATAAACACATGTATTTAATTATTAACAGATTCAAAAATATTCATTACTTAGAAACTTAAAAATAAATAAATATGCAAATGCGAAGCTGACAAAATGATATAATGTTGAACGAACTACATACACTGACTCCTCCAAAGGAGGTGTTAATGCCTGGGGGAATGATATCATGACAACAGAATATATAGTACACTACACCCTACACACACAAAACTGGTAATCCTGGGGAAATGATATCGTGAGGAACGAATGTATACTGTACGGCTTTCCCCCCGAAGAGGATGTAATGCCTGGGAGGAGTGTATGATGACGAATGAAAATATACTACAGAGAATTAAATAAGCATAAACCGTTTTAGTGCCAATATAGTTAGAATAGGTGGAAAAACTTTTGCATTTATTTATTTAGATGGCATTAAAAACCATGGCACGTTTCATTATCCACGTGAAACGCCTAAATGAAAATTGTCTGGAAAAATATAGTCGCCATCTTTATAAACACATATGAATATGCTAGTTAAAAAAAGAACGATAACTTTCATTATTTTATAGTTAAAAAACATGTTTATAATAAACTTGAGTTATCGTTCTTCCTTAGCTAGTATTATGGTGAGCGAACATATACTACACTGATGAACCCCCCTGACAGAGGATAATATCATGATGTACGCACACTACTTCCCTTCACTAAAAAAAAAAGGGAGTCATTCTTGCGTGGACGGTCTTATGAGAACAAGACCGATACTACACTACCCCCCTTAAAAATATTCTGACTAAATCAAGTCTTAGGGTTTTTTTAAATTTCAGGAGGATTCCCCGCTACGCACCCTTAAAAACGGAGGAGGTAATTCCTGGGGCGGCAATCTTATGACAACAGAACCGATACTACACTACATCGCCCATTAAATAATATTCTAATTTAATCAATTTTCTTTTGATTTAAAAAATGCCGAGTCACAAAAAACAATTGTTATGGTTTCTATGCCTTTTAGCTAAGATTAAAGTGTACTATCTGTTCTCGACATCTCAGCGGTATTTAACACTTTACTAACGCCAGAAGTAAATCATCTCCCTTGAAAATCAAATTCTAAATAAGTTTTTAAACGCTATCATTTGTTTTATTAATTTTTTTTATCCTATTTTATTTATAATTATAATAATAGTACTATCGATAAAACGATTACGTATATAGAAGAACATTTAACAATACAAAGTAGAAAGGTATATTACAGAATATTAATTTATTAAAAACTTAAAAATAAATAAATATGAAAATGAGCAAAATCGAGATTTGTTTGTGTGAGTTTGAGATGCCTATATATACGGTATTTCAACTTATTCTTAAATAATTAGAATTAAATAAGCCTTACGTGTTTAGAAGAGGAAATAGTTAGCATAGATAGAGAAAATAATTCGCATTTATGCATTTATATATATATATATATATATATATATATATATATATAGTCTAAAGAAGCTTTGAGTCATTAAAAAAAAAAAAAAAATTAAAAAAAGTAAAATGCAGTTTAAATTCCCAGACAAACTAACTAAATCCAAGATATTGCAGACTTAACATTGGTTGGAAAATTAATAAATGAAAAAATATAAGTAAAATAAAACAAAAAAAAATGAAAAAGGGGGGTTAATTATCTAAGAGTGAAACAAAAACAGGAAACCTTAAGCGTCTAATATTAACACGGGGATCATCAGCTGTTTACCATGTAACTGTTTCGGAGATTTAAAAACAGGACAGTTTTAATATTCATGGCTCTCCAATGGTACTGATTATACGACCATTTCCCCAATAATCAAGTGTCGAAATAATTCAGCTTAAAATATCACTAATATATACATAAAAAAAATAATAATAATGATAAAATAATAATAATAATAATATATTACCCTTAAGACTACCGTATGATATAGTAATGTGCATATCAAATAACATTAATTATAATAATAATAAAAAATAAAAATAATAATATATATATATATATATATATATATATATATAATACTAGCAAGACCTGTTTCCCGGCGTTGCACGAGAGAAATATAAAATATAAAAGTGATTGAAAACATTATTATTATTAGTGTATTAATTCTGAAAATGAAATAAGAAAAGAAAGCATTTTACTGTAAGTAATTTAGCTGATTAAAATGGGGTGTATCCATTTTTAAGCGTTGAGCGGGTAAAATATAAAGTAATGATTGAATTTAATGAAAATAAATATTACAGTGTCAATCTATTTAAATTCAGAAAAGAACCCATTATGCACGAAAAGATAAAACAGTAGATGTCGTAGTTCAGACCATGCTGTGAATCCAGTTTCAAGTCATAGAATTTAAATGGAAGAAGCTAATGCTGTGTGCCAACAATACTTATTAAGAGTCCTGGTGTTCGGAAAACATTGCATCAAGTTGAGTACCAACGCTTGACTACGATAGAAAGGGCGTTTAATGGCAGCTTCTTTGGTCAATCACATAACAGATATGTTACAATGAGTGATAGTCTATTTCATTATATCATTCTTACTGAGTTAGATTGAAAAATACCCCTTTCTGCCAAAGATATGCAACTGGAATAATTCCCAGAACCTTATCTCTAAATAAGACTAAAACGCCAAAAATAAGAGTTTGCGATAATGTTGTCTTTTGATCCGTATTCCCAGCTGCCACATTTATGATGGTCTGTTAAATATTG
Organism: Sepiola atlantica; assembly: GCA_963556195.1. Lineage (NCBI taxonomy): Eukaryota > Metazoa > Mollusca > Cephalopoda > Sepiida > Sepiolidae > Sepiola > Sepiola atlantica. Next base: position 29,238,332 of record OY744533.1, on the reverse strand, counting down.
CTGGGTATGTCTGCTGGTATAAATATTGATTAAAATATATTTTTTCAGGTAGATCTGGCGTGATCTTGTAAACATGATATGTTTTAAGTAGCGCTTACGAAGAAGTTAGTGAGTCGATCTTACTTGAAAATAAACCTGAATTTTATTAGATTAGGAAGTGACGAAAATTAGGCGAAAATGGCGTTAGACATACGATTGAGAGAGTGGCGGTTGCCTATCTCTAGATTCTCGATAAGATGTGATTTTAAGATGATCTGACTAAACGTAAAATAATTAAGCCTGCACTTAAATTGAGTGATTCACTCTCTTTTTCTGATCCTCTGTTAAATTAATTCATTGAATACTTATAATTAATGTGATAAGTATGTCAGAATGTATGATCGTAAATGGATTGAATAATTAATTAGTTCAATAACTAATTAAGGAGAATTAAATTAGTACATAGAGATCAACACCTAGATTTAAATTACCGTTGTACGCGAGAATCAAGTCTACTAACATCCTTCTGGTGATCAAGGACGGATAGATTTGTCTTTGAAGTCGCTCTTTGTAAGTAAGCGTAAAGAGTTCGATCACCTTCTTGGTTGCCACGCTCAATGTGTACGATATCTTTTCGGGGATAAAGACATTTTGTTTGGATCGTGTACTCAAGGCTGTGATGTACCAGAGTGCTGTATAAGGAACCGAAAGTGTCTGTTAAGTTGAGAAAGGATTCTCGTTGCACATACCATGCGTGCAGAGAACTGAAACAAAGAATAAGATGCTTAATAGTAAAGAATGGGTGTAACCGCGTAGCAAGCTTTGATATGGATGTGTAAAAATAATGTTAAAAACGGTATTTTCTTTAAAAGGTTAGATCAATCAGAAAGGTGGGGAATTCCATTAGAAGTTACAAGATTAAAATGGGGGCGATGTGTCAAGATATGACGTCCTCGACAGGAAGTTCGGAGTGACACGTAACAATGAAAGTGGCAAAATATTACTTTTTTGGCAAGAGAGCTGAATTGATTTGGCTTTCTTTTTTCAAAGCTGCGTCTTCGTCCATCTCCGGTGTGGTGCGATTGGAAGTTTAAGTAATGTGTAACTTTACAGTGATGTAACTAAATAAAACATCAAAGAGAATGATGCCATCGAGCAAGTAGTTTGTTGAGTTTTGTTTTCTTATTTATTACCTTATTAAAACCCCAAAGGAAATAAGAATACATAAAAACGTCTGCTGTTATATCTTCACTGCAGCCATGACGACGGCTTAACAGCAGAAAAGAAGAGAAAGAGTGTGACGTCACTACCCATTGAGCTGTTTTCTGTCAACAAGAAGACAATATGTAATCGATTGGGTTCAAAAGGAGTCGTAGAACCCCGTTACAGCAATAGAAGTAACAACAGCAGCAAAGAAACGATCTCTGTAAAATATTCGTTTATTAGTTTAAATACTTAATACTTATCAGAATACGAAACCCCGATTGGTTCAACGAATCAGACGGATTGTTCTGGAAGTTGAGGAACTGCTAGTATTGGCTATATAAGTGAGAACCCAAGCACAGCCAGCTGTTAGAGACTCCACTTGACAAAAGAACCTACGTCAGACACAACACTGCTACACAAACTCACTATAGGCAAAGTAAATCTAGCTTTGACGGCTAGGCCGCAAGCATCTCGGCAGACGACAAAAAGCACAGTCATGGACATCTAAATATAGCTACAGCTTATATACATAGTCTCACGAACGCACACACAAGTCCACACACATATGACACTTTGAACTCTTAACTCTATTTGTGGTTGTTCTATCAAGTCATGAATAACATTAATATATTTGTGTATCGATAGACTTTGTCATTCTTTTGGTGTAGCTTATTTTCTCTACAAAATTCCCATCTAACGCTACAGACGGGTTATTAGTACCACGTAATGATAATGTAAGTAGTAGTTACTAATCGGTTCAAGTTATCTCCCCTTTAGTTTGAAACTTGTCTGGGTAAAAGTTATGATCGTGTCCGTCTTGGAGACACGAGTGTTGAAGAGGAGCTGAATCTTTTCTAAACAGACTAGAAAATATAAACCCAACGATTTTCACGTCGCATAAACAAGTTCATAACAGATGACGTATTATTTAAATTATTCAAATTACGGTTCTCATCCTGGATGTTATTCTCACAACGTTTCGGTCGATGTAACCTCCGACCTTCTTCAGATACGTCTTGTCGACCTCTGGAATTTCTAACGGAATAGTTTATTTAATCAACCGAGTAGCTTGCTCGCGTTCAATCTGCCCTGACCGCGTAGAAGTCTCAAGTAATTCGTAATTGTATTCTTAGTATTTCCCGTACTGGGGATTAAACGTTCACCCTCTGTCGCTTAGAACTGTCACTTAGAAATGTTATCCGTTACGTCACGTATCCGTGATTACATCATTGTAAATTTACCCACGTGGATTAAATAAAGGGTTCCGTTCGAAATTACGTACAGATTCCCGAGTTCGACAAGACACACCTGAAGAAGGTCAGACGTTACATCTGCCGAAACGTTGTGAGAATAACATTCAAGATGAGAATAGTAGACCGAATAATACAAATAATACAAATTATCAATCCTCATCTAAAAAATTAGGAAACAGAAGATGACGTTGTTCGTTGCATACAAAAACAATGAAGTCAACCTGGCAATCGAGGTCTGAAACACTGGTTGAATTGTGAAGCACATTTGATTTACACTAAATGGGGACGAGAAATCGATCAAATTGCTACGGCTGGTTCCGAAGTATCTTCTTCCGAGTGAAGCAACAATCTGTGATAATTCCGTTTTAATTAAGACCTATTGAATTCTCTTGGAGATGACTCATTCCAATTCGACTCTTGTCAAACGCATGCACGCTCTTATCATTCTAGTTCCAGCCGAATTATGCATAATCACCATTGACACTAGTGATAAAAGTGGAAAACCATTAGGTCCTTTGTCAGAAACACTAATTACAACTCTCCGTCCGAATATGCATGATCAGAAATCTACACAGTACGCTTATATCACTTTGAAATCCCGGTTTCTCTCAGATAACCGAAGGTAAGCAACATTGCACCTCGTCTGTACTTAGATGGGTAAGCATTTAGGAATACCATACACATTTTGAAAAGGAAAGGGTTTTATAAAATGTTCTATTGTTTTTGTTATGATCTTCAAAGTAGATGGTTCACTTAGACACGCTAGGTTATTCGTTACAGGTCTCGGCTCCACTAATTAATGTATTAGTCAAACCAACAACATTATAGTTTTATTTTTCGTAGTTTATTAATATTTTTAAATGTCACTATGGTTTTAGTCCATCTTTAAGATTGTTTACTTATTTGTTTACTTATTTGTTTACTTATTTGTTTACTTGTTTTTTTTTGTTTTGTTTTCAAATTTGAATCAACGGCGGAATAATGTTACTGTTAGGTATGTGTATATGTTTATATAATTTTATGTACATGATTCACTTCTAAACTAATTAATCAATAAATATGAATTTTCGAACACTGCTGCTAGGCGTATGAAGTGGTAATGTGGGCTATATTAAGTTTAATTCAGTTTTATGCAAAAAGGAAAAAGGGGGTGTAGCTCTGTGTGAAAATTCAGATACTTCTGATTTATCTGAGATTTTAACAATATGTTAATAAATATTCCACCACTTTCAGTTTCTTTAGGGTATCTTAAAAGATTTTAAGGGGCATACTATGGGTACAACCTTTCATTTGAAAACTCATATATTTGATGATTTCCATTGAACTTTATCTATAATCATTAAACATCATTTCCCTAAATTTCAATTCCTTCATAAATCCCCTTAAGCCCAATATTTTAGACATTTTCTAGAATCAAAATTATCTAATGGATTTCGATCAAAATTGGAATAAGTATTCTAGACATAAGGATTAGTATGATTATATCTTGATTTTAATATTCGTAATGTGACATAAAACTGGTGCAAAACTGTTCTGTTGTAAGAATTAATTTTACCTGTCCTGGGACTAGTAATCTTCTAGTGGGTCGCAAAACAAACGCACTGTAACAATGCGATAGAATGGCAAAAGAAGAATTAGAATGTAGAGTGTTCTACGCTCGTGCTGCATTTAATGATTTGGCAATTTGTTGCAAAAATAGATTGCTCTATTAGAAAAAAATACAAGTTAGTTAATATATTTCGTTTTTAGAAAGCAGTAGTACATTTTACAAATTTAAGAGACATATTTAAAATACTTTTTTTAATTGTCGGCTGCAATTAGAAATTCCTTTCATTATTTTAAAGGTTTCGATTTAAATTTCTCAGGGTTATTTTAATGGTTATGTTTGCGATAACAGATATGCTATAAGAAATACAGTACATTACGATGGAATAGCAATAAAATCTATTCATATAGTTGTGTTCGGGAAGCTAGCATATCGGGACAAAAGCCAGCGAATAAAGACGAACTTTTCCGTCGACAAAGCCGTGTTTCGTCAACGACAAACTGTTAAATATTGACAGGGATAAATCACCTAGAAGCCTTTGCCTAGTACATATAGCTGAGATATGTATTTGAAAACACGAACCGTTTAAGATGTCATGAAGAGATCAGAGCATTGTAATAGTAGTCCGACTACGAAAATACCGGCAGCAGTAGCAGCTTGGTACTGATTTGAGCAAATACTTAATTTCGATTGGGATCTAACCTATCAGAAAAAAATATCTTCTGTTTTCAATTGCTATATATAAAGCATTGCGTTCACGCTTTTCGATCTCTTTAGTGACAAGGGAGCCAAGCTGTGTAACAAACTTATGTCCCTCAGATAAACCACCAAACTTTTCTCTTGGCATGCAAACGAAACCCGCCTTTAGCCTCGAGCTAGTGACAACGGCACGCGGACTTACTTTTAAATTATAACAATATTAACTTTGCCAGCCTATCTACGTAGTACGGACTATTGAATAATATTTTCCGATCATGAACTTATAATAACCTCTCTATTACTAATACTTGTTTATTAAATTTTAACGAAGATGAAGGTATAATATATTACGACTAGCTTTAGATTTTGTAGTTCACTTATGACCAAATGTGTAATATCTTATTTCCACTACAGTGTAAATTCTTTCGAGTCGTGGGAACGGGAAGTCGATAAAGCGACCGAACAAGACATCAGATATGACCAACAGAGATAGTGGTGGCCCAATGAGTGTCAGTCTTTCAAATCGTTTCAATCAAATAAGACGGGTGTTTAAATGGTTTAACAAAAATATAAATAATTAAGCTATGAGCTTAAACATAATTAACTATCTCCCTTTATTTCCCTCCTCCCACCCTTGGACCATTCAACTACGGAACAATCATATGATTGAATAAATCTTTTATTCTTCCAAGAACGTGTCGTTAGAATTAACTACGTGATAATTAATATAAATAATATTCAGCCGAACTTTGATTACAGATAACGGAATTTGCCCCGGTGCTTGCAGGAGGATAGTAACACATGCGCATAGATACAAAGAAAATATGAGTTTAAGTTAATTAAAATATTAATGAATAAATGATTTTAAAAACTTATTGATTTCATAAAGTTATCTCGATGATGCCAATATGCCTATATAACAGTGGAACTCTGAATTGGGAGAAAAATAAAAATTGCTTCAATCATAGGAGGATTTCTCCTCTGACTGAGAACAGGACATATATTATACGTTGAACTTAACCGGACATTAGAGTAGTCTACGTGTCGGCGTTTCATGTGTACAATGAAATTTAGAGTTTTTAATGTTATTTTTTAAGTCTTAATGTAATTCAATCTTTCCGAAATGTTCAATTTTATACACGCTCAATGTTGATATATCGGAAACATCAAGATATTTGATCGTATGTTCTTTATTGACAGGCCGAGAGCACGATCGAAACCTGCTCTCAAATAATGACCATGTAAAGTTAATCGTAGAAACACGTAAACTTATGATGGTCCGCGGTGTGACGTGAGATTGATAAACATCGGATTTATTGAAAAATCTAGTTCAAAATTACCGAATAAGCCTCGGTCCTTGGAGAAAGTTTACAGGCATGCATAATTACGCCAGTCAGAAACAAACGTATGATTTTAAGTTGATTAAATATTAATAATTTAATGACTTTAAAACAAACACTCTTAAATGACTTGCATAGGGTCATCTCGGTGTAACAAAACTGGGTATTTAACGCGGTACTCTATTAAACCAGCCCATTTGGTATAATGGTATGAATGGGATGGGAGACTAGGATTTAATCATCGGTTAAGTCATGCGAAAGACTCCAACAATTTGTACTTGATATCTTCTTGCGAAACACTTAGCATTATAAAATGAGTAACGGTAAGTGGTGTGGCGCCTTTCTCTACGCTTTGGTGTAGTAGATAATAAAAAGGGATCCTTTGGGTTGCCCTCGACTATGGTCGCCCACTTTACTTTTTTATTTCACTTCAGCTAGTTCGTCAATAAATTATACTTTCCTTCGAGTAGTTTTTGTGAAGAGCGTAGCGATATATATTAGATGTATTTCTGACATGTTCATTTTATTGAAACAGTAACGTGCAGTCTACTTTTTCATCCTTTAAACTTCTTTTTACGAGTTGTCTACGCAAGATGTCACATAAACCAGGCAACAACACTTGCCTCCTGTTGAGTCTGTCATCATTCCTTCCGTTATACCAACGTTTTTTTATTCACTAATATATGAATATGAAGATATGAAACCGTTTTATTTGTCGAAATGCCAGCGACACCAGACGGAGAGAACGTCATTTAATTTTGTGTTATCTCCCATTGCCATAAGAGATATTGCTTTTAAAGGGAGGTGCGATGGTGGAGAGTGTAGTGTAAAGCTTACTGTCGACTCGGCATATCGGGTTCTGGTTATGTAGAAAAATATTTGATCAGTTTCACTGTGATATATCAACAGCCTTCCCGTTGTCACTCTTGTAGGCACCTTATCCTAAATAGTGTAAAAACAAATAAAATAATTGCAAATTTCCAACGAATATAGAATACTAACAGGGTTACCCAGCGTTGTCTGGTTTAGAGTGTCGGATAGCATCATATACAACATCATATTAAGGAGAGTTTACTTTAACAGCAACCTCGACGTTGTTAGCTAGATATCTTACCCACTGAGCTATTCAGATATATGTTAACATACTCTTAACGCTTATACATAGACTAATTTTATTGTGCAACATGTTAAAAGTGTCATTAGCCCCTTTATATGACAGCTAGAAACGCAGAACTACTTCCATTAGTTTTACATGCAAATAGTACATAGGTATACTCCCTAGTATGTCTTGGTTTTTGAGAACAGACATGCACACAGACAGAGAGGTGCTCTCTCTTATTATATATATATATATATATATATATATATATATATATATATATATATATATATATATATATATTATATCATGTTTAGATGTATATAAGTGTAATCAGTCAACAGAAAATAATAAGCGAACTAGTGGGTGAAACATTAATAACCAAACACTGATAACGAACAAACAAATAAACATGCAACTTACAATTTCGTGCCGATATATTGGACGATTTAAGAAGCAAAGTAAATCCCAATTTATGTTTCTTTTTCTTGTGTGTTGGGAAATTCCATAGGTATTTTTGGGAACCATTCCCTTCTTCGAGCCTTCAATGAAGTGTTAACAGAGTTCTTGAAAACGGTGAACTAAAATAAATATTTCCCAAACAGGCCAACAGGGGTTGCCTGTCAAGATCATATGTGAGGTGTTGGTTGTCTGTTTTAGTCCTGGTACAAATGTATAAAGAAAGAAAAGAAATAACAAAGAAGGGAACGGACGTTCTTTAGTTAAATCTGTCTGCTCGGTGGAGATTGTAGTCTTTGAACGATGACGTTATTTTGTGTAGGCGTATATGTCTATGACATATCCAGCAGGTATGAAACAATGGAAACAGGGAAGGGAAATAAATGGTCTCTAGTATAATCTAATTCATTGGTGTGAGTAGGGTAATTATGTGATCGGCAATATTTTTGGATCTATATCTAAAATTAAATTCTATGATTAGCTTGTGTTTATACACACATCTGTGGGTCTCTCGCTTTCTCTCTCTCTCTCTCTCTCTCTCTATCTCTCCCTCTCTCTCTATATATATACATCTATTTATATATATATATATATATATATATATATATATATATATATATGTATATATATATACATCTATTTATATATACATATATATATATTGATTGATTTATTCATTTCTATATATTTTCCGTGGTTCACACTTGTTTATATTTTGTTTTGTTTAGAATGTACGTGTTTTGTGTGTTTGAGGAGTAAATTATATTTGCAGTATTTAAATCGATTTGATTATGTGATGTGTATATCTCTATATTTTAAAGGGATGTTTATTGGTGTGGTCAAAAGAATTTGTAGGTACTCACAACTCCGATATCTGAATTTAACCCTCTGGTATAAGTGTTTAATTTTTAGATCCATTCTATTTCGTTCTTTCTGCGGTGTTGTGTTGAATAGAAACTTGTCTGTAATAATAAGTATTTTGTGTCTATTGAGTGGTTTGGAAAGTTGTAATGTCGTGCCACTGATGTATATATGTTGTTTCGTGCAAGTTTCAATAACGCACAAGAAAGCGATATAGAGTAGAGAGAGATTGGAAGATACACAGACCAACTGAAAGGCGTTGCGTACTAAATATACCAAAATTATTCACTTGCATTTTATTATATTAGAAAAGGAAAAATATATTCTTTCATTTCATATATGTTTTTACATAATCGGCAACGACAGGGGTAGAATTGAAACCGCATGCTCGATGTTATCAGTACGATACTTTCCTAACTAAACAATACAGACATTTTTGAGTCGACTTTTAAAATAACATTAATAAGAAAGATCACATATACATATTTAAAGTGTTAAGCGGAGTTCTGTCCCCATGGCTCACTAAGAGGTGGGGACACATAGATATTCGGTACATAGAGGGTAACGTAGAGATTCGGAACGACTCACATTGTTTTCTCTAAAATATTCACTAGATGTGATATAAATTTCATGAAATTCCGATAAACTTGAAGTTTTAAAGGAAGTTGTGCCCATATAGCTCACATAGGTTAGGAGAGCACTTAGCCATTTGGGACTACTTCTATTTTATTCCCCAGAAAATTAAATGTCATAAATATGTAATATATTTGATGTTTTAAGAGGGTATTTCCTCATAGCCCACTTACGGGTGCACTTAGAGATTCGGGAACACTTCGATTGTCTCCCTCGGTAAATTTTACATTAGAATACACGTTCAGATTTATGTAGATTTTCCAATCTTTCTTTCTATAGGGTAAAACCCAAACATCAAACACACGCATATAAACAGACATTGAGTTGTATATATACATACCATTTATACTTTTATTTGTAAGATTTTTAAAAGATACGGCACTATGATTTACAATATAAAGGTGGATTTTATGTAGTTTACTGCGAGAATAAAAACGGAAGCTTACCAGCTGAAAAGCAAATGAGGTGTGTTGCATGTCGTGCGTGCCCATCAACCATAAGAAAACTGAAGGGCTTCTATTCACAGTGGTAGATTGTTATAGTTGGGACTTATTTGCATAAGTGAATAAACTAAATTGCATGTCTGGAGAGCAACTGACTTAAACAAAAGAAAGATCGAAAGCAGGCAATCGGCTTTTGGAGATAAAGTATCGGCTTGTAGAGTTATTTCAGCGTTTGAGGCACAGATATTTTGTTTGAAGTTTGAATTTACATAGTGATCGTTTTTTCTTAGTCAGTTGATTATAGATAGATAGATAGATAGATAGATAGATAGATAGATAGATAGATAGATAAGGAAAGAAAGTCATCCACAGAAAAGTGCTTCGTCGTTTCACACTAATCGGTCTGGCTTAACATAGTAAGCCTATCACCACCGGGATTCGAAACCAGGACTTCAGATCACTTCAATTGGTGACCAGTGGTGTCGAATATCTTACAAGCTTAATGAACGAATAAACTACGGAGAGGAGAGGAAATCCTACTACTTAAATTATTGCTTTATCTTTACAAATTTAAAATACTGATAACCTAGAGAACTCAATTCCTATTACGAGAGAATATTGCATTACGCTTTTTTCCATAAAAGATTGTACTACCAATATGTGTATATATAAAATATAGTAATCCGCAGACAGCTGTGTATATAGACGCAACAATTGTATCTACGGCGAGATTAGAATCCGGCACATCCAAATATAATCAGCAGCCAAGTACCTGTTCTATTGCGCTAAATAAGAATTATACCGCTATATATGTACTTGCTATGTTTGAATATATATTTTTACCACGATATCGATATGCAAAGATATATATTCGTTACAGAAGATTAGTGGTGTATACAGGCTATATATGGCCTATGTTATCCGTTGTAATGCATATAATCTATTTCCCAAATTTTTGAATTCGTAATAAGTAATCTTCCTGGAGTCTAATGCACTTTCTCACGCTTGCATACACTTCTAGAAGTATTCGTCTGTTATTGGACTCAGCTTCTCTTCATATCCTCCATAACTTCAAAATGGTGCTACCTGATCAGGATGTCTGAAGATACCGGCTTACCGACTAAAAATACACAAAACATTAATATTATTGTTTTTGTCCTTTCCCTTTGCAAAACTCAATCATGTTCTGCAAAACCAAAAAACAAAAACAAACAACATGATTCCTCTACAAAACAACCAAATAAAACCAAACACCATGAATAAATACTTGAACATATAAAGAACTTGAAGCATAAAATCTTTTACAAAAATTATCGAATTCGACATTAAATAACTCAAAAAATGCTGTAAAACAACAAAAGAAATAAACACCATGAATACATACTTTAACATATGAAGAACTTGAAGCATAAAAACTTTTACAAAAAAGACCGGATTCGGTACTAAATAACCCGAAAAGGGTTGATATGGCGTAAAACAAAACAGCCAAACCAAATCAAACCAAACCATAACTGCGAAAAGTGGTCCCTTGATTTGCAGGAAACGAAAAAGTCACACTGTGCAATATCATGTAAATAGGGGGTTGTTGTAAGGTAGTTGGGAGGCTCTTTAATCCCCACAGTCTGTTCACCGCTGGTCTTATTTATGTAGTCGCAGTGGTGATGTAGCAGCCGAGGTTTCTACCTTCTCTTTGTTGATATAGACGTCTTTGTGAAGATTAACAATAATGAAACATCATATACGTACTTGCGTTTTTAAAATCCCTTTGGTGTTCTATTTTTCTTTCGTTATAGTATACAGGTAAACTTAAAATGTACCCTCCCCCTATTAGGGAGGAAGCAGGTATCCGAAACCCAACAGCCATCTCTGACAACTCAATCAAAAGATAAAACTTTTCTCTGCCCATTCGCTGCGTCATTGCAACATAATATGATAATCATTAAAACCTTCATATGGTTATCTGTTCCGTCATCTAATTAGGCTAAACCTTCATGCGTAGTTTTAGAAAGTATGCATTCATATAGTCTTCTTTCAATATCTATTATATTTTCTCATGATTACCTGACTCTCCCAAATCAACATTCTAAATAGAGGATGACATCTATCTTTACTCGCTACCATTTATTTACTCTAACCGCCACCGATTAACCGTATGCTAATATTTCATGGAATAAAAATTAAACTAACACCAGTTATTTCAGAATTCTTAACGGACGTTACACATTCGCATGCTTGAAAAAACAGTAAACGTTCACTAAGAGTTAAGATTTCTGCGTCAGTAAGCTTTTCCAATTACTTTATAATTACTTTTAGTTTTTTATCTCATATTTTTTATGTTAAACAAAAAGCATTCACTAGTTATTCAAAATTAAACACTAAATTCGGTCCGCCGTTCTGTCAGCACATTCTTTCACATCCCAGAATAGAGCGGAATATACCAATTAACGAACACCTTCTCAACATGGCGGCATTTGCTGTCGTCTCTCACGTACGTAAATTATTACGAATTTGTACTTTTTTCAGAAGACAAACTACACTTAGGTGTGTTTATTAATCAGTTAGACCGTAAGAAAAACATTTCTATACAAGCGCTGGGAAAGAAGTCACATTTTATTTGTCTATTTAACTTTTTTTTGCAGAGTTTAGCCTCCTCAAAAAATCCGACTAAGACCGATTAAATGTAAATAAATAAGGTAAGCTTCACGAATGACTTTTTGGGTCGTATTTACTTTTTTTATTTTTGTTGCAGTGTTATTTATTATTACTAATAGTATTTGAATGAGCCCGTGTGCTATTTGAGAGCCGAAACGATTTCACTGGAAGTAATTCATGTGATTGAAATAGGATTCTTTCATGTTAGCCTCTACTTAAAACTATAAAGGGGGCAATCAGCTAAAACGTAGTAATTTAAAACAATGAATACTTATCTGAGAAAACTCTATTTAAATCAGCCATTTCAGTGTAAGTAATTTACTTATAGTGAAATGGGGGTGGCACTTTTTATGGCCGCAACTTCCCGCCCCAATCAAGGATTTGTCTAACGTAACTTTATTTAACCAAACAATCGCAACGATTTGAAATTAAAGAAAATCGTCTGACTTTAATATTAAAAATAAATAAAAACCGGTGCTTATTTGTATGTCCCCTCTGCCTATTGGTTGACGTTAAAATATTTTTCTTCTTTTCGGTTTATTTTTATTTTACTTTTTCAAAATAGAATAAACGTTAAAGTGTAGTATTTGTTCTCATACTATACTTAATTTTTTGTCTCCTAAACTAGTGCAGGAGAGATCTTTCTAGACTGCGGTAATCTTTATGTTTTACCAAATCTGGAGTGCTACTTTTGATGGGGAGATAGATTTTCCCGACTTTCAAAACGTAAACGGTAAACTCATTTTTAATTTTATTTGATTTAAAACAATAAATAATTATTTAACAAAACCTATTTTAATCACCTAAATTACTTTCAGCGGAATGGGTTCTTTTCTGATTTTCTTCTCAGAATTAATAATCTAATACTTATACATTTTTAAATTAAATTATTATTTGAAATTTCTCTTGGAAAACGCCAGGACACGGGTCCTGCTAGTTTACAATCTAACCCTATTTTTACACACCCGCATCTAAATATTATTACAGTACTAAAACCGCATGATCATGTTATATGAGAACGCAATTCGATTATCCCTCTCTCCAATATCTCACAACGCACAGCACAGCACGTCTTGTAACTTTGTAAGACACCTTGTAAATAAACATAATGCATGTTGCATTATATTTATATATGAAGTTAAAAAGAAAAACTCAAGCCAACATTTTTAAGCCATTTGCACTATAATCTATTTCGCCCTTGAGACGAGGGCGTCAGGTGCTCCTTGGACGGCTTACTATTCGTAAACTGAAAATTCTTTCAAATACTTTCACCGACTTGATGGGGTGGGGGGGGGGGGCTCGTCCCAAGGACGAAATAAATTATAGTGCAACAAGTTTTTAAATGTTGGTTAGAGGTTTTCTCTTTTTACATTTATTTTTCCTCTACATTGCACCAAGCTATCTTAATCAAGATCTATCAAAAACTCTTCATATATATATATATATATATATATATATATATATATATATATATATATATATATATATATATATATATATACGTGTTTTTTTTACTAGCGTTGGTAACCACAATTCTTTAAATATACTTTTTTCTCTCGTTGGAACTGCACTGGGGCTACACAACCCCCTTCTCTCTCTCGTTCTCTCTCTCTCTCTCTCTCTCTCTCTCTCTCTATATATATATATATATATATATATATATATATATATATATATATATATATATATATATATATATATATTATACGTTTGTTATTATCTATGTACGTATACGTTTCGTCCCTTTTCAATCGAGACTCATCAGCATAGAGATATGACTATTCACTACCGGTCGTACGATTCGAAACCCTGGATTACAAGTATTTTTCAACTTAAATCCAATAATATATATAATCCAACAATATATATATATAATTAATTTTAATAAATGATATTAAATTATTTTCACATACACACGCCAGTGTTTCAAGCTTTCTCTCTCATCAGTGTACAGAATGCATATCTCAGACGGCTGCAACGTTCGAACCCCTGCTACAGAATAAAGCAAGCTTCATAACCATATGGTCACGAGACATTATCACGTCAAGAAGGGAATTTAAGTTTTATTTATGCGAAGGTATGCATATATAGAGATTCGACGAACGTTGTCAGAATATGCTTTATAGCTCAGTGTCAGTCTATTTTTAACAGGGTTCAACGTCAATCTTATTAAAGAAGATTATAACAATATTAATGTTTAGTAAATAATATTGAATTAATTTTACCTACATACGCCAGCGTTTCAAGATAAATTATTTTATTTAAATACTATACATTACGGTGGCTGTTTGGGGATATCAAGGTTTTATCTATGAAGCCATCTTTGATTTATGAAAAATTCGGCTTGTTTATATTTCAGAAAGATTCATGAACGGAACTAATGAATCTTTCTGAAATATAAACACACCGGATTTTCTCCTAAATCCAGTATGACCAGATAGATGACACCCGGGTATCCCCAACAGACGTATAGTATTTTAATAAAATAATCATATTTTCTCTTTTCAAAATTACGATCGAGCAGTTTGTTGTTTTTTAGTAACTTTTGATAACTCTATATATTTTTGTTATTGTTTTGGCAAAGTGACAAATGAACGAATTCAGATATCTACTTTAAAGCATTTTGTAAATTATATGACGGAGTCATTTTCTATCGCACAGTGTGTCGCCTCTTATATGAGGAACGTCTATATTTATAAAATATAATGTATCTACGGATACCTGTTTCGCCGTAATATGACTCATCAAGGTGGTTGAACTTAGCGAGATTCGAAACGGCGGCCACAGGCACTGCAGTCCGGCACCCTTAACGTCGAGCCACGAAACTTCGCTTTCAATAGAGGGATATATTATCGCACATGAATGTATACATTTTTGTGTTTATGATTGTTTTGGCGATTGTGACAAATTAACGAATTTAGATATATGCGGTTAAGCATTTACTAAATGCTATGAGGGAGTTATTTCCCTTAGACAGTGTGGTGTCACTTATATGGGGGGGGGGCGTGTATATATATTTTATTTTAAATCGTGTATTTCTATTTAATTAAAAAAATAAAAATTATTTTAGGGATGTCTTGTGCTATGAAGGTATGATACCTATATTGCGTGATAATTACTCATCCGAAAATTATCCGTTTGTCTCTCAGGTGTCAGATCTTGACTTTGCCTAAGAACAGGATTTATCGGCAACAAAGGATTTATTGCAAATGTCAAATTTCAAAGTGTCAAAATAAATCAGAAAAGAAGTAAACATGTACTCACGATTTTATGGTTGATCTTATTTCCCCGATTGGTTAATGTCTAACATAGGGAATTTCAAATTCAATTCGATCGATAGAATTGCAACAGATTTAGAATGAAGATTTCCTGAGACCCCGTTATCTTTTATGGGGTTAAATATGTTGATACTACCACTGACATTACAAATTGTACTAATATTAATACTAAAGAATAAACACTTTTAGCTTCTAAAGCTATTGATCAGAGTTATGGTATTTGTTTATTTGACGCCAGAACTATTCTCTTTAAGACAATTCTACTATTTTATGATAGTCTGGAATAGTATAAGAAGAGAAGGTAGAGTAGTATACTATAGGTTGTAGTGCAGTATCACAACTATTATCGCTTAGATATCATTTCAACTACATTTTTAATCGCTACTCAGCTTTTTCGTTTGAGATCAAAGTGCAGTATCTGTTCTCACTAAGTACTTTTTGTGCGGTTTCCCCCATGGTTTTCCGACAGGGAAGAAACTGTACATAAAAATGGATGTGAGAGTAAGATAATGTCGATATACATCAGCAATAAAAGTGAACAACCTAAAAATTATTTCTATTTAGAAGATTTATTTTTGATCAAATCGTCGGATGAAAATAGTTTTTAAAATGTTTGACGAATCCACCGGCCGACGAAACCAAGTAAGTCCAGATTTTCAGTGTTATGCTACGTGGAATGATGTTTAAATTTGACCGATAAAGGACAACCACGAATCTCCATTATATTTTGACCTGCATTTGTTCCGTTTCAATCTGGTTACTATCAACCAACCATCCCACTTTCTACACGACTGCAATTACTACTTCACCATGAGTTAACGGGAGACTTTTTATCGTGATTAAAGCCAGTTAATGATTCAAGCCAGATAGTAAAATGTTATAAACGAATTAACTCGTTAAAATGATTGAATTACGTTTCGGTCAAGATAATAGTCCATGCATGACAAACAGAGAGAACATTGTTTTAGTAGAAGAAAAAACGAAAACACGTATCTCGAGGCTGACTCAACTAAAAACAAAAAATCTAAATAAAGAAAATGCGTCAACATCCTCAGTTACTGATCTGGTAACCAATCAGAAAGTAAATTAGCTTCATGAAAATACTAGCTGAAGAACATGTCTATGCCAGCTTTTTCAACTTTTCTCGAATTTTATAACTAAAATTAGTAGAACTTCTATTACATATTTTTACCCATTTTAAAGTTAACAAAATAATTATGACGATGATCGATATCTGCTTGGAAATGACTGCAACGCTATACAAAAAATAAATGTATAGTGTGATTTTTTTAACATAGTTCACCCCAAATAAGGCGGCCGTCACTGTAAACGTAAGGGGCTACTGAGAAAAATAAAAGGGAGAAGGTTGGGGGTCAACCTAAATTGAGATCTGCGCATCGAGATGTCTGTTTACATTAGTTTTAAAGTTTTGCATGTCAGTACTGTCGGGGAAACAGCATATGGGGACCTCCACAGTGAATGAATGGGATTTAGTTGACTGTCGAGTTGGTCTAATGAATGTAGCGGCGATAGGACAGGGACTGGAGCTTGGTTGACAGTGAGGGACCTATTAGGTTCGCGACTCTTTTTTGGACCAGCCCAGATGTGGCTATGCTAAACCAACGCTGACATAAAATAGTGAAACAAAAGACGAACGCTTTATCCACGAGGACACCTATTAAACAAAAAAATGTTTAACCTAATAAAATGAGTGCAGCGTAGGGATTGTTTTACTTCTTCGCATAGATATAAAATAGTTCGAGTGTCTATACTAAAAAAATATACGTAAATTTTAAGAATTGTTATTAAAATATAAATATATTAGTGAACATTTCTTAGATACTTTTTATCTATCTTATATTAAAAAGAGAATAAATGTTTTCTGTTCAAAGTAAACAATACGTCAAATACGAGCGATGATGTTTTGTTGCCTAAAATGGAATGTTAAAAATGTCGGAACATTTGTTTCTTATGTTATTTTTACGTACATTTAATTTTGAATAATAATGTTTTTTTTAAATACACACACACTAAGAGAATATCCGTCCCAGGACGGGTATAAGCAACATGCATAGCATTAGCTTTTCATTTATTTCTTTTATTTTTGAAGGTGGGTGGTACGATACGGTTTCTAGTGCCCCCCCCACACACAATGTTAAGGTTTACAAAAGATATATAATGTGCCTACTTTACTTACCGTGTTGGCTAGAATACGTATCTCATAATTCATAATAATAATTTCTACCCTACACATACTTATTATGACGCCCACCTGGCCGGTTAAAATTGTACATAATATAACTTATTCAAATTAAATTAATAATACAACTCAAAATTGTATGTAGAGAAAGCATTTTCTCTATTAAATGTGTATCTCACTTATTGTTAGTTATCTTTGGAGAGTGGGAGAGTTTTAGGTGCACACCCCTAAATAGTAAAGTATACAAAAAATAATGAGCCAACGTTACTCATCGTGTTGCCTAGAATATATATTCTCTAATTCTTGATGATTGGTTCATTAGTTTAGTAGTGCATCTTATGCATAGAACAATATATATATATACACATCATCATCATCATCATCTTCATCAGTCTTTTTAAATTTTACTCCTGGTTGAGAACCCCCCTTTCTGTTTTTTTCACCTTGTTTATCCCTGGCTTTGTTCTATTGTTCATCATCTTGATACCTTGGATGGTGACTTCAAGTTTACTGAGAAATGAGGGCCTTTTTTGGTGCCTGGCATTCAGGGTATTGTGCAATAGTCGCTGCGCGAGGTACTGCGGGTTGGTGACGCTATTTGTCCATAGTGTATAGGTGGCAGTTAGCTCAATAGAGCTAATCCGCCTTTTTCAGGTTTTGTTTTCAGTTATGTTGGGCACAAACACCACCTTTCATACTTCATACTGGGCTGAAGTCCAGTGGAGGTCACAGTTGTACCTGTCGCCGACTCAAACTGCAGCAGCTAGTACTGGGTTTTGTTGTACCAGTAGCATATTCTATTGATGTCTTTTAATGATTATGTAATATATATATGTGTGATGTTTTGAAAGCTTACCACAGCATTCCGTTCAGGAGCCCAATCAACACCACAAAAGATTTTTTTATTCAAAAATTATTTATTTATCATTTTTCAAATTAAAAAGGTTTTTACCTACACGTGTTTCACTACCAAGTAACATCGAGCATTTTTTATTGGACTAATCCCGGTCTTCACTGAATAATCTTTTTCTAAGTGAAAAATCCAATATATATATATATATATATATATATATATATATATATATATATATATATATATATATATATATATATATATATATAGGCAGCATCTTCTCTTGCAGGCAATTATTGTTGAATATAACCGACAACGTATGTCTGGATATCCTTTGGTAGATATTTTCAATACTCCGAATCAGAATCTTAGTTTCAGCGGGGGGACGAATTGGCCGATGAATCTGCCATAATTTTGATTTGTGTCCCTAGTACTTTCAGATCCATCCGGGTCCATCTTCAGGAGAATGAGGATAATCAGGTACAGACAATGTGTTAGTATTATAGATGGTTTGGGCGGGAATTATCCTAATTCTCCTGATAATGGGCCCGGATGGGTCTGAAAGTACTTGGGACACAAATCAAAATAATGGCAGATTCATCGGCCAATTCCCTCCCGAAATAAAGTTGTCGGTTATTTTCAACAATATATATATATTTGAATAGATTTTTTGTGGTACAAAATTTTATTATACATTTCAATAAAATAAGTGGAGCCATCTTGAATAAAGGGCAATATCACAAGTAAAAAGTAAGAAGAGGGAAAAAAAAATTTGTTCAAGTATAATTATCGAATAAAACAATTAAGAAGTTTCATTACGAATAAAAGTGGAAAAAAAACCAACCTAAGGTACCTTTCGTCCGACACATTTTCAAGGGGGAACGTCGGTGGAATATCGTTTTAAAGTATTAAAAAAAAAAAGATGGTTTTTACAAGGGGAAAGAGAGAAAAAAATTTTTTTATAAAGAACCATGGAGAGCAAACGAAAAAAAAAAAACAACAATGAAAAAGAAAAAAAAGGCACAAATCACAGGAAAGGAATGAACTATCGCCAAAACCTTAGAAACAATCACGCAAAACGGATAAAATGATAATCGACATACTGCAAGCAAAGTCTTTTTTTTTAGAGGTCTCTAAATAGATCTAATTTATGAGATAACTCATTTTGCCTGCAGAGTAAGGGTTTTCGTCTGGTAACGCTCACGGCCTCCAGAACCTTCAGATGGTGTTTAGAACGGGCCTTGTGCACGATACGAAACCAATCATCGGTATGTGGCGAGAACTATACCGATAACTGGTCAAACGGCTTTACCACTTTGCATAAACTAAATTAAACTAAATACAACCGACATTTTGGACCCCTGACGCCTTGTAGCTGTGTTCAAAACTCCATTATGATCGGTTAATTAGTTTAGGAGTTTATCATGTATGCAAATATATAAACATATAATCATACGCAACACTGTAAAAGTTGAGCTTTGATGTTCTTTATTTTAATTTTCCCTTCTCGCTCTTCCTTTCTTCGTTTCTTTCTTTCTTTTTTTTAACGTAATGTTGTTCATCATGGATATGATCTTCAAGTGCATTCGGTGATGAGGACCCAATTTGGAAATGGAGGGGACGTGGAATCCCCGCTTCGTAACCATGACTCCAAAGTAAACTCCCACCCGTAGTTGTACTACTTATCATAATGATATGGGTTAAATGGAATTTGGACCGTGGCCACAACAGCAAACTGCTTCGGATACCCTTGAGCAAAGTGTTTGGTTCCACTCCGGAATCCATCTCTCCTAACTTTTGCTACCTGTTTTGTTTCATGCTTACCCTATATAACAACCCTATCAACTACGAAACTCACAACTATCCTCGTTATAACATAAAACTGCATCTGATTGTGAGGCCCTATTTAACGAGCTTTTGGAATCGTCGAATCACCTCTTAGTTATTCTCAGGTCCACTCTTATCTTGAATGGTAGTATATGTCAGACCCTCATCTATGAGCTAAATAGAAACTATTTGTTTAAAGATCTGAAAACTATACGCCCACAATGTAAATTGTGATTCAGACCAATCGTATATAAAACATCTACACGGTTTCGGCATTGAATTACTTAAAGATGGTTGACATGCCTAAAAAACTTTATAAAAAATAGATAGATATTGGATATTCTATTTTTACGTTTTTTTATAGCGACCACGTGTTTGTATTTCGTTCCAAACAGGTGGTCGATGTTTTGTATATGTTGTGTTATCGTCCATGATCCACGGTGGTCGGAAGAAAGATAAACAAAGGGTAATAATTAAGAAAGAGTAGAATGTACGCACATATTTGTCAGAGACAAACACAAAGAAGGGCATAGTAACATGTTAAATAAATGCAGTTAAAATCACAGACATTCTTATGAGCGGAAAAATTCTACGTTAATTGATAAAGAATAAGTATCGTCAGGCTAAACAAATAGAGAGGTGTTAATGAGTGGTGTATACGTAAATGTGATTTACTTTGTTTTTGTGCTGAGTGCCTATACCTGCGGACATAAAGAGCATTTAAAATTGACTTTTACTCACGTCAAAGTTGTGCAAACATTGTAAATATTGATAGCCAGTCAGACTGAGTCCGACTGATTTTAAAGCCCAGCCAGAAAAGAGAAAGAATATCCGGTTCTAAATTCGCATGTCGGTGGCATTTACATATAGTTATGATTTCCGGAAGTAGAAGATTGATTTCTTTCAATGGACATAACTTGGATCAGGTGCAAGATATAATACATCCTCATTATAATACCTTCTTATTCCAGTAGCTTCATTCAAAGAACTGCAGGCTTGTGGAACTCTCTTCCTCCTACATATAGCATTGGTCTTTTCACGACTTAGATCAATTGGCATCTCCCGTCTTTGTGTTAATGATATTTCGTTCTTTTTATCTCCTTATATCAAGTGGCTTCCATAAAAAAGAGAGATAACTCTCTGATACTTCTAAGCCAATACCAACAACGAAAAGAACAACTTTGTTGTCAATATTGTTTTTTTTCATTTAACTATGTATAATCCTCCGTTGCCATCTTTCTTCTTATCAATGTTTTCTTTCCTTAATTCTATTGTGTCTTTATTTGTCATTTATTTGATCTGTTGTAATTCGTATTTGTAATTTTCTTTTTCCCGCTTTTCGGTAAGAAAAGAACAAAGTAAATATCGATTTCTTGGGAAATCTCCGACACTTTCCTATTGACATTATTTCTTATTGATTCCTTGTTCCATTATTAACTTTCTTCTCAACAAGCTTTCTCAGTGTTCATTAATTCTAATTATTAGCTCTCCTGCTTTTTGCGTTAATTCCACACCCACTTCCGCCACAGTAGATCCGATTTAATTTGCCGCAGACATCGGACATATTGTTTACCATGACGTTTTTCAGTGAGATTTCTGGCATCTAACGGCCATGTTGAAATATTTATTATGAATTCAGATCACAAAACCTTTGGCATTTTAGGATACGGTATCTGTATCATATATGCATAAGCGAACAGACGTTCCCAAAAGATTGTAAAAACTGATTGAATTAATACTTGCCGAAGCTTATTGGTCAAGGGTTTAGACATCTTATATGTGTAGCTGAGTCAGTACAGCACCGGTTGCAGACAACTGAGGGCAGATTCTCGAAGCTCACTACGTCTAGCTACAGTGATGAGTCATAGAGATGACGAAACACCTTTTTACGGATATCTATATTTTTTATATACGCTTCTCTATGGGAAGCGCCATGGTGGAGTAAATAGCATTAAGGCGATACTCTTCCGTAAAAAGAATTGAGCACTTTCAGTTACCAGTATTGTAAACATGTAAATAAATGAACAGTCCCTTTTAAATAATATATAATCCACCACCTATAAATGGCGTATTTAATAGTTCAGCCAGTACAGCACCACACGTCAACCACCGGGACCGAGTTTCGAATCTCACTGATGAGTTGCAGGGACGACGAATCACATGTTTATAGATAATTATAGTGTATAAGTATATAAGCTTTTCTATGGATGGATTACATATATTCGTTTCCACTTATCGTTAAACGAATGCTCTTCCATTAAAAGAATGGAGTACTCTTAGTTATCAGCATTTTAAAAATATAAATAAATAAATAGTCTCATTTAAATACGATATAATTCCCCGCACTATAATTGGTAAATTTGATAGCTCAGTTGAGAGAGCATTGGACGACAAACACTAGAGTTCAGTTGTCGAATCTCGCTACGCCGAATAACACTGATGAGTCGTAAAGACGTGAAAACACGTGTCTGTGGATAAACACACATACACATTATATATATATATATATATATATATATATATATATATACATATATATATATATATTATTGTGTGTATTTAGGTAACATATTTTCATTTAGGCAAACATTATTAAATAACACAGAGTGTTTTTGCTTGATAACACTTTTTTTCTTTTTTTCAATTTTCCGAATGGACCATTTAATGTTTCGGTCAAATTGCTGTATGTAATGCTGAAATCGATAACCTCAAACTCCCCAAAATCATTGGGGATTATAAACCTGATTACCTATACGGTACCGTAAAAATCCATAAACCTAACTCCCCTCTCCGTCCCATAATTTCTCAAGTCACTACTCTCAGATACTAATAACTCCTTATTTACCAAGTAAATACAGTGTAAAATTCACCCATGAACTCATGCAGATACTCCAACCCCAAAACAAAACAGATAATAAAATTACCGCTTCACTTGATGTTGAAAGTTTATTTACAAATGTCCCAGTACACAAAACATTTGATATAATTATTAATAACATATACAATAACCCATCCTTCCCTCCACTAAAAATTGATCTTGAAATACTTAAAAAGTTACTATTACTTTGCACAACCGAATCCCATTTCTACGGCCATGAGGGAAACATATCTACCCAACTTGACGGTGTTTCTATAGGATCGGTCCTCAGCCCGACCGTCGGTAATTTTTACATGGCTGATCTCGAAAATAAAATATTTAACATAATTAATAAACCCTCCATTTATGCCAGCTAGGTTGATGATATCCTTATTTTAGCAGACAATAATGATCAGATAAAAAAAATTACAAGAGATTTTTTAAATAACTCCGTACTTACATTCACTCATGAGCTTAATGTTAATTAAAAAAATCCGTTTTTAGATGTTCTCATTGACTCTAACAATGACGCATTCATCACCTCTCCCTATAAAAAAATTGCATTTTAAGTTATAAAAGCGAATGTTCATATTGATATTAAATTGCAATGATTAAATATCTATTAAACCGTGCAAAGCTAATCTCTTCAACCAAAAAAATATTCCTCAACGAATTAAAAAACATTAAGCAGATCCTAATTAATAATCAATTTCCCAATTATATTGTAGACGAACAAATAAAATTAATGATTAGAAACTTAGACAATACTTATAATAATCAGCTAAATAATTCCAACTACATAAATCTGTTCTACTGTAACCAAATGCATCCGAACTTTAAATTGGATGAAAAAGCTCTTTAAAATATAATACATCACTACATATCTCTCATCAACACTGCTAATAAAATAAAGTTCATCATTTATTAGAAAAAGATGCAAACATCGAACCATGTAGTTAAAAATAACACTTCTCAGACCCAAAATACGTTAGGAAGAACCAATGTAATATATCAGTTTCAATGCGCCATTGCAGAATGTATCTCCGACAATAATAATAAAACTAATTCTTACATCGGTTACACTACCACAACGCTTTCCCGAATACTAACATTACATCTCTCTGATACTAGCTCCATTTGCCAACACATAAAAAACATGACTACCTCCCTTCTCAATATAGACACATACTAGTTAACAATACTAAAATAATACACCACGATAGCAACACCAAAGTATTAAACATTCTTAAAGACCTCTACATAAAAACTAAACATCCCACAATCAATAATGTGGATTACGAAACAAGTGACAACATTTTAAAGTGTCTAGCATAGTAAATGATGTGTCTTCGACCCCCCCCCCCCCCCAAAAAAAAAAAAAACAGTAACGGCCAAATATACGATACTCATAATATTGGCTCACGGGATTTACATTGAAATATTTTTGTATTTTTTTATATCACTTTAAATCTTCTCCGGTTTAAATCTCAACTGTTACTTCTCATCCTCCCCTTTTTTCAAACCTTATTAAACATCTCTTACACTAAATTTAAACAAACATGCATAACACTCTAAGCAAATGACACGTCCAAACGAGAGTGACACATGACTTCACATTTCCGAAACAGATGACAACAGAAGATGAAGAGAGCCGGATGGCTAAGTCCTTCTGTACTTGAAACCGACGATACGAATGTTGTACTAATTTTTTTGTACCAAAATAAGTAAATATTACGCTCTTAATTTTTAATTTTTATCTTTAATTCTAAATTAATCGAGCACTCTGCTGGGCTTTTTCCTGCTATATTACAAAGAAGGTATATATATATATATATATATATATATATATATATATATATGTCTTCTTATTTAAATTTAAAAAAAAACAAACAAAACCCTAATCCTGAAGACGTCTACGAAAGTCGAAAGCGCTCGAGAAAATGGCCGAATTAAGAACTATCGGAGAAGTACTATACGAATTGCCACCTGAAACCAGAAAGATGGCTCGACGGTTTGAGAACCTCACGAGGAAAATATACAAACGTGAAAGTTCCTGATGTTCAACAACGCTTGCTTAGATAATGACTTAAATATATATATATATATATATATATATATATATATATATATATATATATATATATATATATATATATATATATATATATATGTATAATGTGTATATTGTCTAGGTTACTGTTTCACTAATACTTTTGGGAAAGGTATGAATCCATATATTATCCTAACAGCTATGAATTGAAGAGTATGGCAGAATAAATTCTCAACCCTTGGTTGTGCAACTAGTCTAGGAGAAGGAAAAAAATAACACCAGTCCAGTGGTTATCTGCTTATCCTTTCATTGTTTCT
>OY744533.1:29197780-29210280 GCA_963556195.1 Sepiola atlantica | reverse complement strand
GAGAATCACCAATAAGGTGGTCGTAAACCAGGGAGATATTCCCCCTCCATGGGTGATCGAAACTCTATATATGTTGGGGGTGCGTACCTGCATGCTGGGGGAGGAGACAAAGTTCTAAAAGGTTTTAATGATTTGATGAACTCCTGCAGACGTAAAGAATGTTTACAAATGGCGATAGAGCGGACTCCAAACTGTTAGTATGGTTTTTGGAATCCGCTCTATGCCAAACCTCCAAACACTCCATTTTATAGTTTTAGGCAAAGCACAGACTTTCAATCGAGTGATGTCCAATAACAGAATCCAATGTCGAGGAGGAAGAGTAACAAGGATCCTGCCCTTCCCTCTTGGATATTGGATTGAACGTCTCGGTTTATACGTGTCTGCACATGCAAAGAAGAGCGCCCTATATAATCAGCCTCACACTAGTAATTAAAGTGGTAAATAGCATTACTGTACCTCATATCGGGCAAACTATCCTTACTAAACAAAAAAAAACAACGAGCGTAAAGAAACAGAGTAGAAACAATTCAAAACGCTTCTAACAATCTGCATACCCAGTTTCTGACTCTTTCCACTTATTCAGGGCAGCTTCAAATATATATTATATATTTGTTTCTTTATAATAATCATCAGTTTTCTTATGCGCACTTTCCTTTTTCTATCGATATCCTTTCCCTTTCTGTCTCCGTTTCTCCCCTCTTACTCTTTCTCCCTCCTCTCATGACGTCATTCTTTTTGACGTCATCAACTGTGCACAAAAAGAAACAAGCAAGCAAGTTAAAAAGCAAGCAAGCAAGATCAACAGAATTTTTGTAGTATATAGATAAGTTACTTCGACATGATATTTTGCTCACTTGGGCATCGAGCAGCAACTGAACAATTTGGTAAAAGCTTAAGATTCAGAGCTGTTACAAAAAAGCGGATACAATGGAAGAGTTTTATTTTGCAGGAACTTTTTACATTCTCGCCTTTTTCTTGGCATCGTTTCCGATAGGAAGAATATTTTTTGAGCGAAGCCAAGACAAGAATACCAGCAGCTGCAATGCTATAGCTTTTCTGACAATGGTGCCAAATGCCATTTTTCGTCTATCGATTCGCTTCAAAAAAGACGTCTTAGATCATCGACTTGAACTATTTTTAACATATAGCTGTAAAGTTAGACGTACACAAGCAGAAACGCGTGATATATATATATATATATATATATATATATATATATATATATATATATATATATATATATATATCAGCAGCAGCAGGGCTTTTTTATTTCAGTCCTGGTGGAGGAAACGCTCCCTGGTTTCTTTCCACCTTGTTTTTTGTGTCTGTGATTCAGCAGATTGTGCCATAGTCACGACGCTAGGCACTGCAGGTTGGCGACACAATTTGCCCATAGCCGGTGTGTGTGTAGAGCTCATCCGCCCTTTTGCCAGTTTTGTTTTTAGTCCTGTTGTTTACCTACACCACCTTCCATACTGGGCCGAAGTCCAGTAGACGTGTCGGTTCTACTCATCGTCGATCCAAGCTGCAGCAGCTAGTACTGGGTTATGTGGTACCAGTAGCATCTTTTATTCATGTCTTTTAATGAGTATATAGGCATTAATAATTTAATATTTATTTATAAATATTATATATATATATATATATATATATATATATATATATATATAGTAAGTTCTATATAGGAAGCACGTCAAGAAGTTTTAAAGATAGGTATTACACACAAATTATCCTTCAGAAATAAGAAATATAGTAACACTTCGCTGTCCCGACACTTCTGGAAATTGATAGACGAGAAAAAAACAATAATTAGATGGAGCATAATAAGAAGGGCGAAAACATGTAAATCACTCTCATCACCCTGTTTCCTATGCCTGGGTGAGAAACTTGAAATTGTTACATTTAAAGATAGAGAAAAATTACTCAACGTCAGAAACGAAACGAGTTTGAACTGCAAACATTTGAAGGAGTATACGTTAAGCAGACTTTAGATTACGAATAACTACGACCACTCTACTGTTACTTCATTGTTAGCATTACACACCCAATTTTAATTTGTAATCTTATTTTTATTTTTATTTTATTTTATATTTTGCTGTTTTTTATTTTTCATTTTTTATTATTTTATTTTTTTATTTTGTATTTCTTTAATTTATTTTTTTATTTTTATTTTTATTTTATTTTTATTTTTATTTTTTATTTTTATTTTTATTTATATTTTTAATTTTTAATTTTTAATTTTTTAAATTTTTTATTTTTATTTATTATTATAATTTTTTATTATTTTTTATTATTATTTATTATATTTTATTTTTTATTTTTTATTCTTTTTATATTTTTTATTCTTTTTATTTTTATTATTTTTATTTATTATTGTTACTCTAATTTTATTTTTTACTGATTATTTTTATTTTATTTTATTTTTAATTTACATGATTATTATCATTATTTAATTTAAAATTCTGATGCCTTTATAATTTTGAACCTACATCATCCAAAAACTACTACACACCAACCTATAATAAGGTTTTCAGCGCATACGCATGGTTACCACGTATATATGTGTATATGAATATGTGTTTATGTATTTATAGAATTGACTAATGGAATCACATACGCTATATTTTATTGGCCTATTTATCCTTAGGGTATTTATCTTTAAATGTAAGTAATTTGAGCTGAGATATATTGCGGCAATAATAAATGGTTTTCATTACTGAATTATGGATGCTTGTGTACATGTGGTCATGTTTGGTGTACATGCATGCTAGTATTTGTGTAAACTCACATATGTGTGTGCAAGGTATCAGTAGGCATATATACTGATTTTATGTAATTTTATGTATTTTTATGCTATATGGGTAGGAACGTTGTACGCGTATCTGTGAGGGTTGATAAGTATATAATTGTATGTTGTATGTAGGTATGTATATGTGTATGTATGTATGTATGTATGTATACATGCGTGATTTGATCAAAATATGTGTATGTACGGGTATTGATACCTGTCTGATATAATATTTGTCCAAGTATGTTTAAACTGGTGAAGAATTTTAATTTTATTTTTATTTGCATTCTATATTCATTCCTTGTGTACGTATAGGTAGGTAATAGGCATATTTTTTCATTTGCCTATATGTCTGCTGTATATACGTTTATATGTGTGTATGTATGTATGTGTATATGTATCTATGCATTGTGCATGTATGTTATGTGTGTCCAGCTATGGATATACGCGTATATATTTGTGTTTAGTCTTTATATTTGTATAGTCGGGGTGATATATTCTATGTACGTGCTTGTATATGTTGATGTATTAATTTGTATACGCTTTGTATGTGTATGCATGTATGCTTATGTATGTGTGTGTATGTATATATATATATATATATATATATATATATATATATAATGTGTGTATATGTATGTATATGGGTTTGTGGGGTCTAGGCGTGTGTATACATGGGTATTGTATGTATGTATATATATATATATGTGTGTGTGTGTGTGTGTATGTGTGTATGTATATCTATATTCGCGTTGTGGATGTATACATGTATGTATGTACATGGGTGTATGTACGTGTGTGTATATGTATACGTATGTATATGTTATAGTTATGTGTATGTGTGTTCGTGTATGTATATAGTTGTGGTGCTTAGGTATTTACTTGTGTAGGCGGATGTTTTTCTTGTATTAAAATTAATTTATATATTGAAACTGTTTTATATACTAAAAGTATATTCATAGGCAAGTACGTACTTTTAAATATATCTTTTGCTTGAAAGTGGATCTGTGTGTATGTGTTCATGTTTAGATGTGTGTATATTGATGTCTGTTTATTTATATGTACTCGTGTATTTATTAAATCTGTTTATATGTATGTATTTTACTGATAGATAAGATAAATGTGTTTGTAGGATTTGGGAATTCAAACAGAGTTGAAAGTTACACAGGACTAAGAGGGCAATAAAAAACAGGGATGGTTTGGTCGTAAAAAAAGGCTGAAGAATGGTCAACAAGTAAAATAGGTAATCCGATACCACTTCACAAGAAATAGAGAATAACCAATCTCAAACAAAGTTTTATTCGGAAAAAATCTACAAACCCATCTAATTACTCTGAATCCTTGGTCTGACGAGGTTGACTCTCTGCGAAGAGTGCAACCGAAACATGTATGCACATATGCAACCAATAATGTTTGTATAAATAAAAATGTATACTTATTAACAGCTCTACTTGTTATTGAGCACTTTTTATAAACACTTGAGTTTCCACGGATTTACATCTACAGAAACTAATACAATACATGTACTATATATATATATATATATATATATATATATATATTGTCGGCGACGCTTGCAAAACAAACGATGTGTTTGGTGTTTACGTTTCTTTCAAATCTGTTTGTTTATAGCACAAAAACAAAATATGAAAAAAAATCTTGTTTTGTTCTAATGAGCGGAACACCGGTCGGACATAACTTGTATGTTGTTTCAATGAAATTCAAATGATATTCCGTCGTTATTTACTGTTTGATTTTGGTTTTTAATGACGGGCCGGCTAGCTTGACTTGAGTAATACGTTGTTTTAATGATATATATATATATATATATATATATATATATATATATATATATATATATATATATATATATTATACTAAGCCCCTTTAAGAAATTATAGTTGAGCACTCTCGGGGATGTTAAAAATAGACTGTCAAAAAGCTCTAATGCAAAGTTCCGAATAGGTTCGTCGAACACTCTCGACTAGTCTTCTATCTGTGCCCGCTTCTAGGTACATATAGATCCTTATTTCACTATATTACGTGACAGTTTCCGTTGGCCGAGTTGATATGGTGCCTGCTTGCAGATTCTAGACTAACTCTGTGAACCAGCTTGAAACGCTAGCGTCTGTAGGTATTAATAATTTAATATTTGTTTATAAATATTATATATATATATATATATATATATATATATATATATATATATATATATATATATAGTTGTACGTATAAAAAATTAATGTGAAAAATATATAGTTAAAAAATTTTTCTTCTATATTTTGACGTGTAGGAATATCAATAGTCTTTTATATTAATTTTTTTTAAATGAGAACAAAATTCTCGGCCGCAATCATTCGGCTTTGGTCAGTGTAATAACAATAGAAAATTAAATTCCAGTAACGATGTCTTTATTCATTGTTACAATGATCCAGTGTGAAAGTCAAATAAACAGTGCGTTTTTTTGTTTTCAAAATAAATCATTATTTATTTTGAAAACTTAAATTTTTGACGCAAAACATCCTATAGAAAATATAAGAAATAGAGTTTTTTTTTTTAATTTTTTAACTTTTTATTAGTGGCATATGTGTAATTAGTAATAGAAACCCGCTCGATGTTGTTGACGGTTGGGGTCCAATATCGATATGTCAGGTTACGGGCTGGCAGCGCATGTTTTAATTAAATAATGATTAATTTTGAGAAAAAAAACGCATGTTTTATTTGGCTTTCTAAACTTCTAAATATAATTCAACGATGCTTCAAGAGTGGAACTACATTTTCATTATATATATATATATATATATATATATATATATATATATATATATATGACATTTTGGTGAAGAAAATGGTGGTTTTTACTTAAGCGTAAAGTCATTTTTTTGTAAAAGGAATTGCATTTTCTAGCTTATCAATACGACAAAAATGAAAAAAACATAAATAAGATTCACTTAAAAGCTAAATATGTTTTCCACTAACTGTAGCAACTTTGTTAGCGCAGATGGTAGAGTGCCTGACTATCACGATTCGTAGTGATTAACGTCCGCGGTTCGAATATCGGAGTTTGTGTTTGCTGTGTCTTGTTACCCTGATGAAATTACGAAACAGCTGTCTGCGGACGACTATATCTATATAAGAAAATGAAGCCAGTCTGTTTTGTACGGACCGATATCTATATGCACATATGTATTATGAAATACGTATTTTGTGTGTGTATATTTATTCGTGTATATATATATATTTTTTGTATTTGCGTGTACGCATCTAGATGGGGGCATATGGGTATGTAAACATTTATATTTGTCGGTTTACATGTTTTGTGTACGCGCATATATGTTTCTATTTACTTGCCTCCCACGAGAGTAGTGTTCGACACAATGTCGATTTTTAATGTGGAAGGGAATGCAGCTCCCCAAAACGGGGCACTCTGAATAGGAACAAAAATAAAAATTGAATCAGTCTAGAAAGATCTCTCATTCAATGATCGAGAGCAGAATAAACTAAGTATTGCATCAGAAAAATACTACACTGTGTTCCTAGCCAAAAGGCTAAGATGTATGTACATATATGAATGTATATACTTTTTGTCATTTCACTTCGATGAGCTCTCAGAGATTAACAATTGATTTCTTTATGAAATTCATATACAGGGTGGGCAAAAATAAGGGTCCTATTTTTAAAAATTCATAACTTTTTTATTTATTGATTTTTTTAAATTTTTTTTTTTAGAATAAGTAAAGGACCCCTTCCGAAGCAAGCATGAGCCGTATTAGCCTTAAGGAACGTACCCTCATTTAGAAAACATTATTTTTGCTTAAAAAACTCAAAACAGTGTAAAAAACAATACTTTAGTTTTTGTAAGTTTTAAGAAGTGTTTTTCGGCTAAAATTTGTTTTGTTTATTTCAAAAAATCTCGGAAGGGTCAGTCTACACACACATAAAGTTTGGTGAGTTTAACTTTTATTTTGTGGAAGTTATTCAAATTCAAGTTATTCAAATTTAAAGATAGGACCCTTATTTTGGCCCACCCTGTATATATATCCCAGTGTTTATTTTAAGTTCTTCTCTACTTTTGATACCTTGAAGAATACGAATTCTTTCCTCGCCCACATGAGCCAATTTAATATGTTATAGTTTATGTCTTGTGACCATTGTTTTGTTTTGCTGGATTCCAGGACTAGAATTCATCTGGTCTGGTGGAGTATCCAGTTTTGTTTTGTTACTTGTGATAGCATCACGAGCAGAATGTGCACTCTTCCTTGTATAAGCCAGTGTATAACGATCCGTAGGCGATCTTATTTATGCTTCAAATACTATTTAGTTTGAATATTTGGTCACGGTTTTCTTGCAGAGGAAATATCCGAGAGAGAGAAAGAGAGAGACATTCACAAATAGCTGTTTTGTCGTTTCACATCCAATCAGTGTGGCGAGACGTAGCGCGCGCATTAATCCTAAAATTCGAGATTCTAATCGGCACCCTGGCGTTACCCGGGACGAATAAGGACGTATATGCAATCTACTCTAAGCTCTAGTAAAGTAAGTCGTAAATTCGTTTCAGTCAACATGGTACAAAATTTGTTGACCGGCTTGATTCCGTTGTTTCCATTTTTTTTCAAGAAGTACCACGTGAATGTTGCCAACATCCGTAAGTAAAAGTGATACTCTGGAAACGACTGAATTCAAACTTGGAACATCCAGGTCGTCAGTTCGCGTCGTTATCCACTTAAACATTTACAGAGTTACTTCCCTTGATTATTTAAATTTCTTAAATAAAAACACTTTTCCTGATTTGACACTCACTAACTTCGTACCTGATAATCAAAACGAATGAATATAACAGTATTTTGTTAATCTTAACTTGCTCGAGGTTATACTAGATCAGTATATGAAAGGTTTTTGAATGTACGTAGTTTGTGAATTTTAGTCGGGAAAACAGACCAGCATATGTTTGAGTAGTAACATAGATAAAAAGGTGTTTCACTCTTAAGATTTACTCATTAAATACTTTAGTTAAAATTTGTATATGATTTTCTAAACTGCTAAACAGACTAAAACTATTTCAAATGAACTAATGGAACTACTGCAGTGTCGTGCCCCCTCGTCGGGGCGTGTATTTGGAAACGGCAACAGTGTTTACACTCCGAGAGACGCGAATCTAAGTAGTATCCTAATTGCCTTCCTTACATCATACATTCTGGAGTTACCTCCCTTGTATATTTCTCACCCTATGTAATAAATGCTGACGTGTCGATCGATTTCTTACAAATTAATCCATCGGAGCGCGCGAGCATCATTTGGTCTCTCTCCTGTTTCTTTCTGTGATTTTCGTTCCTACCTGTGTTATTGTGTGTCATCATGTTTACAGCCGCGAGCCGGGGAATAATGGAAACACAATAACTGCCGATAAACCGGCTACACTACTACTGGCGACGAGGATTTAAACGTAAGAACTCACGTTTTTAAACAAACAAAAAAAACGAAACGAAACTAAACCAAGAAATATTCACAAAAACAGAGAGAATATATTTTAACGGACTACCCAATTTTCCAAGTTTTAGCGTCCATGCTGATCCGAGTACCGTTGGAATCCGCTGGCAAGGGTGGTTGGACAAACTTAAAAATGTATTCATTGCCTTAGATATCGACGCAGATACAAAGAAGAGAGCAAACCTACTTCACTATGCCGGAGACGAAGTTTTTGACATTTTCCACAACTTCACGGAAATACAGATAGGCGTTGAGGCGACCGTCGACTAAGGAGATGGATCAAAAATACCGAACACGTATGAAACGACAAAGAAGTCACTGACCGACTACATCACACTGCAAAAAGAAATACGTCATACGAGATCTTCAAATTTCGACACGCGTCGCAGAATACGGCCGAAACCTTTGACTCGTTCCACGCAAGACTGAGTACTTTAGCGTCCACGTGTGACTTCACAAGCACAAGTCGCGAAATACTTGCACAGATAGTGCAGGGCTGTTCATCCTCTACGGTCAGACGAAGGGCATTACAGGACAGCTTCACACTCAAACAAGTACTGGGCTAGGGCGAGTGAGCTCGCACACACACGTGCTGCAGACAGAGCGAGAAGAGGTGGTTCGTGCCCTGTCGTCAGATCACAACAAAGAAAGCGACGGGCAGTACGCACGCAGAGAAAATTGTTTTAAAATACCGACGGCAAACACAAGATAGTAGTCATCACTTTACTCAGAGGGGCCCCTGTCACGTGGCAAAGACGCCGGACATGTTTGCCACTACTGTGGATACTCGACAACACATGTGACATGTCCTGCTAAGTAGCAGGAATGTCTGAACTGCCAGAAAAATAAACTTTTTCGCAAAAGTATGCAACTCGAAACCGGTAAGACGAATTTCTTACTCATATAAGAATGAAGTTGAATTCCCTTCTATGTAGAGTGATGAATCTGTATTCACAGTAAAAACTCCCACATCGGCAAGAACGCCAACAGCCACCATCCTCGTTAATGACTCCTCGGTGATCTTTGTTTTAGACACTGGTGCCAGTGTCAACATAATGTCTGGACGCACGTACGGCTGTCTTCAGCATAGACCAAAAATACATATCATAGTCACGCAGATATTTGCGTATCGGTCCAGACAAGCTATGCCCGTCCGTGGATTAATCATTGCCTCTATAAAATTTAAAGGGGAATGCTGCAAGGCTAAAATGTTCATCATCGACCATCAAGACCCCTTGTTTGGGCACGATATACAAAATCTACTCAGTACCCACTCTACCGAGGCACTGGTTATGATATCTTTCAATTTCACGCTTCGTGTAACAGCATCTATCCCTGATGAATTCTCCTCATTATTCGACGGAAAGATGGGAAAGATTTCCGGACCCACTGTTAGGCTACACGCCTCAGGGAAATGGACGTGATTGAGGATGTTACTGGGCCTACTGCCTGGGTAAGCTCCGTGGTGATTGTCCCCCAAAAAACGAGTTTAGTACGAATCTGCATAGATATGCGAAAACCAAACGAAGCCATCCAAACGGTCAAATATCTCATGCCGACCGTGGACGACTTGTTTGCGGATTTAAACAACTCAAGAGTGTTTGGCAAGCTGAACCTGTTGAGAGCGTACCACCAATTAAAGCTGGGGGAGTCCAGCAGATATATCACCACGTCTACAACACATACTGGACTATTCCGGTTGGGGAAGTTCGCTCATTCCTGGGCATAGTTCAATATGTGCCCACACTATGCCACTGCCACCGAGCCACTCCGACAACTCACGAGAAAAGATAGAGAATGAAGGTGATTGGAGACAGAGGAGAGGGCAGTAAGCCACTTTAAAAGGCCATGAATGGAGTTATGGTCTACTTTGACCAGAACAAGGAAACAAATATGGTTGTAGACCCGAACCTCGTTGGATTAGGGGCAATGCTTACGCAAGATGGAAAAGACTGTGCTATGCCAGCTGTGCCCTCACATATGTGGAACAACAATACTCGCAGACTGAGAGAGCGAGGTGCTAGTCGTTGTATACGCCGCCGAACATTTTCACCTTTATTTGCATGGGTTAAGGTTCACCATCACCACTGACCACTGACGACTGACCACTTCTCAGTATCGTCAAAAGCCTCAAGCACGCCATTCCAGAATTTAACGCTGGCGCCTGCGCTTCATGCGATATGAGTATAGCTTGGTGTACCAGCCTGGAAAAGACGACCAAAACCCCACCGACTACCTCAAGCGACATCCCATCACAAATCTAGTCTCACACGTTTCAAGGACGAACTATCTGCACATGATGGTCTCATATTTCGAGGCCGCCGCTTGGTGATTCCGTCAACCCTGTAGAAAAGAACCGTGGGCATAGCCTACCGTGTACACCAGGACAATTTGAAAACGAAGCAGCTAGTGAGGGAAAAGGTGTAGTTCCCTGGAATCGACAAACTAGTGTAGTAGACGGTGCACAACTGCATCCCTTGCCAGGCTTCCAATGCGACATCATTACTACACCGTCAGCCCATAAGCATCACACCACTCCCCGCTGCCTCATCGACTAAAATTGCCCTGGACTTCGCAGGTCCCTTTCCATCTGGAGATTAGTTGCTAGTCGCCATCACTAGAGCAGATTCCCCGAGGTAGAAATACTCACCTCGATATCAGAAAGAGTAGTTATTCCTCATTTTGACGCAATCTTTGCCAGACAAGGCTACTCCGATATTGTCAAGTCTGACAATAGTCTCCCATTTTAGGGGAAGGAATTAAAGGAGTTTGCCACCCAAGCAGGATTCCGCCACAGAATGGTCACACCTGTGTGGCCCGAGGCAAATGGGGAGGTTGAACGGTTCATGAGAACCCTAAACATGTATGTTCGGGCCACCACCGTGGAGGGCCTAAACTGGAAAACACAGCTAACCCATTTCCTAACGCAGTACAGAGCCACCTCCTACAATACAACCAAATCATGTCCATTTGAAGCTCTCACCGGAAGTAAGAAGAAAATCGGGATACCTGCTGTTCGAAAAGACACCATGCCAGAGTCGATCCACACCCACATAGCAGAGAATAATGCACGAGGAAAGAGAAAAATGAAAACATGCCGACACAAAAAAGGACACAAGTTTCCCTCCTCTGCCTAAGCGACAAATATTTGTCAGTCAATAAACGTCTCAGCAAGTTGCCTCCATTCAGTATCGAGTATCAGTATAAAGGGTAGCATGGTGACAACACAGAGAATAGATTACCAAATCACCTGAAATTCTTTTCTCCTCAAAGGAATAGATCCAGGAGAAGAGAGTGTAGAATCAGAATCAGATGCCCACATCTACAACCGGAAGAATCAGACTCCAGATGTAGGGTGCCGCCTACGTCTAAAACCGGAGAATCCGGCTGAAGTACCGACAGCACTGAAACATAACCCACCAGTGGTAAAACACAATCCAATGCAGAAACGACT
The DNA here is from genome assembly GCA_963556195.1 of Sepiola atlantica. NCBI lineage: Eukaryota > Metazoa > Mollusca > Cephalopoda > Sepiida > Sepiolidae > Sepiola > Sepiola atlantica. The sequence goes on along the minus strand of OY744533.1, from coordinate 29,198,551 downwards.
CCCTCCAGGTAGACTGGAATATTTTATTAGATAAACAAATTCGTCACTAAGATCTTCAATTATGTGTTTGCAAAACCAACGACTTCTCCTGGACTGAGGAAACAGGCCACAGATGATGTAAGTAAGTTTTCAATTAGGTATTTTGAAAAGAAAACTCTCGATTCATCCTTGACTGGGACAACAAGTCGAATTAATAATTTAATTCGGTGAAATGTACTTTAAGTAGCCCCTTGAAATCAGAGTGGATCTCTATAGACTGCAACACATATGATGTGCATATCGAAGTATGGACTTACAGACTGTACCCCACGCACACACACACATACATACACAATCACGCATGGACTGTATATATATATATATATATATATGACTTTTTTATTAAAGAGAGGAGAGATAAATAGTTTAAGCGATAACTGGTAGTGAAAAGTTCAGATTATTATATGTAAATATGCTATTCGGTAGGCTGAAAAGTAAAGGCGAAAAATGGCGGAATATTTGTTTCTAATGTTATTTTACGTACGTTAATTTTGAAGAATGAGTTTTAAATAAAAGTTCAATAAGTTTTGACATCGGTAAAGACATACGATTGAAAGTGATACTTCCAAATATGTGATTAGTTTTGGTCTTAGATGGACCGTTTAATTGTGATGCCACGACAAATATGCATACTTTGCTTTATATATATATATATATATATATATATATACAGAGATAAGGAGATAGGATATAGGATATTTGTCTGTTGAGGTGCTGTTTAATGTGAATAAT
>OY744533.1:29180280-29190280 GCA_963556195.1 Sepiola atlantica | reverse complement strand
ATAGTGTTAGAGTGAAATAAATTTCTCCAGGAAATCTGGGTATGAGAGCTCAATGTAATAAACAGAGCAAGAATAAAATAAAATAAAGTAACACGGAATCAAATAATTACCGGTGCAATAATTTATTTCGACCCTATGGTATTTTCAAGCATCCAAGCGAGACGATTACATTTTTGAAAATGAAAAAAGAGAAACTCACACAATTTGAATACACATATAGAGAGAGCGATAACATATTTAATACATATCTATGTATTAAATATGCTGTTTCTCTCTCTCTCTCTCTCTCTCTCTCTCTCTCTATATATATATATATATATATATATATATATATATATAGTCTAAAGAAGCTTTGAGTCATTAAATATATATATATATAAACATATATATATAAACATATATATATATAAACGTATATATATATATTTGTTTGATAAAAATAAAATGTTCAGATACGTTTATGATATAGTATGAGCGTTAAAAATGCAGTAATAAAATGAGTTGAACAGTTTCAAGAGTTAAAATATTTTCTCAATCGATTTTTTGAAGATAAAAAACTGATATCGGGAAATTGTTTGGAGAAATTTCAATCAACAATCGAATTCCAATCGTCTCGGCTAACACATTATAAACGCCTTCTGGGGTTAGTAAATTGCAAATATTAGGTTAGTGAGTGCACAGAAAAATAATCATGAATCGACTTTCAGTAAATGAGCAATTTCTTTAATAACTTCATTGTAAAAAGTGTATTTACTAAACCGTCATCAGGGAAGAATCAGTCAATCAATATGAAAAAGAATAAAAAATTGAAATTCAGGGAAGAATCAGTCAATCAATATGAAAAAGAATTAAAAATTGAAATTCAGGGAAGAATCAGTCAATCAATATGAAAAAGAATAAAAAATTGAAATTCAGGGAAGAATCAGTCAATCAATATGAAAAAGAATAAAAAATTGAAATTCAGGGAAGAATCAGTCAATCAATATGAAAAAGAATAAAAAAATTGAAATTCAGGGAAGAATCAGTCAATCAATATGAAAAAGAATAAAAAATTGAAATTCAGGGAATCTTTTGTTATAGTTTACTCTATTTGTTTGTTTGGTTTTATAATTTATTTATTTTTTATTTTATTTATTTTTATTACTATATTTTCATTTAATTATTTATAAACGTACTAAACGTATTTCTTAATTAAATGAAAATAAGTAAAATAAACATACAATAATAATCAACTCAACCGCACATCCTCTGTTTTCCATCAGCCACTCTTCAAGATATCTTTATAAACAATAACTCAAGTATTCTCATTTATAATTTTTTTTAAAACTACCCCCGAAGACGATCAAGAAGATCGAAAGCGCTAGAGAAATGGCGGAATTACGAACAATCGGCGAAATACTATATAAACTACCAACCGAAACCCGAAGGATTGCTCGACGATTCGAAAACCTCACAAGAAAATTATACAAACGCAAAAATGCTGTGTTGTTTAACAAAGCCTGCTTAAATAAGAACTTGCTGCCTTAAATATATATATATATATATATATATATATATATATATATATATATATATATATATATATGAGAGAGAGAGATTGCATTTCTTTCAAGAAAAGGGTAATTGTTTGAAAGAAATGCACATGACATTATTCTTCGTAACTTTTTTTCCATCCTTGGAAGTAAGAGGATTTTCTCCAAGAACTAATTTGGAACCAGCTTATTTTGTTTTCGACATTCTTTACCATAAGATCACGTATAATATATATATATATATATATATATATATATATATATATATATATATATATATATATATATATATATATATATATATATATATATAATTTCCGTCGGCAACGATCAAAAGATCCGAACTCCGTCTCTGAAGATTATTCTTTGAGAATCCAGATTTTTCAACTTTTCATAACTTTATTTCATTGCTATTTTTCCCCCAATTCATTGACTAAGCCGACCGTTTCTTTCTCTGACATTGTTTCTCATAGCAATCTCATACGCGTGTCAAGACATTCATAGATCACATAAATAAGTACATTTTATGAAAAAGTGTTTTGCATATTTTCTGCCATTCAAATTGTTATAGCTTTCGTCGCTATAGAATGAAAGAACTTGTTCTAGATTCGGTCAAATTCCGTCGAAATAACAACACTTGTAGAATCAGCGCAGTTAATCACTGCTTAGTCTGTTAAACAGACTCTCCGGTGATTAACTGCGGTGATTTAAACATTTTGTAATATTAGGTGATGTAGACAAACACTCACACCAGGTAGCATTCTCAGGCAACGTGAAGTGGAATAACTACACGGAATATGCTGCCAAGTCTGCTGCAAAGAAGGTAGTATAATAATCTGAAATATTATAGTGGCGTCAGACAGACAGATATTAAATCTCCATTATAAAATGTATTATTCAATCTGAGCACGTGACTGTAAGAAGAAATGGAGCAAAAAATATCGCTGTGTTGTTTTTACTTTTAAACTTTACCAATTAAAAGAACACATTTCTGTACTACGTACTTTTTTCATCATTTTCATTCTTGGATAACGCCAAGTGTATCTGCTAGTAATGAATGAGTGAATATTTCACACAATAGTTTCGATTATACAGAGGCATCTATTTCGGTAGTTAACAACACTGACACAAAACCAGTACATGACGAATGCAAATAAAAAACGGGAACACAAATGGGTGAGCCCACTCTTAAATGTCCGAATGCAGTTCATATTACAGGAATATGTTGAGGGGAAAAATCAAAATGAATGGAAATATTTTACAATAGTAAAAATTCTACACAATCGAGAAATAGAACGTGATTGAAAAAATAGAAGAACCCCCCCCCCCTCAAAAAAAATAACTTAATTGCAGGAGAAACAACAGGGGACCGGAATATTTAAAATTATATTTTCTAGGCAAAAATTCATGTTTTGATTGAACAAGGCAAATGAAAAGTAGGCTCCCACATTTCTGCTAAAACACTTTCGTGATGATTTTATCTCTCTTATCTTTATTCAAACAGAAGTTTGTTTTTCATTGGCAAACAAACAGACGATAACAATGATTATTCGTGGTGACATAAAGGAGGGTAGGAGAGATTCTTTGTTATATACGTAAATTGAATGTTGCCAACACGAAGTAAGATTTTGTTTCCGTTGGCAAAGTAACTCCGCTAAAATGTCTGCTATCTCTGGGGAATTTATGGCTAACAAAATTCTTCAATTAGCATTATTTAATCGTTTATTTTTAATACAAATTTATTTTGCAATAGCTGGCCTTAATATATAGAGACAGACGGACGTCTGTTTTCTTGTTTTATCCCAGTGTTCCTTAGCTAATATGATAAACACGTCTGGGCTGAGGCTACGATATTACTAGACATTTATTATAGAGCTTAAATCCTTAAATTCTTTTTGTTTCAAATATGACACATTCGAACAAAATGCCTATTTGATATAATATTCAACGAAAACGTGTCCAACTGCAATTTGTTTCACATCTACAACCGGTTGGCTTGTGTAAGTAGGTATTAGTATGATGTTGCATCAAAACACCCGCTAAATAAGTAATAAGTATCTTCGATGTAACGGGCGAGTGCCATCGGTAAGTCATCTGCCTAATTCACAAGTCTAAACTTTTAAATCTGATCATTATAATTGTAAGTAAAAAACATGTTATGATTCTCTAGTGTATCATGATTATTTAGATAATATATTGTGGTGCTTTTTTATACATGTAAAATGTTATGCCATTTGTTGCACATTTGCAACATGATTTATTTCTGTTCAATAAATATATTTTTTCCAAAATCATTTATACTACTTTATATTACCCCTATGAAACATTTTTCACTTGATAATCTTTTTCAAACCAATATAAAAAATACAGCATTTAAAGGTTAATACATTTTCGTTACCCTAAAATGTGCGTTTTGAAAAGTTTTGTTATCTATGAGATTCTGCTTCCATCGCACCCCGAATAACGATCCCCACTAAAGAACAGCAGGCAATGGTAACCACAGTTCTGTGAAAAACTACGATTATTCCCAGTGAACAGCATGAACACTGGTCTTACCATGTTAGTATCGTCGTCACTAACTCAAACCCGTCGTATTCGGAGGCTCCCTACATCACCCAGGCTGGTCAGACTTGTTAACTCAATTAATAGGTTAAATGACGGCCATGGTGCAGGCGTAAGCGTTGCAACAGGAGCTTTTTCGAATTGTGAACTTCAAAAATAAATGTTGTGTCTATGTTGTGTGTGCATGTGTGCGTGCATGTGTGTGTGCATGTGTGCGTAGAAAAAGGGGAAATATCCGATAGTACGATATAAAACTTACAAGGAAATCCTTTATGTAAAAAAGGCTTAATTCATTCAATATGAGATTTTGATATATTTTATAATTTCTTCAGATATGCAAAAGCCAAGAAAAAGATACTCACTCCCTATCTATCTATCTATCTATCTATCTATCTATCTATCTATCTATCTATCTATCTATCTATCTGAATGTATATGCACCAAAACGACTCGCTAGAAACGCACTAATAAGAAGCTTCTCTCATTTTTCAACTAAAATTCAGATTAAATAAATGGCTCTCTCCATGAGGAAGCCTCTTGGCTTGATAAGCTCTTAAGGCTGACTTCACTTCAGATCTAAAATGAAAGATTTATATCCAATCTGTCAATAGGGTTGCTGGAAAAATTGTTGGATCATTCTACTGCTCCAGAAAGTACCTGACTCCCGATTCAATCGTCTGCCTGTGAAGAGTCAGAAATGTTCTAGGGTGAAGTACTGCTGCCACATCTGGGGAGGTATCGCTCAGAGCACTATGTCTTGCCTTGACAGAGTATAAAATACACTTCTCAATCTAAGGGCCGATAATCTTTCCCCTTTCCTACAGCCGCTTTCACACAGAAGATACGTTACTAGTCTTTCTCTACTCTATCGTTATTTCCATAGAAGATGCTCGTCTGAGCTCTAATCTCTGGTCGATCTTTGTAAGACCTTCACAAAAACAACTCATCTTCTAGCACAATTGCAAATAACGTTCCTTTCTCTTTTTATGGGCCTAACATCAAAGGGAATGTCCATGAACGAAGTTTCTTTCAATAACTTATCATTCTGGAATATGTTGCCACAAGATTGCTTCCCTAAAGGCTACAACATGGTTCACATCAAATCCAATAGCAACATAAGGTTTTATCGTAAACATTTCTCATAAGTCATTAAATTTGGTTCATTCCATTTATCATTTTAAATCATCTCATAATATTAACTATCATTCAACTGACAATCGAGCCATGTTATTACCCCTTTATCTGCGAGTGGCGTTTAGCTTTGATAATGTGTGACTCGTTAGTTAATTTTTTAAATTATTTAAAATAGAACCTTAAAATTTCAACATGTTTCTTTAGGTATTAATATTTGGAGGGCAAAATTTAGATTTCTCATTTAGTCATAATCACCATATTAATCTTGTTTAAAGAAATTCTACACGTTGTTGTTATTGCATTATTCAGTCACATACTGGCCTGGGGCAACGTGATTAATTTATACAATATTCGATTCAAAATACAGTCATTCACACTTGTATTATTGTAGATATTGACATTTATCAATTTAAAAAAAAAAGTATTTGCTTATTTATCAGCCCTGATCTGTGTTAATCTGATTACGTATATCTTCTATCGATCTGTTCATCGATCACATATCGACACTTATTGATTTGTATCGATTTCTGTCTATCCAAGTCTATTCTTAACTAGTTGGGTGTTATATACAACATATGTTTACTTGAAAACGTGTCTTTCGTTTTCTAGTTAATAAAGTTACTATCGTAGAGATCCACCCACAAAGATCTTTGTTTTGTGATACCAGACATTGAGACATATGTTCAGTTGTAGACAGATAGACATATTCATTTGTTTATCTTCTTTTCGCTCAATATACATCTATTTTCCTCCTCCCTTCTGGCTTTAATACAACCAAAACATGTCCTTTATACGATCTATACTAAACTAAGCAGTTTAGACATTCTCCATATTGAATGCGTACAATGCATCGTGACGCGAATGGTAAAGGGTCTGCCCATGCTCACTTACGAGCAGCGGCTTCCGTGGCTGAATCTGTTTATGCTTAAACAGACAAAACTGCGAAGGGACTAATTCTAGCCTTCAACACCGTGACTGGGATATTAATTGATGATTTGTGCATCGCAAGATCCACACAGTTATACGAGCACGCTGTACAGTCAACTATTTCGGCTAAACATGCGAAAGGCTGCTTACTTTGTCCACATTGCTGATCCATGAAACAGACTTCCAAATAATATATTCCAGCGGTCAACCACAAGCGTATTCATTTGACAACTGTTTTAAGGATGTAACTCGATTTTTTACATGGAGTTATGTATTTTCTGCTTTTGTTTTCAATGAGTTTTGATTTGATTTGAGTTTATTTGAAAGCATTTAATGACATTTTGTACGTTTAAAGAAAATTGAACTCATTTCTGATGTAGCTATTACTTGCGAGGAATAAAATGTTTAAATGTAAAAAGGCTATTGGACATTAATTTTTAGAAATACACGAAAGGCATCTCCCATTAATTCATGTATATATATATATATATATATATATATATATATATATATATATGACACAGCGATCGAGGCATCCCAGTGGCACACTAGTAAGCATCTTGGTGATGATGCTAGGCCCTACATAGAAACGAAGTGGAGATATAAGACTAGTATATATTCAACACGCATCGACTATCCAAACAAGGAGAGAAAATAGCGTCAGGCTGGCTGGAAAAGTCATGTAAAATTGTCAATTGCATTTAAATCTTACACAAGCCGAGTTTAAACAGATGGACGAAGTTTGGGCAAAATCTTTTACTACCAACGAAAAACATACGGTCAGGCGTGTCAGTACTATACTAGCCGGGCGGGCTGAGCTGATGTCAGAGATAGCCATCTAAAGCTGTCAATTAGGGCAGAGGTCTGCTCCACAGCGGGGGGATAAGTAATTGTTTTATCATAATTGCAATAAAATCTAAGACAGAAATCCCATTTGTAGGTATCAGTGAAAAGACGCGCCCCTCCCAATCCACTGGGAGAGAAAGAATGATATAGAGAAATAGGTTGGAAAAGTAAAGGGTGTGACTATACACCCTTTCGATAAGAGAAAGGACCTTGGGTGAGAACGAGAAAGCAGATCACAGTTACACAGGCAGTCAGAGCCCCGACTCAGGGCAGTCCAGTCGTGTCTGGGGCTCTCATGCCGATTCCAGGCATGCGTGACGAAGTAAGACCCATCGTTTTCCAAACATAGAGTAATGACTTAATTAGTCCCACTTGTGAAAATAATCGTTGTAAATGGATACGCACACACGCACAGAGAGATCACGGAATAGTTAAGCCAAAAGATATTCACCATACAATAGACTTTAATTCAACGTTTAAAAACAATTATTTTATCTTTGTTAATAATTATTTCATATCAAAAGACATCGCCGAGTTGTTTGCATTATTATCGTTGATTTGTTCTGCTTGAATAACCTTGCCTTCACAGAAACAACGAAGCTATCAGTATCATCCCGACCTGGAGGAAATTCCACAGAAGTAATTTTTTATTGCTACTACGACGATCGGCTGAAGGGTGTTCACGGTCTGGCAAGATCTATGTGTAAAGAACCAGAGGCGTGAGCAGTCAGACAGACGCACGAGTGGAGAACCATGTTTATAACTAGCTCCGTGACGCGGAAGAGAGTGGGGTACCTTGTTACACACATATATATATATATATATATATATATATATATATATATATATACATATATATATATATATATATATATATATATATATATATATATATATATATATATATATACTTTATAGTCGCATTCCAATGACTATAAGAAAAATCAATCGAAAACCATAATTTTCATGTTGGATAATGGCCCTATGGGAATGGACGCATCTGTTGTAAATCGTTGGTTTGACTTGCGCGAATTAGCGCGGGTGGAACCCTGCTATCGAGTGCAGAATAAGGCCTGTTCTCACAGTCGGAAATCACAGACGTGACAAGGTCACCGCGTGACGAGATCCCAGATCAAGGGTCTATGTGCACCTGCGAGAAGCTATGTGACGTAACAGGCCTTTGCGTGGGAAACAGAGGAACCCGTGACGATGCTCGTTCTTTATGAGAATCGAGTTTTAACAGTCTGGGTTTTGGAGGCGAACCTATGAGACGTGAGTTTTAGCATGTAGTCTACAACCGGGGTATGCAACATATACCTTTTTGGTTGCTGTGACCGGGACTTTCTTAAGAAAAAAAATTGAACTTCATAAAACGTAGTAGTCTTAGTGATAATGGATCGGTGAAGACAGAGAGAGAAATTCAAAACAGTAAGTAAAAAGCCGTTGTTTTGTATTGAGAGACTGCGTTTTAAAAAATTGAGTTCAAGAAAAAAAAAGACTGATGTGCCGTAAAAGTAAAAACAGAATAGAAACAAAACTACATAGAAAACAAGCAAACACACGCACACACAAAAATCAAATATTAAAAAAAAGTAATAACACATACCAAAAAAAAAAAAAATTAATAAATAATAATAATAATAATGATAATAATTCGTGACACACGCACACATGAATTTAGAACAAAAAAAACAATGTACTATTGCACACACGTAGTTTTAACTTATGTAGAAAGAGAAAAAAAGAGACGGTGACGAATTTACACACATACACAACACATTTTCTGTCCAAGGTAAAAGAAAATGCATTCGGTGGGTGGGGGAACTGATTTCTTGCATTAGTTGTGTTCGGTGGGGTCTTTTCGCTTAAATTGTATTGTTTTGAATCTTTTTTGTTTGATTTAAATGTATCGTCGAAGGAGAGAGAGACTCATTGAATTGATTTTCCTTGTTTTCGGGTTAGCCGAGAACGTTGTTTTGTTTTTGTTTTTTTGTTTTTTGCCCTCCTCATATTTAAATATTAGTATATAAAAAACAGTAACTAATTAAAAATTAGGTGGGGTCAGTCAATTAAACGGAGTTAGATTTGGGAGAATTAATCTTTTGGCGGTGCGGTAAGGGTGTTGAGGGGGTCCGATGTGGAGGCTGTAGGGTCGTGACTCTTCCAACTGACGGGTTGGATTGAGTTATGTTAGCTACGCGTGATCTGTTGAGGTAGCCGGTGAGCTTGCGATTATACGGACGAAGAGTTGTTTCGGTGCCACACGCGTGAAGGGGAAGCGATTTTGTAGCCATGAAAAGATTGCCATGATATATTTGGAGGGGGGACCTCGGAGTTATCGAACCGGTATGGGTCATTGTAGGTTAGTGGATAGGTTTGGCCCACGAGAGCATCGCGACGGTGTGGTGGGTCTGGATGATTGTGAAATTAGGTTCGTGTAGGTGAATTTGGTTCGGCCCGAAACGGATTAATATGGCGCCAGAGCGATGGCATGTCTATATTAGTTAGGAAGAGTGGGTGGGATCAGTGTGGAATGAGTTGGGCCCCTTAGATGTAGGATATTGAAAGGCGAGTCACCGGCCCCTGAATTATTGTGAACCCCCTTGAAAAGGAAAGACAAAGTGCAGCGAGCCGGCTCGTAGGAATTGACAGATCATCTTGGGTTGGAAGTTAAGGGGTCGCTCTGGTCCGTGTTGAAAAGCATACGCGGTCGAATAGTATGATAAGACATATCTTACAGAGAAATCAGATGGCTGACCAGAAAAGGGATTATAAAAATTTTTAAATGGGGGTTTTCTGTTTTGCCCTGTATTCTGTTAGAATTTAATGGATGGATGTATGGTTAATTGTGTGACTAAGTACCACATGCAGATGCTTGTGGGGTAAAGTGGTCAAGTGGTCAAGCAGCCTTGCGACAGGGGACCACCCAGTGTGTCCTATTATCGATTGTGACAGGGATGGCCATAGAGCCGATATTGATCGTAAGGGGAATTTCCTTA
>OY744533.1:29162780-29175280 GCA_963556195.1 Sepiola atlantica | reverse complement strand
ATAATAGTAATAATAATAATAATAATAATAATAATAATAATAATAATAATAATAATATATACATATCTTATAGAAAAAGTGCTCGATACAATTGATAAAGCAGGTGTGTATAGGTGCGGATTTGTCGGGTATAAACAACTGTATACTCTTATTTTATTATATCGTATGTAAGAAATGATTTGTTTTCGATAATTTGTTTAATGGTAAAATAGAAGATATCCAATTGCCCATAGGGACGAGGCAAAGAGAGACGGCTAGAGAAAGGAAGAGTGATTGAAGTTTTAATATAAAGATGTTATACACGTCATTTAACTTCTTCTATTTTGTTTTTATGGCCCCGGGCAACGCCGGGTAGCTCTGCTAGTTATTGCAATAAAGCCCCATCTGAAATGATAAACAGTCATTTAGGAATGCAAATACTTCTTTCTTGAATTGTTTTTTATCAAATTTTGAAAATTTGATTATGATCTTATACATATATATATATATATATATATATATATATATATATATATATATATATATATATATATATATATTACTTTGTCTAAAATTATCCGATGACTCTTACTCACACGCATAGTAATCCTTTTTCCTCTCTCCCTGACTCACTCTCTCTCTCAATCTCTACTCCCTTTTTCGCCATCGTTCTTTCTGATCTTCTTTCTCTCTCTCTCTCCTTGAAAGTAAGTCCACAGAGCGGCATATATAATCCGTCCTAATCTTCTGTAGGAACGTCTTTCCAGCCTCAATTCGGCGAAGCCACACGCCAGAAATCTTGAGTCAACGTCTCTCGATGGATTGTAACGAACCATGTTTTTACAACCGGAAAAGTCAGAACTGACAGTCACATCTTCTGTAGCTCTTGCTTCTTTTCATACTTTCTTTCCCTCTCCATTCCGCACAATCGATTGCCTACGTTTCTCTAACGTTCATTCGAATTAGTTATATATATATATATATATATATATATATATATATATATATATATATATATATATATATATATTGTGTGTGTGTATGTGCGTGTATTTATATATAAATCAATACACATTGGTCTTTATTATACAGTGGAGGAGAGAGCGAGAGCGCGAGGTTGAAATAGAGATAAATAGCCACACGAAGATAATTACCTAACTCTATATAAAAAGCATTATATATAGTAAGATTTTCTTGATTTGATTTGACATGCTTGTTTTACGGCATATTAGAGGATTATTTCATACTGAAAAATAACTATTTCAAACAATTCATGACCACAAGTGTTTTTTAAACCCAGAACTGAAGGTATTATATGTTCAGACCTTTGCCGAAAATTTTCAAGCATTTATTATGACTGTAACATAAGCCTCCAAAGATTTTACTATATTTTCAATAAATTTCGGCCCATTTTTTTAATTTTCATATATAGTTAAGTAAGTATCTTTTCCGAGATGTAAGACCAGCCTCGTAATTTATACATAGATAGATATTTTAATTATCAAATATTTTCATCCACTGAAAAGCGATTATTTCGCCTCTTTAAGACACAGCAGTGTGACGATGTATACAACTGACCCGCCGGCCGAACAGTTCGAAACTTAGACCTCGGGTCCCATAACCAAACGTCTTTATCCATGCGTCCTATATATATATATATATATATATATATATATATATATATATATATATATATATATATATATATATATATATATATATATAAATATGAGTTCATATAAAAGATATATATTTAAGTATATTTTCTTTATAATATCTGAAAATGTTCTAAATTACAAGCTCTGTGAGGTTATATTACAAGCTTCAGAAAGTATATGCTTTATAGTTGCATTCCAATATCACAAAGAAAATCAATCCAAAATTATAATTTTCATTTGTTCTTTTAATCCCTTTATTTTCATAATTCGACCAATACCTGTCTTTCTTCTTTGTCGCACGAACAAACATTTTTTCCAATTTTAATACTTTTTCTAAGTCTTACGCGCGTTTCACAGCAAGTTCAAGAGAAATATATATACTTCAGTTTAACATTGCTGATAATCAGAGCAGAAGTTATGTTGATAGTAATAGGAAAACATATTATACCAAAGACTGGAGGAAGGAATATATGATAAGTTTAAGAAGAAATCTTGACAAAAATAACGGCAAGTAAAAATACATTTTAAAAAATGAAATTAAAAATAGTGACAAAAACTCAGGACTCTCCCCCGCAAGAAAATGACTCCCGAAATTTAGAACGACACTTCAAACCGTCACTTATAATTAAAACCAACTGAGATAGCCTCAACCAACTTCAAGTGCAAGGCGAATCCCGATGAAAGTATTTCCCACGGAAATTATTTTTAAAACAATTGATAAATTATTATTAATCCTGAAAATAAATAATACCTATTAGAAAATTAAAAATCCATATTAAAGCTTAATTCTAATATAGGGTTTGTTTTAATGCTATCTAATGGAAACAATAGGTTCGCAGAAACGGAGAACAACCTATATATATATATACATATATATATATATATATATATATATATATATATATATATATATATATATATATATATATATATATATAAATATATGTGTGTGTGTATTACTTGCAATTCCGACAATTCAAAACTGTGTCAAACTAATCTTTTCTTTCTATTACTACTTTACAAGCATGGAGAGTGAATTTTACATTTGAAAAAGATACTTCGTCACATTCACACGATAAAAAAGGACACCACACTACAAAAAGATAAGCATATGAGTGTTTTTTGGCAATATATATATATATATATATATATATATATATATATATATATATATATATATATATATATATATATATACATTACTCATTTACTTCCCCTCACTCCTTTAATAGCATTGCCTCTTCCTCTTGTCTCTCGTTATCTTACCCATTCTCTTTGTCACTCTTTATGAATCTTAATTATTCGCTTTGCCCGTTTCCATCTCTCGCAAAAACTAAAAAATAACGGGATCAAATCCATTGAAATCAAACTCATATCGTCTCATAATTAAACACTTCAAGTCTAAGGTTGACATCTTAAACTCATTGGTGAAGAAATAGCAACCATTTATGGGGCTTTCTTTATTGAGAGACGTGTAAATCAGCCAAGTGAGACGGTTCGATAGACTGGTCGAGTTCAAATTCGATCGAAACAGCTCGGTTCACTTGTACTAATAGACTCGAAAAATGTGGTAAGTTCCTTACTTTTAATTGAATTTTAGGCGTAAACCAAACATTTTTTCTTTTCCTTCTCACTGGCGGTATAATGTCTTTAGTAGTAGAAGCTCGCTCGATGTTGTACGGTTGGAGCTTAATGGCGATATGTTATGTGACACGCTGACTGCCTTAGTAAAAATTGAAATGTAGTTATCTCTCTTGAAACATCGTTAAATTTAAATATATTTAGAATTTTGAAAACAAAATAAACAATGTTTTTATTCATTTAATTTTTTTTTAAATAAAATATCATTTATAGTCCCAAATTCACATTGATATAAATTGCACATTCAAAAGAATACTTGTTTAATAATGCGGTGTAAAATGAATATCGGTGGGAACTTTGAAAGTGTCAGTACGTGTTCGCCGGGTTTATATCAGCAATTTGATTTTAGCAGAAATATTTCAAGGTACTTTTATAGTAGTTTCTATATTTTAGGGATGTTAATTTAAAATCAATAACTGTTTCTCTTAAGGTTTTCTTTTAAAATGGCCGATATACAAAAATGGATTACTAAGGTCAAGTATAGGACAAGAATGAAGTAATGAACATTTTATACTTTTTACGTAAAATCATTGTACGTATTGACGTGTTGATTACTGTGAAGAGAAAACATTTACTCCTAGACTAATTAACCGATCATTATACATTTTGGGAGACATCAACTTGTCTTAAGGGGCCCAAATGTGAGATATATCTAGTTAAATTTACTTTTAGGCAAAGGGGGGAAAAAGATGGTAGAAGCCATTGGAAAAAATGCAGATATCTAACTTTTTTGTGATTTTTTAACAATAGGTATAATATATTAATTAATAAATATCCAACAAATTTCATATTGGCACAACCTCTTATTTGAAAATAAAAACATAAGCATTGAATTTGATCAATAGTCGTTAGACAGCAATTAAGTAAGATTCCATGTATTTCAATTTCTGCTTAAGATATAAGCTTAAGCCTGACATTTTAGATTTTTTTCTAGAAGCAAAATCATGGAATTGATTCGATCAAAGTTAGAATAAAGATTCTAAGTATAAGGTTTAGTACCATTATATATTGATTTAAATCTTCGTAAGCTGAAATAAAAGTGGTGCAAAACTGTTCTGAGGATTCTGCCAGTGAGTATATATATATATATATATATATATATATATATATATATATATATATATTTGTTATTGTTTATTTATCTATGGACGTATATGTTTCGTTTCTTTTCAATCAAGACTCATCAGCATAGAAGTACGACTATTCACCACCGGTCACACGATTCGAAACCCTGGATTACAAGTATTTTTTTTAACCCCAATCCATAGGCCAGTTCTGAACAGCTTATAAACAATGATAATTTTAACACTTTTAGAGGCGGCGAGACGTACAGGCATTCAACTTCTATAAGTGAAGGAATGATTCATATAAAGCACTGGTGATACCAGATCAGGCTGCCCTGTGGCTCCCTGAGACGAAATTCACCTACATTGACGTTTTTTTTTTCTTTTTTTTTTTTGTTTGTTTGTAAAACTTAATTATGTTCTACAAAACCAAAAACAAAAACAACAGCCCCTCTCCCTTTCTCCCTCCCCTTTTTTATTTTTATTTTTCCTACCCTACTCCCGGTCCTGGATATGACCTTAAACTACATCCGATGGTGAGATCCGGCTTACGGACTTTGGGGAATGTGGAGCCTCCTCTTAATTACCATTGCTCCCAGGTCCACCCTGACCCGGAGTGGTAGTACCTGTTAGGATCCCAACTATGGGTTAAATAGAAACAGATATCAAAAGGGGAAAGAAACAAAAAAGAGAAGAAAACAAGACCAGATTCGGCATTAAATAACCCAAAAAGGGTTGATATGCCGTAAAACAAAACTACCAAACCAAACCATATAAAGCAAGTGACGTCACGCTGTGTTATTTATATATATATATATATATATATATATATATATATATATATATAGTAATACTGAAAATTGATACATAAAAAAATTATATCTACTTATAAAATGTTATGTGGATACATGAAATACATATATATATATATATATATATATATATATATATATATATGTTAAATAAGAGTAAAAAATAATCAAATATATATCGATTTTATTTGAAAATCTCTAGGAATTTGTCAAACGTATAACAGAATTGTAACATTGATCAAATGACTCTCCGGCAGATGCATTTGCTGAGTATAATTGACACTAATATACGTTTAGTTTTTCCAGCATTTACTAGGCACTTTTTTTAAAAATTTATTTATCGTTATATTTTAATCTAATTTTCATTCTTTATCCTTGCATTTCAAATATTCTCGACTAATCTGCACATAAAACACCGATAAACACTCAAATATTCTGCTGCTTGATGTTTTACTTACATTACAACCGTTGTTATGTAAAAGCCCGAGAAAATAAAACTGATATTTCCGAACCGTTTACTCTTTTCTACAACCCTATGAAATCATAACTTGTTTATTATTCATAAACTTTCAATTTACATAGTTTTTAGAATTACTATCCAAAAGATTTTCTCTTCCCATATGAAATTTTTTAATATTATTTTTATAAAACCTTTTGTTGCTGATTGTTTTCTTCCTAAATTAGTTTTCCCCTTGTGACAAAAAGAATTTATTTAATTCGAAAAAATCCTGGATTTTGTTTTTATTGAAATAGCTCCAGACAAGGTATGAAGCCACTTGATGTCAGGAGCAAAAAATACTACTTCAAGGTCAAAAACTAGCCATGGATAAGTGTTAGATTGATAGATTTTGACCCAGAAAACAGCAATTCTTCCCCATTTGTCAGAAACACCAGTCATGAAATCTGAGGCCTAAAGGACAAAATAAGGGAAACAAGAGTTACGAGGCTGCGGAAAGTAAACTAAATGTCCACTTTCTACTCTCTAAGCTCCTTAAAGATATCATACGGATTCACTTCTCTTTTTGTTGAATACTGAGAATTTTAAAAATAAATATCTACCTATATATATTTGATTATTTTCATTCTCTCTTTTAATTATTATGATGCTCTATTCAAAACATCGAGCATCAATTTATCGTATCAGGAACTATATATATTTATTTATATCATTATATTTATAAAAATTCTCTTTCATAATATCCTTGAATATATATATATATATATATATATATATATATATATATATATATATATATATATATATAACAAAGCTTACGCAGCTTAAGTTTGGGTGGGCAAATAAGTCATCAAACGCAATCAGTAGCATAATCCTGTAAAAAAAGTTTACTGTTCCTTGTTCGGTACCCGTGAATGGTAATTAGCTGTGAATTAATTACAGCAACCATTAATGAAATTAACTCGAATACGCGTTTCTCTGTGTCAATTCTTAATTAAGATAGACAATTCGTAATTTATAATTGAACATCTCGTTGTAGATCTAGCCACATAATTTCTGACACATTCGCCTCGTCAACACGACAATCGATTGCTCGGGAGTAAAAGGTGCAGCGATGTGGCGAAGGGGGGGGGGGGCTGAAAATAAGAACTGGCCGGGAATTACATATGATAGGTTAGCGGAAATGGATTTAGAATTACTTCATTATAATCTGAGTTATTCCTCTTAAGATAGTTTGGCCGATATTACTTCACGGAAGGAGCATTCAGCTTGTGCACCGCCTATTTTTCCGGTACTAATTAACGAGAGGAACTTTCTGTCTCGAAACCGTCTTTTTTTTAAAACAACCAGCATGCTGGAAAGGAACGTAATTTGCGACCGGGCTAAAGGTAAGGCCAAAAAGAGGTAGCCTGCAGATATTTCTTAATTAATCAGTATTCAACTCAAATTATTATTGGTTTGTTTTGGAAATTTATTTGCTGAATTTCAGTTTTCACGTTGAATAAATATCTGGCGTTTATATTTGCACCGACCATGTTCGTCTTAAATAAAAATTCTTCATCAGTTTAGACTCATGTTCGTCAAATTTCTGGCCCCACTGCTTCCGTTACAATTAATATTACGTAAATTTAGAGCGTCTGAGAGATGCAGGTGGCTTTGGTTAGTTAAGGCTTGTTTCAAATACTTGGGTAGAAGTTAATGTCAGGGGGTAGTGTTGTATGCGGTGTGAGGGCACCAGTACTAACCTAGAAGAGAATTGTTCGCAAGTACAACATTCAACCGCCTCGGACACACTTGGGCAAGGTACCCAACCAATGACCACCCCAAAATCCTAGAATCCTATCTACCTTTTCAAAGATTGTTTACCTACCTTTCTTCCAACCCCATTATCTACTCCAACTCTAACGAACTGGGGGCGGCTCTTGTTTAATCTTTGAAAGCGTTCATAGCAAATACGAAAACTGCCACAACCTTGATCGCGTTGACTGCAGCTACAATGTCTTGTCTCCAAGCATTCACCAACCCCTCAAGATTTTCTAAAATAATACCAGCTTATACTTATAGTGTGTCACAAACTAATCCACGCGCGAAAAATAGAATGAAATAAGCTGTTGTCTCTAATGTGTACACTAAAGATTTTAGTAAAAAAAGGTAACAAAAAATTCCAACATTTCCGAATAGTTAAAATATCGGTATTACGTGACCCTCAATCCAGGATCTAAACGCCAGTCCTCGGTCAGAAAAGGAGATTTTTATTTTTATTTAATCCAGTTTGATCTGGTTTAAGGTCTTCTAATTAACACTCATCGAAGACAATAGATAAATTTATTTGATTAATTATTTTATTTTTGAACTTCATTCGAGGTCGGATATGTCAACTATGTCAACTAGTTTTAAATAATTGATTGTTTTTTACTTTTGTTATAAATTTATATAATTAAACGAATACAAAGTCATGAAAAAAAACACATGGCCATAAAAGGTTAACGAGGGTCAGACAAGACGTCAATAACAGGGGTATTCTTCAGGTAGTATAGAATATTGCGTTAGAAAATGAGCGGTTTGCTTGGCATTTGTGACGACTTGATTCAGAGTGAACGGGGATATTGCTAGGGGCGAGCGTGTAACAAAAGTTATTTTCCAAAGTTACTCAAACTGCCAGGTAGACAACTCTCACCTCCCTGTATGATATTACTTTGAAAGAATCTTTTTTCAAAAAAATAATCTCACTACCCTGTTTGGTATTGCGTCGAGAGCATCTTTTTCAACCAACTTACTACAGATATCACAAACTGATAAAAACATATTTTATTTCGGGATTTATCGGACAACTAATGAAGACACCGTATAACTTTATGAGGACAGAATTATCAAAATGATCTCCCATTTAGTTTGATATCCACGCCATCTACTTCAGACTTATTCTGCCCAACGTAGAGAAGATATTATCTCATGTCCGGAAGTCAAAAAAAAAAGTCGTTCCACGTTAGAACGTGATTTTATCCTTTTTCTGGCTTGCCATTTTGAGGCCGTCGGATATGCTTCGACTGGGTGCCATTTTAGCATAGACTTTACTAATCTTGGTAGCAGTTGGATTAGACTCTATTTTCTAATGGCGAGAAATGATACAAGAATAAGACGATTGATATGTAATATGAGTCTTAAAGACATGTTTAGATTTAATGTCCTAAGAGAAAGATTAAATCTGGACAGTATAGAGAGATGTATGTAGAACATGGTACTTCGTAGATTTTGTCTCATTGAAAAGATGGATGAGAGTGCTTGGGTTAGGTTAGTAGATGTAGAACAGTTGAGGTAGCAGGGCCATTTGGCAGGAGGCGTATGGTAAACACGGGGGAAGTGATAACGATGGATAAATAAAGACCTGGTCAGAGACAAGTTAGTTTGGAAGTCAATTTCTTATAGTCGTCAAACTTCATGCTAGCATGTAAAACAGACTTGAAACCGAATATGATGAAAATATATAACGAAGTTTATGATGATGAAACAGTTATTTATAATTAGTGTTGGTTAAAGGTAGTGTTACGATTTTACATCGGAATCGGGAATCTGACAAATTGGAACTTTTTTGGATATCGGAATTTGTATTGGAAAATGTTAAACCTACTTTCCGATTCCAAAAATGATATTTTTAATTTTTTTGTTTTTGTTTAAAACTTAATATTCCGTTGCTGGTACTAATGATAAAATGATGGATATTTATTGATTTTTAACTAACAGTAAAACAAAATCTATAGATCATAGTAATGACACAGTAAAAGTGACACGAATTGATGTATAAGAAGAAATGGAACAAGTGAAAAATGTAGATTAAAATTTAACAATGATTTTATGAAAATATTGGATACAATACATGAAGAGAAAAACATTAGGAAGTGTGTCTAATTAAAATACACAACATCAGCATTAAACTCGCTACATTCTGTCTCCTATATATGATGGGCTTGCCTGGAAGAAATAAAAGCCTATGTAATCCATATGTCATCAGGGCAGTATTTAGGAGCGACTTAACTCTGAGTTAAGCCTCCCACAGAAAACATCATGACCAAGAACTGTGTGTATGCAATTCCATGTAAGTGTGGAAAATTATACAAAGATGAGACATGCCGCCCACTAAAAATAAAGCGAGAAGAACATCGGAAAGTCGTAATACGTGGAGATGTTGAAAAGTCTGGTATGGCTGACCACGTATAGAGGGAGAAAGAAAACGATCTACCCTTATGGCACGAAGTAAAAATTATAGACAGAGATGAACGGTGGATTGTAAGACGTCTCAAAGAAGCAGAAAATATGTTGGATAAAAATGATGTCCTAAGTTCATCAGTATAGAATTAAATACAATACCAAAACCATTTGAAAGGCTTGGTGTGGATTTACATTAAGTATAAATAAATTAGTGACTTTAAAGATTTGCACGTCTGTGTGTGTGAAAAGTAAATACTTTGGCGGCAGTTATTCTTTGATTTTTAGTTTCCATGTTTGTGAACATGTTGAAAACAATTATAAGATATAAAGCATATTTGAACTTTTTGGCTTCCAAAATAAACTTTGAACCTTTTTTATAAATAAAATAAACAATATTAACTAAATCTCTAGTCCCTATTTACTTGTCTCCCTACAAGGGCAAAGTTAGGCATAGAAAATCCAGCTCCCTAAAATGGGACACTCTGGATTGGGACAAACATTTTAATTGCCTCATTCTAGACCTATTTCTCCTTCATTGACGGAGGGCAGAAAAGATCAAGTGCAGTACCAGAATAGGTGTCGATCGGTAGAGAAAACATGCAAGTATTTGTTTTTCATTTAAGATTTTTCTAGACAGACTTGAGCATCCATCTTGAATTTTAGTCTAAATGAGTGTTTATAGTTTAATATTCAAAGCACTATCAAACCCAACTTTGAAAACGACATGCAAAAAAACAATCAGTATTTTCTTTTAAATTAAACAATTATTATATCAAAATGAAATTATTTGAGACATAAATGAGTACCGTCATATGCAGCGTGTAGCCATTTCCTTCAAAGCGTCTAACACGAATAACTGTGATGTCAGTGGAAAAACGAGACTGAATGGAATGACATTATATTAAAGAATGCCACGGTTCGAGCATCTATAGTGCATTTTATCTTTTAAAAATCGACGTATTATTACTACAAATATATCGTATTTTGATGGAATTTATATCATATGTATGAAATTTGCAGGAGAAGACAATGGAAGTGGTCCTGAATATCCACATTATCCTCTATGTACCGAATATCTACGTGTCCCCCATCTCTAAGTGATCCATGGAGACAGACCCCTTAAATCTTTAACTATGAAATTTAAACCATATGTATAAGACACGGATTCAGAGAGTATTTCTAACATTTCAGCTTCTTCCGACTACATGAAGAGACAAAACGGGATAAGGGAGCAATGAAAATAAACAGGTAAGATGGTGTTCAAATGCATAGTGAAAAAGTACGTAGTAGTAATCCTCATTCAATCCCGAGCAACGTTGTGTCTTCCTGCTCATACATTTATAAACTCGAGTATTCAAAAATAGTAAATATTTCTAAAAAAACATGAATCTAACTATAAGATGAAAGTGACGAATATATAATTACACATTTGACACGTTTATAAAAAAATAATAATTAATGACCGAAGTAATTAATGAAATAATCAAGAAGTAATATTTGCCGAATATTTGCAAATGACGTAACTTTGTTATTAACTTGTTTTGTACTACAATAACCTCTGAGGTCGAACAAATAAAAAGACGAACACAGTCTGCGAGCTTAAGCCATAAATTTTAAACATTTCTAGAATCAAAATTATGTAACAGATTTTCAACAAAATTCAACTAAGGATTCTAGACATACGTTTTAGAATCATAATATTTTATTTTAATCTTCATAGGGGAGCATAATAGGTGGTCTGTTCGGGGCAATCCAAATTATGTAACGGATTTTGATCAAAATAAAATAAAGATTTTCGACTTTAGTTTTAGTATCATTATATCTTGATTTAAATTTTTGTAATTTTAATTTTTGTAAAGGGACATAAAAATTGTGCAAAACTGTTCTGAAAATTAATTTTACCTGTACTGGGCGGGTATTTATCTAAAACATTTATAGACTCGAGTTTTTGAAAAACAGTAAATATTTCTAAAAAAACAAATGAATCCAACTACAAGATGAAAGTGACGAATATATAATTACACATTTAACACGTCTATAATAAAAATGATAATTAATTAAGTAATCAATAAGTAATATTTGCAAATGGGGCATCTTTGTTATTAACTTCCTTTGTACTATAGCCGCGAGAAGAACACAGGGGTTGTCATTTATTCCTAGTTCATGCCGAATGCCTGCTCGTATCAAATAGTATAGTTATTGGCTAAATTAGTTATATCTTATTTTGTTCTTTGTTTTCGTGGAGCATTGACATATGAACTGCTGCTGCTGCTGATGATGATGATGATGATGATGCCCAACATTTCCCGATCATTCAACAGTTCGAATCTCATTCATCCTAATGTAAAATGGCAATGACCTTCAACTAACTTGTTTTGTAAAATTTTAAGTCCGTCAAGTAATCGATTTCAGCCCAGATCTCCAAGGTGTTTTTTTTCGCCATCTACCCGACACAAACCCCGAGTGGCCTTCGGGCTTTGATGAGCGGTGATTCTTTATTAAAAAAAAAGGTATAGATGAACACTATCTTGAAACGAATAATGAAGAGAAAGAAGGGAGTTAATCCTAGAATTAAAAATAATAAAGAAAATACAGGGAGATAATCCTAGAATTAAAAAATGACTGGTGGAAATTTCGGGTTCCGCTCCCCTACGAGGCGGGGGAAGAACAGATTAATACTATT